>BLSH010067344.1:22741-35207 GCA_018402905.1 Glandirana rugosa | reverse complement strand
GGACAGCCACGACACTCCCTGTATAATAGCAATATTTTAGTAGAGTATCACCTTATCCTTCTCCAAGGACAGCCACGACACTCCCTGTCTAATAGCAAGATTTTAGTAGAATATGACCTCATCCCTCTCCAAGGACAACCACGAAACTCCCTGTCTAATAACGAGATTCTAGTAGAGTATCATCTCATTCCTCTCCAAGGACAGCCACGACACTCCTTGTATAATAGCAAGATTTTAGTACAGTATAACATTATCCCTCTCCAAGGACAACCACGACACTCCCTGTCTAATAGCAAGAATAACGATAATCTGTCCCTCACAGCACCGACAGAAACCTCTCCCTACTCAAGTATGAGATGATTTTAGAACGATAATCTGTCCCTCACAGCACCAACAGGAACCTCTCCCTATTACAATATGACATGATTTTAGAACGATAATATGTTCCTCACAGCACCGACAGGAACCTCTCCTTACTCTACTATGAGATGATCTTAGAGCAATAATCTGTCCCTCAAAGCACCAACAGGAACCTCTCCCTACTCCAGTATAAGATGATTTTAGAACGATAATCTGTCCCTCACAGCACCGACAGGAACCTCTTCCTATTCCACTATGAGATGATTTTATAACGATAATATGTCCCTCACAGCACCGACAGGAATCTGTCCCTCCTTGACTATGAGATGATTTTAGAACGATAATCTGTCCCTCACAGCACCGACAGGAAACTCTCCCTACTCAAGTATGAGATGTATTTAGAACGATAATCTGTCCTTAAAAGCACTGACAAGAACCTTTCCTTATTACACTATGAGATGATTTTAGAATGATAATCTGTCCCTCACAGCACAGACAGGAACCTCTCCTTACTCCACGATGAGATGATTTTAGAACGATAATCAGTCCCTCACAGCACCGAAAGGAACCTCTCCCTACTTGAGTATGAGATAATTTTAGAACGATAATCTGTCCCTCACAGCACCGACAGGAACCTCTCCCTATTACACTATGAGATGATTTTAGAACGATAATCAGTCCCTCACAGCACCGAAAGGAACCTCTCCCTATTACACTATGAGATGATTTTAGAACGATAATCAGTCCCTCACAGCACCGAAAGGAACCTCCCCCTAGACAAGTATGAGATTATTTTAGAACGAAATATGTCCCTCACAGCACCAACAGGAACCTCTCCCTATTCACTATGAGATGATTTTAGAACAATAATATGTCCCTCACAGCACAGACAGGAACCTCTCCTTACTCCACGATGAGATGATTTTAGAATGATAATCTGTCCCTCACAGCACCGAAAGAAACCTCTCCCTACTTCACTATGAGATGATTTTAGAACAATAATCTATCCCTCAAAGCACCAACAGGAACCTCTCCCTACTCATGTATGAGATGATTTTAGAACGATAATCTGTACCTCACAGCCCCGAAAGGAACCTCTCCCTACTTCACTATGAGATGATTTTAGAACAATAATCTATCCCTTAAAGCACCAACAGGAACCTCTCCCTACTCCAGTATGAGATGATATTAGAACGATAATCTGTACTTCACAGCACCGACAGGAACCTCTCCCTATTCCACTATGAGATGATTATAAAACGATAATATGTCCCTCACAGCCCCGACGGGAACCTGTCCCTACTCCACTATGAGATGATATTAGAACGATAATCTGTCCCTCACAACACCGACAGGAAAATCTCCCTACTCAAGTATGAGATGATATTAGAACGATAATCTGTCCCTCAGAGTACCGTGAGGAAACTCTCCCTATTCCACCATGAGATGATTTTAGAATGATAATATGTCCCTCACCGCACCGACAGGAACCTCTCCCTACTCCACTATGAGATGATTATAGAACGATAATCTGTCCCTCACAGCACCGACAGGAACCTCTCCCTACTCCACTATTAGATGATTTTAGAACGATAATCTGTCCCTCACAGCACCGACAGAAACCTCTCCCTACTCAAGTATGAGATGATTTTAGAACGACAATCTGTCCCTCACAGCACCCACAGGACCCTCTCCCTATTACAATATGACATGATTTTAGAACGATAATATGTTCCTCACAGCACCGACAGGAACCTCTCCTTACTCTACTATGCGATGATCTTAGAACAATAATCTGTCCCTCAAAGCACCGACAGGAACCTCTCCCTACTCCAGTATAAGATGATTTTAGAACGATAATCTGTCCCTCACAGCACCGACAGGAAACTCTCCCTACTCAAGTATGAGATGTATTTAGAACGATATTCTGTTCTTAAAAGCACCGACAAGTACCTTTCCTTTTTACACTATGAGATGATTTTAGAACGATAATCTGTTCCTCACAGCACCGACAGGAACCTGTACCTACTGCAGTATGAGATGATTTTAGAACGATAATCTGTCCCTTACAGCACCGACCGGAAACTCTCCCTATTCCACTATGAGATGGTTTTAAAATGATAATCTGTCCCTCACAGCACCGACAGGAACCCCTCTCTACTCCACTATGAGATGATTTTAGAACGATAATCTGTCCCTCACAGCACTGACAGGAACCTCTCCTTACTCCACTATGAGATGATTTTAGAACGATAATCTGTCCCTCACAGCACCGACAGGAACCTCTCCCTATTACAATATGACATGATTTTAGAACGATAATCTGTCCCTCACAGCACCAACAGGAACCTGTCCCTACTGCTGTATGATATGATTTCAGAACGATAATCTCTCCCTCACTTCACGAACAGGAAACTCTCCCTATTACACTATGAGATGATTTTAGAACGATAATCTGTCCCTCACAGCTCCAACAGGAACCTGTCCCTACTGCTGTATGATATGATTTTAGAATGATAATCTGTCCCTCAGAGCACCGACAGGAACCTCTCCCTACTCCAGTATGAGATGATTTAGAACGATAATCTGTCCCTCACAGCACAGACAGGAAACTCTCCCTATTCAACTATGAGATGATTTTAGAACGATAATCTGTCCCTCACAGCACCGACAGGAACCTCTCCCTATTACAATATGACATGATTTTAGAACGATAATATGTTCTTCACAGCACCGACAGGAACCTCTCCTTACTCTACTTTGAGATGATCTTAGAACAATAATCTGTCCCTCAAAGCACCGACAGGAACCTCTCCCTACTCCTGTATGAGATGATTTTAGAACGATAATCTGTCCCTCACAGCACCGACAGGAACCTCTTCCTATTCCACTATGGGATGATTTTAAAATGATAATATGTCCCTTACAGCACTGACAGGAACCTGTCCCTCCTTGACTATGAGATGATTTTAGAACGATAATCTGTCCCTCACAGCACCGACAGAAAACTCTCCCTACTCAAGTATGAGATGTACTTAGAACGATAATCTGTCCTTAAAAGCACCGACAAGAACCTTTCCTTATTAAACTATGAGATGATTTTAGAACGATAATCTGTCCCTCACAACACCGACAGGAACCTGTACCTACTGCAGTATGAGATGATTTTAGAACGATAATCTGTCCCTCACAACACCGACAGGAACCTCTCCTTACTTCATTATGAGATGATTTTAGAACGATAATATGTCCCACATAGCACCGACAGGAACCTCTCCCTACTCAAGTATGAGATGATTTTAGAACGATAATCTGTCCCTCTCAGCACCAACAGGAACCTCTCCCTATTACATTATGAGATGATTTTAGAATGATAATCTGTCCCTCACAGCACCAACAGGAACCTGTCCCTACTGCTGTATGATATGATTTTAGAACGATAATCTGTCCCTCACATCACCAACAGGAAACTCTCCTTATTACACTATGAGATGATTTTAGAACGATAATCTGTCCCTCACAGCACCAACAGGAACCTGTCCCTACTGCTGTATGATATGATTTTAGAATGATAATCTGTCCCTCACAGCACCGACAGGAACCTCTCCCTACTCCAGTATGAGATGATTTAGAACGATAATCTGTCCCTCACAGCACCGACAGGAAACTCTGCCTATTCAACTATGAGATGATTTTAGAACGATAATCTGTCCCTCACAGCACCGACAGAAACCTCTCCCTATTACAATATGACATGATTTTAGAACGATAATATGTTCCTCACAGCACCGACAGGAACATCTCCTTCCTCTACTATGAGATGATCTTAGAACAATAATCTGTCCCTCAAAGCACCGACAGGAACCTCTCCCTACTCCAGTATGAGATGATTTTAGAACGATAATCTGTCCCTCACAGCACCGACAGGAACCTCTTCCTATTCCACTATGAGATGATTTTAAAACGATAATATGTCCCTTACAGCACCGACAGGAACCTGTCCCTCCTTGACTATGAGATGATTTTAGAACGATAATCTGTCCCTCACAGCAACGACACGAAACTCTCCCAACTCAAGTATGAGATGTATTTAGAACGATAATCTGTCCTTAAAAGCACCGACAAGAACCTTTCCTTATTAAACTATGAGATGATTTTAGAACGATAATCTGTCCCTCACAGCACCGACAGGAACCTGTACCTACTGCAGTATGAGATGATTTTAGAATGATAATCTGTCCCTCACAACACCGACAGGAACCTCTCCTTACTTCATTATGAGATGATTTTAGAACGATAATATGTCCCACATAGCACCGACAGGAACCTCTCCCTACTCAAGTATGAGATGATTTTAGAACGATAATCTGTCCCTCTCAGCACCAACAGGAACCTCTCCCTATTACACTATGAGATGATTTTAGAATGATAATCTGTCCCTCACAGCACCAACAGGAACCTGTCCCTACTGCTGTATGATATGATTTTAGAACGATAATCTGTCCCTCACATCACCAACAGGAAACTCTCCCTATTACACTATGAGATGATTTTAGAACGATAATCTGTCCCTCACAGCACCAACAGAAACCTGTCCCTACTGCTGTATGATATGATTTTAGAATGATAATCTGTCCCTCATAGCAACGACAGGAACCTCTCCCTACTCCAGTATGAAATGATTTAGAATGATAATCTGTCCCTCACAGCACCGACAGGAAACTCTACCTATTCAACTATGAGATGATTTTAGAACGATAATCTGTCCCTCACAGCACGGACAGATACCTCTCCCTATTACAATATGACATGATTTTAGAACGATAATATGTTCCTCACAGCACCGACAGGAACCTCTCCTTACTCTACTATGAGATGATCTTAGAACAATAATCTGTCCCTCAAGGCACCGACAGGAACCTCTCCCTACTCCAGTATGAGATGATTTCGAACGATAATCTGTCCCTCACAGCACAACAGGAAACTCTCCCTATTCAACAATGAGATGATTTTAGAACGATAATATGTCCCTCACAGCACCGACAGGAACCTCTCCCTGCTCCACTATGAGATGATTTTAGAACGATAATCTGTCCCTCACAGCACCGGCAGGAAGCTCTCCCTACTCCACTATGAGATGATTTTAGAGGGATAATATGTCCCTCACAGCACCGAAAGGAACCTTTCCCTACTTCACTATGAGATGATTTTAGAACAATAATCTGTCCCTCAAAGCACCAACAGGAACGTCTCCCTACTCCAGTATGAGATGATTTTAGAACGATAATCTGTCCCTTACAGCACCGACAGGAACCTCGCCCTATTTAACTATGAGATGATTTTAGAACGACAATATGTCCCTCACAGCCCCGAGAGGAACCTGTCACTACTCCACTATGAGATGATTCTAGAACAATAATCTGTCCCTCACAGCACCGAAAGGAACCTCTCCCTACTCAAGTATGAGATGATTTTAGAACGTTAATCTGTCCCTCACAGGACCGACAGGAACCTGTCCCTACTGCAGTATGAGATGATTTTAGAATGATGATATGTCCCTCACCACACCGACAGGAACCTCTCCCTAGTCCAGTATGAGATGATTTTAGAATGATAATCTATTCCTCACAGCACCGTCAGGAAATTCTCCCTATTCCACTATGAGATGATTTTAGAATGATAATATGTCCATCACAGTACGTACAGGAACCTCTCCCTACTCCAGTATGAGATGATTTTAGAACGATAATATGTCCCTCACAGCACCAACAGGAACCTCTCCTTACTCCACTATGAGATGATTTTAGAATTATAATCTGTCCCTCACAGCACCAACAGGAACCTCTCCCTATTACACTATTAAATGATTTTAGAACGATAATCTGTACCTCACAGCACCAACAGGAACCTCTCCCCATTCAAGTATGAGATGATTTTAGAACGATAATCTGTCACTCACAGCACCAACAGGAACCTCTCCCTATTACACTATTAGATGATTTTAGAATGATAATCTGTACCTCACAACAACAACAGCAGGAACCTGTCCCTAAGGCAGTATGATATCATTTTAGAATGATAATCTGTCCCTCATGGCACCAACAGGAACCTCTCCCTACTCCAGTATGAAATTATTTAGAACAATAATCTGTCCCTCACAGCACCGACAGGAAACTCTCCCCATTCAACTATGAGATGATTTTAGAACGATAATATGTCCCTCACAGCACAGACAGGAACCTCTCCCCATTCAAGTATGAGATGATTTTAGCACGATAATCTGTCACTCACAGCACCAACAGGAACCTCTCCCTATTACACTATGAGATGTTTTTAGAATGATAATCTGTCCATCACAGCACCAAAAGGAACCTCTCCCTACTCAAAAATGAGATGTATTTAGAACGATATTCTGTCCTTAAAAGCACCGAGAAGAACCTCTTCTTATTACACTATGAGATACCTGTACCTACTGCAGTATATGATTTTAGAATGATAATCTGTCCCTCACATCACCGACAGGAACTTCTACCTACTCCAGTATGAGATGATTTAGAACGATAATATGTCCTTCACAGCACCGACAAGAAACTCTCCCTGCTCCACTATGAGATGATTTTAAAACGATAATTTGTCCCTCACAACACCAACAGGAACCTCTCCCTACCCAACTATGAGATGATTTTAGAATGAAATATGTCCCTCACATCACCAACAGAAACCTCTCCCTATTCCACTAGGAGATGATTTTAGAATGATAATATGTCCCTCACAGCACAGACAGGAACCTCTCCTTACTCCACTATGAGATGATTTTAGAACGATAATCTGTCCCTCGCAGCACCGAAAGGAACCGTTCCCTATTCCACTATGAGATGATTTTAGAACAATAATCTGTCCCTCAAAGCACCAACAAGAACGTCTCCCTACTCCAGTATGAGATGATTTTAGAACGATAATCTGTCCCTTACAGCACCGACAGGAACCTCTTCCTATTTAACTATGAAATGATTTTAGAACGATAATATGTCCCTCACAGCCTTGGCAGGAACCTGTCTCCACTCCACTATGAGATGATTTTAGAACAATAATTTCTCCCTCACAGCACCGACAGGAACCTCTCCCTACTCAAGTATGAGATGATTTTACAACGATAATCTGTCACTCACAGCACCGACAGGAACCTCTCCCTACTGCAGTATGAGATGATTTTAGAATGATGATATGTCCCTCACAGCACCGACAGGAACCTCTCCCTACTCCAGTATGAGTGGATTTTAGAATGATAATCTGTCCCTCACAGCACCATCAATAAATTCTCCCTATTCCACTATGAGATGATTTTAGAATGATAATATGTCCATCACAGTACGGACAGGATCCTCTCCCTATTCCACTATGAGATGATTTTAGAAAGATAATCTGTCCCTCACAGCACCTACAGGAACCTGACCCTACTGCTGTATGAGATGATATTAGAATGATAATCTGTCACTCACATCACCGACAGGAACCTCTCCCTACTCCAGTATGAGATGATTTAGAACGAAAATCTGTCCCTCACAGCACAACAGGAAACTCTCCCTATTCAACAATGAGATGATTTTAGAACGATAATATGTCCGTCACAGCACCGACAGGAACCTCTCCCTGCTCCACTATGAGATGATTTTAGAACGATAATCTGTCCCTCACAGCACCGGCAGGAAGCTCTCCCTACTCCACTATGAGATGATTTTAGAGCGATAATCTGTCCCTCACAGCACCGAAAGGAACCTTTCCCTACTTCACTATGAGATGATTTTAGAACAATAATCTGTCCCTCAAAGCTCCAACAGGAACGTCTCCCTACTCCAGTATGAGATGATTTTAGAACGATAATCTGTCCCTTACAGCACCGACAGGAACCTCGCCCTATTTAACTGTGAGATGATTTTAGAACGACAATATGTCCCTCACAGCACCAACAGGAACCTCTCCCTATTACACTATGAGATGTCTTTAGAATGATAATCTGTCCATCACAGCACCAAAAGGAACCTCTCCCTACTCAAAAATGAGATGTATTTAGAACGATATTCTGTCCTTAAAAGCACCGAGAAGAACCTCTTCTTATTACACTATGAGATACCTGTACCTACTGCAGTATATGATTTTAGAATGATAATCTGTCCCTCACATCACCGACAGGAACTTCTACCTACTCCAGTATGAGATGATTTAGAACGATAATATGTCCTTCACAGCACCGACAAGAAACTCTCCCTGCTCCACTATGAGATGATTTTAAAACGATAATCTGTCCCTCACAACACCAACAGGAACCTCTCCCTACCCAACTATGAGATGATTTTAGAATGAAATATGTCCCTCACATCACCAACAGAAACCTCTCCCTATTCCACTAGGAGATGATTTTAGAATGATAATATGTCCCTCACAGCACAGATAGGAACCTCTCCTTACTCCACTATGAGATGATTTTAGAACGATAATCTGTCCCTCGCAGCACCGAAAGGAACCGTTCCCTACTCCACTATGAGATGATTTTAGAACAATAATCTGTCCCTCACAGCACCGACAGGAACCTCTCCCTACTGCAGTATGAGATGATTTTAGAATGATGATATGTCCCTCACAGCACCGACAGGAACCTCTCCCTACTCCAGTATGAGACGATTTTAGAATGATAATCTGTCCCTCACAGCACCATCAATAAATTCTCCCTATTCCACTATGAGATGATTTTAGAATGATAATATGTCCATCACAGTACGGACAGGAACCTCTCCCTGCTCCACTATGAGATGATTTTGGAACGATAATCTGTCCCTCACAGCACCAACAGGATCCTCTCCCTATTCCACTATGAGATGATTTTAGAAAGATAATATGTCCGTCACAGCACCGACAGGAACCTGACCCTACTGCTGTATGAGATGATATTAGAATGATAATCTGTCACTCACATCACCGACAGGAACCTCTCCCTACTCCAGTATGAGATGATTTAGAACGATAATCTGTCCCTCACAGCACAACAGGAAACTCTCCCTATTCAACAATGAGATGATTTTAGAACGATAATATGTCCGTCACAGCACCGACAGGAACCTCTCCCTGCTCCACTATGAGATGATTTTAGAACGATAATCTGTCCCTCACAGCACCGGCAGGAAGCTGTCCCTACTCCACTATGAGGTGATTTTAGAGCGATAATCTGTCCCTCACAGCACCGAAAGGAACCTTTCCCTACTTCACTATGAGATGATTTTAGAACAATAATCTGTCCCTCAAAGCTCCAACAGGAACGTCTCCCTACTCCAGTATGAGATGATTTTAGAATGATAATCTGTCCCTTACAGCACCGACAGGAACCTCGCCCTATTTAACTATGAGATGATTTTAGAACGACAATATGTCCCTCACAGCCCCGACAGGAACCTGTCCCTACTCCACTATGAGATGATTTTAG
Source organism: Glandirana rugosa (assembly GCA_018402905.1). Classification (NCBI taxonomy): domain Eukaryota; kingdom Metazoa; phylum Chordata; class Amphibia; order Anura; family Ranidae; genus Glandirana; species Glandirana rugosa. Next base: position 25,372 of record BLSH010067344.1, on the reverse strand, counting down.
AACAATAATCTGTCCCTCACAGCACTGACAGGAACTTCTCCCTACTCAAGTATGAGATGATTTTAGAACGATAATCTGTCCCTCACAGCACCAACAGGAACCTCTCCCTATTACACTATGAGATGATTTTAGAACGTTAATCTGTCCCTCACAGGACCGACAGGAACCTGTCCCTACTGCAGTATGAGATGATTTTAGAATGATGATATGTCCCTCACAGCACCGACAGGAACCTCTCCCTAGTCCAGTATGAGATGATTTTAGAATGATAATCTATCCCTCACAGCACCGTCAGGAAATTCTCCCTATTCCACTATGAGATGATTTTAGAATGATAATATGTCCCTTACAGCACCGACATGAACCTCTCCTTACTTCACTATGAGATGATTTTAGAACGATAATATGTCCCTCACAGCACCGACAGGAAGCTCTCCCTACTCCACTATGAGATGATTTTAGAAAGATACTCTGTCCCTCACAGCACCTAAAGTTACCTTTCCCTACTCCACTATGAGATGATTTTAGAACAGTAATCTGTCCCTCAAAGCAGCAACAGGAACCTCTGTTTACTCCAGTATGAGATGATTTTAGAACGATAATCTGTTCCTCACAGCACTGACAGGAACCTCTCCCTATTCCACTATGAAATGATTTTAGAACGATAATATGTCCCTTACAGCACCAACAGAAACCTGTCCCTACTCCACTATGAGATGATTTTAGAATGATAATCTGTCCCTCACAGCACCGACAGGAACCTCACCCTACTCAAGTATGAGATGATTTTAGAACGATAAACTGTCTCTCATAGCACCGACCGAAACCTCTACTTATTACACTATGAGATGATTTTAGAATGATAATCTGTCCCTCACAGCACCGTCAGGAAATTCTCCCTATTCCACTAGGAGATGATTTTAGAATGATAATCTGTCTCTCACAGCACCGACAGGAACCTCTCCCTACACCAGTATGAGATAATTTTAAAACAATCATCTATCCCTCACAGCACCGTCAGGAAACTCTCACTATTCCACTATGAGATGATTTTAGAATGATAATATGTCCCTCACAGCACCGACAGGAACCTCTCCCTGCTCCACTATGAGATGATTTTAGAACGATAATCTGTCCCTCACAGCACCGACAGGAACCTCTCCCTACCCCACTATGAGATGATTTTAGAAAGATACTCTGTCCCTCACAGCACCTAAAGTTACCTCTCCCTACTCCACTATGAGATTATTTTAGAACAATAATCTGTCCCTCAAAGCAGCAACAGGAACCTCTGTTTACTCCAGTATGAGATGATTTTAGAACGATAATCTGTTCCTCACAGAACTGACAGGAACCTCTCCCTATTCCACTATGAGATGATTTTAGAACGATAATATTTCCCTCACAGCACCAACAGAAACCTGTCCCTACTCTGCTATGAGATGATTTTAGAACGATAATCTGTCCCTCACAGCACCGACAGGAACCTCACCCTACTCAAGTATGAGATGATTTTAGAACGATAAACTGTCTCTCACAGCACCGACAGGAACCTCTACCTATTACACTATGAGATGATTTTAGAATGATAATCTGTCCCTCACAGCACCGTCAGGAAATTCTCCCTATTCCACTAGGAGATGATTTTAGAATGATAATCTGTCTCTCACAGCACCGACTGGAACCTCTCCCTACACCAGTATGAGATAATTTTAAAACAATCATCTATCCCTCACAGCACCGTCAGGAAACTCTCACTATTCCACTATGAGATGATTTTAGAATGATAATATGTCCCTCACAGCACCGACAGGAACCTCTCCCTGCTCCAATATGAGATGATTTTAGAACGATAATCTGTCCCTCACAGCACCAACAGGAACCTCTCTCTACCCCACTATGAGATGATTTTAGAATGATACTCTGTCCCTCACAGCACCGAAAGGAACCTCTCCCTACTCCACTATCAGATGATATTGGAACAAAAATCTGTCCCTCAAAGCAGCAACAGGAACCTCTCCCTACTCCAGTATGAGATGATTTTAGAACGATAATATGTTCCTCACAGCACCGACAGAAACCTGTTCCTACTCCACTATGAGATGATTTTAGAACGATAATCTGTCCCTCACAGCACCGACAGGAACCTCACCCTACTCAAGTATGAGATGAATTTAGAACGATAATCTGTCTCTCACTGCACCGCCAGGAACCTCTACCTATTACACTATGAGATGATTTTAGAACGATAATCTGTCCCTCAAAGCTCCAACAGGAACCTCTCACTCCTCCACTATGAGATGATTTTAGAATGATAATCCGTCTCTCACAGCACCGACAGGAACCTCTCCCTACTCCAGTATGAGAAAGAGTATCACCTCATCCCTCTCCAAGGACAGCCACGACACTCCCTGTCTAATAGCAAGATTTTAGTAGATTATCACCTCTTCCGTCTCCAAGGACAACCACGACACTCCCTATATAATAGTAAGATTTTAGTAGAGTATCACCTTATCACTCAAAGGACTACCACGACACTCCCTATCTAATAACAAGATTTTAAAAGAGTATGACCTCATCCCTCTCCAAGGACAGCCACGACACTCTCTGCCTAATAGTAAGATTTTAGTA
>BLSH010067038.1:464199-479340 GCA_018402905.1 Glandirana rugosa | reverse complement strand
ACGGTTTCACGGTGGAAGTCTGGTGATTGCGGGTGATTGCTGTGATTTACCAAGGACCCATATTTGGACTTTTATCAGAGGACTATATGCGCTGCAGTCTGAAACTGTACAATACACAAACATGCCTATGCCTTATATACATCTCATATGAATACACAAACACACCTATGCCTTGTATACCTCTCATATGAATACACAAACATGCCTATGCCTTATATACATCTCATATGAATACACAAACACGCCTATGCCTTGTATACCTCTCATATGAATACACAAACACGCCTATGCGTTGTATACATCTCATATGAATACACAAACACGCCTATGCCTTGTATACATCTCATATGAATACACAAACATGCCTATGCCTTGTATACATCTCATATGAATACACAAACACGCCTATGCCTTGTATACATCTCATATGAATACACAAACACACCTATGCCTTGTATACATCTCATATGAATACACAAACACGCCTATGCCTTGTATACATCTCATATGAATAGACAAACACGCCTATGCCCTGTATACATCTCATATGAATACACAAACACGCCTATGCCTTATATACATCTCATATGAATACACAAACATGCCTATGCCTTGTATACATCTCATATGAATACACAAACATGCCTATGCCTTATATACATCTCATATGAATACACAAACACGCCTATGCCCTGTATACATCTCATATGAATACACAAACATGCCTATGCCTTGTATACATCTCATATGAATAGACAAACACGCCTATGCCCTGTATACATCTCATATGAATACACAAACACGCCTATGCCTTGTATACATCTCATATGAATACACAAACACGCCTATGCCTGTATACATCTCATATGAATACACAAACACGCCTATGCCTGTATACATCTCACATGAATACACAAACACGCCTATGCCCTGTATACATCTCATATGAATACACAAACACGCCTATGCCTTGTATACATCCCATATGAATACACAAACACGCCTATGCCCTGTATACATCTCATATGAATACACAAACACGCCTATGCCTTGTATACATCTCATATGAATACATAAACACGCCTATATTCTAAGGCTCCTTTCACACGGGCCTTCAGTTCTTTTAGTTCAGTTCAGTCACTTTTTTTGGTAATAAGAAGGGTCAAAAAGGGATATGGATGTCAATTTTTACATCCGTTTTCATGTCCGCTGACAAAACTGAAGTGACTGAACTGAAAAAACTAAATGCCTGTGTTTTTGGGTGAAAAACAGGTGTCAGCGGGTCGGACGTAAGTGGATGTCGTCCGCTAACATCCGTTCTTCATCTGTTCCATTTTTTAAACAGAAGAAAAACATATTTTTTTTCTCTTCATTGTTGACCTACAAATGATTTTATATCTTTTCTAAAATAACATTAACTTGAAATCATTTCCAATTCAGCTTTGATAATTACTGGCCCAAAAGTGCCTATAGATCCTGGGCACACAGAAGCTTTGACCAAAGAGAAGTAGAGGCACCTGTAAAATCCTTTTAGATACTTATGTCAAGACTAAGTCTACTTTAATGCATGCCCACTCTCAAAAAAGTCACTTATTTCTAATAAGTGGCTTTTAAAAGAGGACACATTCCTCATTCACATTTACAACTCAGTGAAATTAGAAAACAATTCCCACATTCGAAAATCATCCAGACAGCAGATCTGGTTGTGGTACTAAGGCTGGATTCACACCAATGCATTTTTAGTGCTTTTTGCATTTTGCAGATTTGCATTACAGAACGTGTTCCATAGGAAACCATGTTACATGGACTGTAGTGCAAATCTGCAAAAAGCACTAAAAATGCATAGATGTGAATCCAGCCTAACGTAGAACTATATATTTTTTTTCATTTTAGATAGAGTAAGGGAGGGTTATGACCCCTGTAAGGTTTATTTTTGCCATCTTTGTCCCATTGGATAGATTTCCCTTCACTTCCTGTTTCATAGCCAAACAGTAAGTGAGAGAAAATCCCTGCAAATTAAGGGGAACTAGTGTCCTCATTGGAAGATTTCCCCTATAATACTTTTCTGGGGACAATCCCAAAATGTGGGATTTTCGTTTCCTTTCATTTTCAAAGATAATGGTAAACAGGACAAATAGAGAGGATGAATCTCCTTAAAGGGGGGCACAGACGGCAATAAAAACTGACAGGGGTTCGGATTCATCTTCACTCACACAAAAAATGTTTTTCCTTTAGTTATACTTTAATGCATATATCTAAACCCAAAAGCAAAAATGTAATATATTGCATGGCTGCAATAGCCTTTCTCTTTTACGTTTCTCCTTTATTTTCAGCCAACATGGTTACTTTTCAAATTTCTTTAACATTTCAAGTGGTTTAGCACAAGTGGAAGTTAGCAGGTTGAGACAAACCATTTAACGCTGACAAGGGGGCTTACAATGATCAGATTTCATTCTTTTAGCTAAACCTTTTATCCCAAAAGGAAGAAAAAACGTTTCTGTAACTGCTTAAAAAATGTTAACTGGAGCTAGCCTGGCCATACACTGTTCAAATCCCGGCTGGTTCAGCAGCAGATACGAACCGTTAATGGGCAGGCTGAATGTATCAAGTTGATCGATTAATCAACTTGGTACAACCAGCCTGCCAAATGCTCTTGCGATTATGGCTAGTCGCTGCTATAGCCACTAGTGATAATGACTGTCCTCTACCAGTGGGGACGGCTCCCCTCCCCCCGCACCAGGAAAGTACAATGGCCAGGCGGTAGGGATTTCTGCATCGACACGGTCTGTGTAGATGGGAGAACCAAGCAAAAATTCTTTCCTGTTTCCTGGTTGCAGGAAAGAAATTTGCTCTGTGTATGGCCGGCCCTAGGCTTTACTTAAAAAGTCAGACCGCCTGATGAAAATAAAGGATAAAGGCCTAAAAACAGAGAACTAAAATAGCCACCACATCTATGGATTGGCAAACTGCAGTACATTAAATTTATGCTTTTTTGGTTTAAAGTGGTTGTCAACCCGTGACAACCACTTTAACCTACAGGTAAGCCTATACGGTTCAGGAGATACAGTGTACTTGCATTGCCAACATCATTCGGCACATGGGCAGTGAAGAAGCGACCTCTGTGCCGTTTCTTTACTTCGTTCGTGCCGGGAGTGGTGGCTCCCGCGCAGTGACATCGCGCGACTCCGGCCAGTCACAGAGCCGGAGTCGTGGCCCCAGAAGGAAAAGAGGCTGAAGTTGGACGCTACCTGCACAGAAGACATCACAGGCTTTGTTTGCGGGTAAGTGACACATAATGGGCTACTATGTGATGCATAGTAGCCCATTATGCTTTTACTTTGCAGGGGAATATAGAGGAAGTAAACCCCATTAGGGTTTACTTCCTCTTTAAACACACTTTAAGACATTTGCTATCACAGCTCACCCTAAGCTGAAAGGCTTGGATGTTCGTTAGCTAGCTTTGCCTCTGCTTTAGCTACCTTGTAGCACCACTCCCCCTTCTGGCAAATTTCTGCTCTGCTAGGTGAGAAGATCGGGCTGCTCAGATATACAATAAAAAAGAAAAAAAGAAAAACAAGTTAAAGAGAAAAAGAAAACTGCTGTATAATACGTTTCTCACACATTCACACTTAAGCATTGTGGCACAATGCATAGCAATGCACCTGGTCTATATGCAGTGCATTGAGGTGCCATTGATTGTGCATTGCTTCAACACACATGAGGCAACACAGCACATATATCATGCATTGTGGTGCGCTGCATTACTAAACAAGGGTCATGTGCATTTTTTCATATGTCATGGTGAGTTGGCAGCCCAATTATAACGAGTTTGCTGCCTAACACAATGCATGTTAAATGCATATGCGTTAATATATCACAACAGTTCGCTCAAGTACAATTGACCCTTAAGGCACAAACCTTTTCTTTGTTTAGCATATGTATGCTGTTTTAATACAAATTTGTGGTGCAGCCATGGCAAGTAAGGAAAGCCAGGGGAAGTACTTATTGTTAAATATGAGAATATTCTCTCGATATTCTGTAACTTATATTGGTGAGAAAAGTCCCAAGAAAGTCCGTTCAGTTCTTGTGTAAAAACTCAAAAATCGATTTAATAACAAAATAGTAAAATATTACAAGAACAATATTACAATACAAAATGTAAAAATATCAATAATGAAGTTATAATCTTGAGATGAAGATTGTGTATAAAATCAGATGTGTATCTGTGTGTGTATGTGTGTGTGAGCCGTTTCCTAATGTGTCTGCCAATCTGATTTTAAAAGTCTTTGTTCAAAACCTTCTACTCCAAACCCCCTCCTTCCTAAAAAGGGTTGGTTTAAAGTCCTCATATGCCTTGTAGTCCTACCAAAACTAATGACAAATGTTACAGCCTAAACTTTTAGTCTGACGACCCCCCTCCCTGAGGAGATGCCCACTGAAATTGAATACACAGCTGTTGAACCTGGGGGATGGGCAAAAGCCTTATGTACAACCATATTCTTATACAATGTAACTTTTTCTATCCTCTAAATCAAATACTGTTACATACATCAATAAATATATATTCATATGAATAGTTCTTCACATATTAATATCCTAATAAAGAAATATCATAGTATAAAGAACTTATATTCTTAAATCAAACCTTTAAAATATTCTGCAGCTTAAGACATGATGAAACTTTATCCTTGGAATTGGGGGAGGAAAAGAAATAACTCCTAATTATTACCACATGTGTAAACTTCCGAAGGAATGCTTGCTACTTAAACATTTTTAATATAACTTTAAATACAAACTGTAAACTATATTTGTTACTTTTCCAAATATAGAAGAGATAAAATATATATATATCTCAATTATTCTCAAGATCCAACACATTTATACTGGTTAGTATTGTTAATACAGAAATATTAGATATTATATTAAAGAAGGATTCTAACACTTATGAACAGTTGTTTCCAATTTATAGGGTCTTCTCTACATTAAATGCGGTTTGTGGCCAGCTGGATACAGTTCCTGTTCAAAAAATACACAAATGAGTTATGAAGGGAACAGGCCTGATTGGAAACCAGCAGAGACTGACCCGGTGGTACAGGGTTCCAGTGGCTCTGGCTCGAATGTACCCAGCAACCACCAACGTCTGTTGGAGGGGCTGCGGGCTTACTTACCTGCACGTGTGGTGGGAGCGCCCGGTGCTGCGCCCTTTCTGGCTAGACGTCAGGGATCAGATAAAATGAATATTGGATATTGATATAGATGATTCCCCGATGGTGTTTCTTCTGCACGTCCCACCCATTCCTCCAGGCCAATACCGCAAGTCGGTCCTGCCACATCTCCTGAACGCAGCCAGACGCCTGGTACCAATACACTGGAAATCATTGCGAGTCCCCAGTCGGCAGGATTGGATTCGCTATCATGGCCTCGGAGGAGTGGGTGGCAAAGTGCAAGGACAGGTACGAGAAGTTCTATGGAATATGGGCAAAGTGGATCCATTATAAATCCTCTTTGTCTGCAACCTCACCGCAGGTGCATCAGATTAGTGCATGATAGCCTTTTTATTGATGGACCACAGGCTAACCTGTCTCTCCAAAGGGGCTTTAGGGACCGAACGGTTTAATTCTGTTTCTGATAGCTTTGTGGAATATATTAAATGCACTTCCTGACACGCACTAGCAGTTGAAAGGTTATAGTTTATAGTTGATGTTATGGTTTTGTTTGCATACGATTGGTTTGGCTGTGCATAGACGGGATGGCCCTTGTTCTGTTCCCCTCTGTGTGCCTCCAAATTCCCATCGTCCCACTCTCCACGCTTCTCCCCCCCCTCCCTCCCCCCCCCTTTCCTCACCTCCTCTCCACTCCCCGCTATATAGCCATTTACCCGAACCTCAGGGTCTGGTACTAAATTTACAATATCGAAATGGTCGGTGGGGCTTCCCAGCCAAATGGTACTGTGTGCATATGTCCTGAAGACCTATGCAAGGACTTAATGTGATAGACTTTAAATGCTGCTTATGCACCATACCGGGAGGTCCACTGATGGACCTGATAGTTCATACTAGATGTGCAATGTGCATCGTATAATCCACTGCATGTATGTTGTACCCCTGAAGGGTTGTGCTTTCTTTTTTGTATACTTTATACTCTTTGAAAAATAAATAAAGACTACTTAAAAAAAAAAAAAAGAAACCAGCAGAGGCATTTCTACAATAAAGGAAATTAAGCAATTATTTGTGAAGCCTCAAGCTTGTAATACATGTACATTTTCCCAATATATATGCTGTGGTTTTTAGACTTTACCAATGGCATGGGATTTTGGGTAGAAGCAAAGCTGTGAAGATCAGAAACAGCAAGTAACTGCTGTTCTACATAATTAGGCTTATTTATTATAGGCACAAAAAATATCAATGCTCTCCAGTTCCATGAGTGTAATTAATAATAGCTATTTGTCAGTCTTTGATTTACATAAACAACGCTTTTTACTATTTAAGCACTCAAAAAAAATTAAAGCTGAAACCCAGGACAAACAAATATTGTCTAAATACAAGAGCCATGTGTATTTGTACGTGAATATTGGTGCCTTGTGTGTATATCTTCCAGATCTGTGCAGTAATACAGTATGAAACAACGTCTGCACTTTGCCCCTTTGTAGGAGAATGCTGTAATAAAGACCAGTCACTGCTGCTCCCTCACCTTTGTGCAGGAAGACTGGTCTTGTCTCCGCCCCCTCCTGTGGTTTTCTGCAGGTAGCCAGTAGTGGGTGGACCTGCTGGGCCCCTCCCACACTGTACAGCACTGTGATGATGGCACCGCTACTTTTACAACCCAGATAATATCTGGGTTTGCCAAAGCATTTGACGCAAACAGCCTGGATTTACAAACTTCATGGCCATCGAGGACTATATTTAAATGAAAGGTTTACACAGGGTTCAGCTTTAAGAATGGCTGTACTAGTAAATGTAAAAAAGAAATAAAAAAACCAATCTGATGCTTAATTCATTGTTCATGCTTTTCCAGTAAAATGTGCAGTCAAAACACATCTTTAGTATGAGAGATACTCATATTTTAAGCAGAAATGTTCTCCACTATCTGAAAAGATCTCTTCCTGAGCTGAAATCCATAACAAAAAGTGGAAAATAACTAATTAACTCTGGGCTAATGATGTAATGGGAGAATAGTAGTTCCTTTGTGTGTAGTATCACTGTAGTAACACTACAGAAGTACAATCCAAGCATCTGTATTGTGTGACTAATATTGTACTGGAATTATCCAACTGATTTAATCATATTCCAAAGTGTATTCCAAATAATCAAGTTTTATGTTCTCTACTTTTCCAGTTCAAAAGGTCTTTAGATGCAGCAGTCCGACAACCTTTCTTTTTAGTAGAATTTTCTTATTCCTTGATTTCTAATTGATTTTCAAAAAATGTTAGCACTATGCAATACACAACATTTTATTGTCGGCCTTACCTCAAGGGAGTTGACACTTGTGCAGCTAAATTAGGATAACACCCAGTTTATATTTTGTCATCATTTACTTTGCATAAATTGAAAAAATATTTAAAAATGGCTGCTTAACTTTTAACATCCAGCACTGAAAAAATCCTACCTTTGGCCAGCCTTACATGGAGCAAATTTCTTTCCTGCAGCCACGGGTTGCTGCATAGAAATTTGCTTGATTCCCCCAACAACACAGACAGTGCTGATGCAGGAATCCCTCCTGCTGGGCCATTGTCTTCACCCAGCGGGGGAAGCCGCCCTCGCCAGAAGACAGTGATTATTGCTAATGGCTATAGCAGCCACTAGCGATAATCGCAGGCAAAATCCAGCATACTGCTTGTACCCAAGTTGATAGATCGACATTCAGCCTGCCCATACACGGTTCAAATCTCTGCGGGCTGGTTCACACTCGCCCCGCTCGAAGTGACCTCAGCGCAGCTTGCAGGAGACTACTATCATAGTCACCCCAAAAATAGTGCAGGAACTTTTTTTCTAAGTCGGAGCGAAGCGACTCGCTCCTATTAGAATAGTTCCATTGCACTGCATTGAGGCGACTTGTCAGGCAACTCACGTCGCCTGACAAGTCACCTAGGTGTGACCCGGCCCTGCCAGTTCAGCAGGAACTTTTTGTTTATGAGGGGGCTGGGGAGCTGCATTTGCCATATTTAACCCTGTATGCACTGTGCATGTAGATCGAATTATAAGTTGTAAATTGATTTTAAACATTCCTAACAAATGGTTAAAGATTTAAGCCTAGTGCACATGGACCGAATGTCGGGTGACATCGGTCGGTTCAATAAAAATCAGCCAACATTAGGCCCGTGTGTATGGCAGCCGGTCCGTATCAGACGTGCATGCTGGAAAACCAGCAGATGACCTGCTCCCAATCAGTGCTCTCAGCCAATGGCTAAGAGTGCTGACCGGAGTGTTGCGGTGGGGGGGTCCGCTCCCTGTCAGGACACAAAAGAATAGCAGTGGAGATCGCTGTACAAGCGCTGGATCATTAGTAAAGCGGCTCCGACCGGAGCGGTCAGGGTTTGTTGGTTGAATGAGAAAAAAATACTGGTGTGTACCAGGCTTTAGAAACTGGGCTTCTCCATTGTAACGTTAATGACAGGAAACTCCTTCCTATTGGGATACAATGAACTTGTTCAGAGATGCTTGCAGTCAGCCATAAGAGTCCTTATGGGCTTTCTGCCTGGCAGACTCCGTTTTGTTTAGCAGGGATCGACTCGTTGATCCCCTCTGAGCAGGCAGAGGACAGGTCCATCTCCGCACACTGTGCAGAGACAGACCTGTCAGAGCCCAGCTCTCCTTTATGGGGAGATCGGATGAAAACTGACCGAATGTCCGTTTTCATCCGATCCCATAGACGGATGGAAAATAGGGTTACCATCTGTCTGGATTTCACAGATAGGATCGGATCAGATAGCGGTGGATGTTAGCAAACATGTCACCGCTGCCTCATAAGGATGAATGGAGTGTCCGATCATGTCGAAAAACTGACAAGCAAACCCAATGGGAAAGCCCGTGTGAAAGGGGCCTAAGACAGAAGAAACAACTAAAAGGTAAGAAATATTATTTATATAATTGGGTATGTTCTGTGAATGGGAACAGATAAACACTTACTGGAGTTTTCTCAAATTTGACTTCAAAAGTCAAAATACACTTTAGCCCTGGAGTATTAGATTCAGTGACTGCCACAGACACCATCAGCATGTGATTTATATTGTTGTTTTTGTGTGGATTTTCTTCTACAATTCAGTAACCTAGTAGGTAGGTCATCTTCCATCCTAAGCTGGCTGTAGCCCCTGTTCTGTGTGAACACTGCACATATATTACATATTAGAGGGTTGGGAGTTCTTTTATTAGCTCAATATAGTGCTGCAGCATACAGTAGGTGAGCATTACAAAAAGGATGAAATAAATAGAAGAATGTTTTTTCAAGGTGTTGCTTGGATCATTTGATTCTTGATCTCAGCTGGATAGTGTAATCATTTTTTTTCCCGACAGATTGCAAGAGGGAAGAACCTGGACGTTGATCAGAAATAGCCATTATTTTTTAGCATGCATGATGTTCCTGCCAGCTGCTAGATAAGAAGGTGGTTCCAGTCCTATGTCTAAGCTAATTCAGCAGACAGCATTACAAAGTGCATTCTCCTCGCAGATAAAAGTGTTTTAAGTGCTGTGGTGCCATTGATCCTGCATATTATGAAACAGATAGTGGCATTAAAACCTGGTTCCTTGCTAATAATTATGTGCTGGTCAATTGCCTATCAAAACAAACAAAAATCTTGCAGGTTAACACTTGTGATTACCCTGCAATTTGTTGCTCATTTACCTACCAAAAAAAAAAAGTTAGGCTTAGGTTAGGTTAATTAAAAATTAGCTAGCATCTGTAGAATATAACTGCAACATTTTCAAGACTCAAAAGGTAGATAACTTAAAACTAAGATTTTCTATTCAGGTCAATGGACAAAGGAGGGCTGAATTGCCCAGAGATTTTTCTCATCACTGAGCAATGGCGAGACCCCCTTACTGAACTCCACTCCATCCCAAACCCAAAGTGTATTGCAAAGTGCGAAGAATACAAAATGCAGGAGAAGGCTGACACTGTCTCAGGCTTATAATAATTGCAGCACTATGGTGGACTGCCTCAAGGGCTGGTAGGTGATTCAACTCTTGCCCATGGTTTTTTCCCATCTTAAAGGATTAGCCTAAGTCTCATATAGTATACTTATCAGCATTGCACAACATGTACATCCCTTGGCCAAAATCTTGCTTGAGCAAAGGATTATCTCATTACAATGACACCTGAATGTTGGTGGGATAAATCAGGCAGCAAGTGATGTCCCTAATGTTGATGTGCTAAAAAACAGAAAAAAATTAGCAAGCATATGGATTTGAAAGACTTTGCAGGGGCCAAATTTTAGGGTAATTCAACTAGGTCAGAGCAGCTTCAAAATGGCAGCTCTTGTGGGAAGCCCGCAGTCAGCAGTAGTCAGGAACTACCAAACGTGGTCAAAAGAAGAGAAAACAGTGAACCAGAGGCAGGGTCATGGGCGGCCACGGCTCACTAATGCATGTGGAAAGCGAAGGTTGGGCCATGTAGTCTGATCCAATAAAAGAGCTACCGTAGCTCAAATTGCTGAAAAAGTTAAAAGAAAAGTACAGCCAAAGCTCGTTTGGCTGTACTTCTCCTATGGATCACAGGAGTGCAGTTCGTTTTGCACTCCTGTGACCCGTTTCCAGCAGAGGGCTGGCTGAAGTCCGCTGTCTGCTGACATCACAGAGTCGGTCCAGGCTTGGGCATCATCACGACCATAATGTCGGGATCCGCCCATGTGCCTGAGCCGGCCGATCCAACCCCCTCCACATCTCAGCGGTGATCCACTCTCAGTGAGTGATCAGCGGTGTTCAATCGCTTGGTTATCAGTGTTAGAGGCGCCGGGGACAGATGCAGCATTGGGCCGATGCTGCATCTACCTACGTAAGTATGAATCTAAATAAAAAACATACTTCGCTTTTAATGCTGGTTCAGATAGAAAGGTATCAGAACATACAGTGTATCGCAGTTTGTTGCAAATTGTGCTGCATAGACACAGACCAGTCAGGGTGCCCATGCTGGCCCATGTCTATGTCCAAAAGTGCAGACGATGGTAACATGAGCATTAGAACCAGATAAAGGAGAAATGGAATGTGGTGTCCTGGTCTGATGAATTCAAGAATGGTTTTTATTTATCCCCAGGGCAAGACCCATGAGTGCCCTCTTTAGCGGTTTTGGATTTTCATGGATTTCTTTGTGGGTCAGCACACTATATACGGTGCGTATATGTATGTACAGTATCTCAAAAAAGTGAGTACACCCCTCACATTTTTGTAAATATTTTATTATATATTTTCATGTGACAACAATGAAAAATGACACTTTGCTACAATTTGCTAAAATGTATAACAGTGTAAATTTGCTGTTCCCTCAAAATAACTCAACATACAGCCATTAATGTCTAAACCGCTGGCAACAAAAGTGAGTACACCCCTAAATGAAAATGTCCGAATTGGGCCCAAAGTGTCAATATTTTGTGTGGCCACTATTATTTTCCAGCACGGCCTTAACCCCCTTGAACATGGAGTTCACCAGAGCTTCACAGGTTGCCACTGGAGTCCTCTGCCACTCCACCATGATGACATGACGGAGCTGGTGGATGTTAGAGACCTTGCGCTCCTCCACATTCCGTTTGAGGATGCCCCACAGATGTTCAATAGGGTTTAGGTCTGGACACATACTTGGCCAGTCGATCACCTTTACCCTCAGCTTCTTTAGCAAGGCAGTGATCATCTTGGAGGTGTGTTTGGGGTCATTATCATGTTGGAATACTGCACTGTGACCCAGTCTCCGAAGAGAGGAGATCATGCTCTGTTTCAGTATGTCACGGTACATGTTGGCATTCATGGTTCCCTCAATGAACTGTAGCTTTCCAGTGCCGGCAGCACTCATGCACCCCCAGACCATGACACTCCCACCACCATGCTTGACTGTAGGCAAGACACACTTGTCTTTGTACTCCTCCCCTGGTTGCCACCACACACGCTTGACACCATCTGAACCAAATACGTTTATCTTGGTCTCATCAGACCACAGGACATGGTTCCAGTAATCCATGTCCTTAGTCTGCTTGTCTTCAGCAAACTGTTTGCGGGCTTTCTTGTGCATTATCTTTAAAAGAGGCTTCCTTCTGGGAAGACAGCCATGCAAACCAATTTGATGCAGTGTGCGGCGTATGGTCTGTGCACTGGCAGGCTGACCCCCCACCCCTTCAACCTCTGCAGCAATGCTGGCAGCACTCATACATCTATTTCCCAAAGACAACCTCTGGATATGACGCTGAGCATGTGCACTCATCTTCTTAGGTCAATCATGGCGAGGCCTGTTCTGAGTGGAACCTGTCCTGTTAAACCGTTGTATGGTCATGGCCACCGTGCTGCAGCTCAGTTTCAGGGTCTTGGCAATCTTCTTATAGCCTAGGCCAGGGATATGCAATTACCGGACCTCCAGCTGTTGCAAAACTACAAGTCCCACCATGCCTCTGGGTTTCATGCTTGTGGCTGTCAGAGTCTTGCTATGCCTCATGGGACTTGTAGTTCTGCAACAGCTGGAGGTCCGCTAATTGCATATCCCTGGCCTAGGCCATCTTTATGTAGAGCTACGGTTCTTTTTTTCAGATCCACAGAGAGTTCCCAAACTAGTGTTGGGAGTGGATTTTTTTTTTTAGGGCAAAATTAACTTCATGCCCAGTAAACCTGTAGAAAACAACTATTATCTGTCATTATGGAACCACCTTCCACTTACTTAAAATTGCAGTCAATATAAACTGCTAAGCAGATGTCAAATATCTTATTTTCCAGGAATGCATGCGTTCAGATTATTCATATATTATCCATCCTTTTGTTTAAAAAAAAAGAAAATCTCTATAACATATATTGCTACACAACCCCTTTGGTCATTTCTTGTAAAACTAAAACATCTTTTCTATGTGAATCTACTCTCAGGAACATTTTTCTAAAACTTGCAACTCAAAATTCAAGCATGGCTTTCTTGTAATCATGGTAAAAAATAGGGACGTTCTGTACAAAACACATATACAGAATCGCCCCAGAAATGTCATTTTCTTCTCACGTGGTTGGCTGACTGCTTTTCCCTGTAGATTTTGTTCTTATTACAACACTGGAACTGATCATGTGATTTTAGCAGGCATACCCTCCAAATGAGCACTTAGGCAGTAGGAAGTGGGCAAAATCTATGTGGCAGTTTACATTGAAACACCGGCAGGTAGAACTCTGCAACGCAGACAGCTGAAAAACTTTACTGTATAAATTAATAACCTAGAGAGGAGTGGTCTCAAAAAAATTGGAGTTACATCTTAAGATGTTAAATTCTATAGGTGGTGTAAAGAATGAAATCAGTATACTGTCTCATACTTCTGGATAAACTGGGGAACAATATGCAAACTCCACTACTTAACATTCTAAACTTCCCGATTTTTAGTCTTTGGAGTATTGCTACATCTGTTCCTTCAGACAAAAGGAAAGAAATAAAGATGCTTGTTAGAAGGATTAAAAAAAAACCCAGGTTGTAAGCTCAGTTTATTTCCCCCAAGTGGCTAGTAAAACTCATGAGCATAGTTTAATGTTCACTAAAAACAATGATTAAAAAGTCTCATTGAGCCGATGCATGGAAAACCAACTGGAGGCTGCTTGCTACGTTTGGATAACTGTCAAGGTGGAACACATGTACGATCTGACACATACCCAACATACATGTAGATCTACACAACTATAAGACTGACTAATGAGCTACTCCACCAGCCATCCCCTACTGCAATTCATGGTAGAAGAATTATGGCTATAGCACAGACCTACTCAAGAGCTGAAGAGACAATCAGTTTACAGCTGTCAGCTGATGTCTCCATTCTCATCTGTTGTCATGAGCTAAGTGTAATGACCAAAAGAACAAGGTTCCAGTTACAAGAGACAGAAATGTTGTTTCTCTGTAGAATTGCAGAGCTTATTCTCAAGAGAGATGCCATTTGAGGTAAGCTTGGGCATCTTGCAAGGATAAAAGCTCCTACGGGAGATACA
Organism: Glandirana rugosa; assembly: GCA_018402905.1. Lineage (NCBI taxonomy): Eukaryota > Metazoa > Chordata > Amphibia > Anura > Ranidae > Glandirana > Glandirana rugosa. The sequence goes on along the minus strand of BLSH010067038.1, from coordinate 465,205 downwards.
TCAGGCACACACAATTGGGGGAAGGACATGGGGTAAGGCCAGAGCACTCAAGATTATATCTCCCCGGTGAACGGATAATTCTTTGATATAACTCAATAGAGGCTGTAGACTAAATTGGCCACAAAAATAGAGTTTCTATAGATTTGATCTATTGGATCAAGAAATATAAATATTTAATTCATCTAATTATTAGCAAATTTTGCTAATCCAAGAGATCTAACTTAAAGAAAATCTAACTGTGGTGTGGTGCACTATAGCCTAAAGCAGGGGTCTTCAAACTAGGGCCCTCCAGCTGTTGCGGAACTACACATCCCATGATGCTATGTAAAGCTCTGTCATTCACAGACGTGACTAGGCATGATAGGAATTGTAGTTCCCGAACAACTGGAGGGCCATAGCTTGAAGACCCCTGCCCTAAAGTGTATCTGAACCCAAAAACAAAAATGTAATTCAATGCACATGGTGATCATGCAAACAGCACACTACTTGTCCTTTCAGGTCTTCATTGTATGGAGGGAACCATGGTTGTCACCCAGGGTGGACTTCATACATATCTACAGTGCCTTGCGAAAGTATTCGGCCCCCTTCGAACTTTGCGACCTTTTGCCACATTTCAGGCTTCAAACATAAAGATATAAAACTGTAATTTTTTGTGAAGAATCAACACTATACATACTTCAGGTGGGACCCACTGTTGGTACCAAGGGAGGTATGTTACTTCTGGACTTTCCTGTTCATCACACGACAAACGTACTAGTGGTACACGTAACTTAATGTAAAAACAAAAACCCAAGTCTATGTGAAATCCCGTCCCCAGAAGTTCGATACCGGGAGGTCAACAAGCCCTTGATGTTAAGGATAGTACGGATCAGTGCAGACACTTACTGTCTCGAAATGTATCGTAGTACCCTACACATCAAGGCGTTGTCGACCTCCCGGGATCAAACTTCTGGGGACGAAATCCGATATCACGTGGTGTGGTGTCAATCTAAAAGAAATTCAATCT
>BLSH010067038.1:449067-463306 GCA_018402905.1 Glandirana rugosa | reverse complement strand
AATGGTTCACAAATAAACATATCCAGGTGTTAGAATGGCCATGTCAAAGTCCAGACCTGAATCCAATCGAGAATCTGTGGAAAGAACTGAAAACTGCTGTTCACAAACGCTCTCCATCCAACCTCACTGAGCTCGAGCTGTTTTGCAAGGAGGAATGGGCAAAAATTTCAGTCTCTCGATGTGCAAAACTGATAGAGACTTCCCCAAGCGACTTACAGCTGTAATCGCAGCAAAAGGTGGCGCTACAAAGTATTAACTTAAGGGGGCTGAATAATTTTGCACGCCCAATTTTTCAGTTTTTTATTTGTTAAAAAAGTTTGAAATATCCAATAAATTTCGTTCCACTTCATGATTGTGTCCCACTTGTTGTTGATTCTTCACAAAAAATTACAGTTTTAGATCTTTATGTTTGAAGTCTGAAATGTGGCAAAAGGTCGCAAAGTTCAGAGGGGGCCGAATACTTTCGCAAGGCACTGTACCTTCATACAACTCCATCACACGGTGGATTATTTGGAAAAGTAGTTTGCACAATAAAGATAAGGTTATGTGCGTTTTCTTTTCAACTCACAGGGAGTGACAAGGGCATTGCAAATTTTGCACTTGATAAAAAAGGTTCTTAGCCAAAAAGTGAAAACGATTTCAGCCACCACATCCAAGGACTGGTAAGCTGCAATATACTACATTTTTCTTTTTGGGTTTAGTTACCCTTTAAAGCTAGTTCAAAAAGTAAGGATGACAATATAGCAAGCAATTATAATTATATTTAACACATCATGTATACTGAATGTGAAATGCATCATTCTGCCTGCCAGAAGCAGCTTGAGAGACTGAGGACCCATTCACACCTGAGTGTTTTCAGCTCGTAAAATGCTCAGAAAACGATGATCTCAAAAGTTCCAAAACGCCCAACGATCAAAATCCCATTCATTTAAATGGCCCCTGTTCATATCTGAGCGTTCTGTCGCCTGAAGCTCAGAAAAGTACACAAGCTTATTTTTAGGCAGATTACAGCCGTTTTTTTTTTCTTTTTACATTGGCGACCTTTTGGCCTGTACAAATTGTGGCAAAAACTGCGCAACTTTCTGCCTGAAAACGATACACTCAGGTGTGAATGCAGCCTGATAAGACCCCATACACACTACTAGATTTTCAGCAATTCTTTTCCTTCAGATTTACCAAAACCATATAATATGAGGTCAAACCTTAAGGCCCCTTTCACACTGAGGCGCTTTCCTAGCGTTTTTGTGCTAAAAATAGCGCTTCCAAAACGCTTCTAAAACGCTGCCCATTAATTCCAATGTACCTATTCACACTGGGGCGTCGCACTGGCACCACGTTTAAAAAAGCCCTGCAAGCATGATTTTTTATGCTTATTCTGAGCGCTTAAAATAGCGCATTAAAAACGCCTATATACATTGAAATGAATGTAAAGCGCTTTAAAAGCACGTTAAAAGCGCCAGCAAAACGTCCAGAGGTTGTGAAAAGGTCAAAATATCAGGAAGTAAACAGCATGTAATGTAGGGGGCTGTGCTATTTATTTAATGCTAGTGCTTCAAAAGCGATTCGAAAGCGCTTCAAAAGCGCTTGAAAAACGCCTGGGCGTTAGCACTAATTATAGCGATGACGCTAAAAACCTCGGCAAAAACGCAGTCATAACGCTTGATATTTTGTGTTTGTTTTTCAAACGCCTCAGTGTGAAAGTAGTCTAAGAGTTTCAATTTGTGTGCAATCAGGCAGGCCCTTGCACTACATGGTTTTGGTAAATCTGAAGGAAAAAATCTGCAGAAAATCTAATAGTGTGTATGGGGTCTTATATTGCACCCCAATTTCTCCAGCAATATGAGAAAATAATCTCTCATAAAATTTGCTATGTCTTAAGTCCCAAAAGTCATATTTGTTTTCGGATGTTTGCATGGTTCTTGGAAACCATGGCTAATAAAATTGTGCACTTTTATAATTACGAACAATTTCTTTTACAGTTTACATGTTTCATTTTAGGTATGCTGAGTGAATCAAAATAAGACCAGTAAAGAGACCTATAGAGATGCACCTTTCTAGTACAGTCATGGATCCTGATAACGCACCTTTCAGCAGGTTCCCTCATAATTACCAACATAATTCTAAACCCTTTGTGCTGGATTATGAATTTATCTTGATGTAGTGCAAACACCAGGGAAAATGGTCTGAAGAGATCAGGTGAATTTTATGAAAGATGATTTCCTGTGAAGCTAAAGAGGAAGCCTGATGACATCAATTTCCCAAGATGCATCTGTAAGGATGCCTAGGCTGCTTGTAAAGTGCGGGGAATACATTTGTATATATTTCATGGCAATCTAAGATTTTTCAGTGCAATGTGTTGCATTGTAATGGAGCCACCACTATGTGCGTTTCATTTCTGACTTTAGGTCTGCATTATTGTCTAGACATGAAGTCATGGTTTTTATCAATGGACCTCAACAGAAAAATTGGTTTTGCAGAAATGGGAAGAAAAAAGTAGGGAATATGAACACAGACCCTTAAGTAAAATGTGGTATGGACGTCAGAAGACAACGGTCCTAATAATTAACAAAAGAATGTAGTCCTAGAGAGGCCCTGTGCTCAAAAATGTATTCCCCAGTTGCAGGAGGCATTTATTATTCCTTGATACCATCTCCAAAATAGTATGGAGTTGTTTTTCGATGGTTGCTACGTTTGTAACTTTTATGGGATCTTCTGTAATACAGGCGGTCCCCTAGTTACAAACATCCCATTTACAAACGACTCCTACTTACAAATGGAGGGAGACAACAGGATGGATAGGAAATCTTCCCCTAGGAAGGGAAATTCACTCCTGTAAGAGTTATTATGGGAAAAAGGGGTCTCCACTGATGCTTTATCACCAAGGTTTGTTTCCACAATAACCCAAAATTTTCAAAATCCAATTATTATTGGAACAGGAAGTGAGGCGACATCTTCTGAACAGAAATATAGACAGCAAAACAAACATTACAGGGGTGTTACCCCTTCCCTATGCCATACAAAAAGCTTAAAAATAGTCTTTTTGGCTGAAGCTACACTTAAAAAATGTACCTGATCCGACTTACAAATAAATTCAACTTAAGAACAAACCGACAGTCCCTAAATTGTTTGTAACCCGGGGACCGCCTATACTTGATCATTTCTTAGCCCCTGCGTTGGCGACTTATATACTTGCACTGGATCTTACAGTAAATTGAAAATACATTGTAATAGAAATAGCTACTGTACAAAAAAACCTATTCCCCTACCATTCCTGCAAAATGCATGTCCAGATTCCACCTTTTTTAGGATTCTGTACAGTTCCGTTTTCCAAAATGTGTTTGCCCTTTGCCAAAAAAATAGCTTTTTAAGAAAGAGGACACAAAAAGCCTAGAGAAAGGATCAGCTGTATTCATGAAATGGCTGACACCTCGGAATGTACAGAACATGTACACTTTTCCCGTGCTTCATCTTTATTAGCTCTTACATCTTCTATACATTTGAGTCTCTTCCTGCAGCAAGCACCTGTCAGGGATTCGGTTGTTCCGAGCTGTGTAGGAGAAGAGAATGTTCATGTTCACACTACAGATGGCTGCTGGGATTGGAAAACATGCTGATGAAGTTTGCCTGACGGAGCTGAGGGCCGGATATAGAAACACACAGGGGATTCCTGATGCTTTCGGGAGTGTAAGCTGCAGTATCATAGAGCAGAGGCCAACTCCTGGGCACTCAGACAAATGCAATCCTGAGTGGAGGAAGACTGTGAAGTCAACAATCGCAGACAGAACCTTTAAAGTTATATTTAGAGATCGTGCTGCCCAAGGCACACTTGTATGACATATTTTCATAAACACTCTGCCCCTTTTAAATATGACTAACATTAAAGCCAGAATGCATTACTGGGGGCACCTGTCTGCTCTTCTGGCCCATAAATAAAACCTTAAAGTGGATATGAACCTGAAAAAAATTTTTTTACTGACACTTCTAGCGTGTACAGGAGAGGATATCATGTTACCTGTGCCCAGTTTTGCCACAAAGAGTTAATCCAACTCTAAGTAATACCCTTATATTTTTTTCAGTAGGAAAAAACTGGTGCTGTGGGAGTGACAGGTCATATTCTTATCTCCTGCACAGAGTAAAAAAAGCCTCACACTCCTTCCAGCTCTCAGTACAGAGCTTGGTGGGAAGTCTTGAGACATCACAACTCCACCCACTGAGCTTCAGCAAAGAGACCTACCCACTGATTTCATTTGCAAGGTAGGGATACATTCAGAAGGCTTGCATGTATATATACATTAATACTGTGCCATTAGTTTATACTGGGTGAGTGTTGGGTTTATTATTATTATTATTATTATACAGGATTTATATAGCGCCAGCAGTTTGCGCAGCGCTTTACAAAAATGAAGGCAGACAGTACAGTTACATCACAATTTGGTACAAGAGGAATCAGAGGGCCCTGCTCGTTAGAGCTTACAATCTAGGAGATACATCCACTTTAAGAGTAAGAAAAGATAGTTGTGCATTTAAGAGACCCTTGTGACTCCTGGCAGCAGCTCCCAAACCCCCTTCTCTGTTTGCCATTATTCTAGTTTTATAAATATCCAGACAAATTTAAACTTAAGTAAACACTGATTGCATATGACATGCCTTTATTTTGCACCCACATATTCACAGATCTACAGTCCTTCTTCATAGTGATGAAGTCTGGGTTCACCGTGAAACCCCAGAGTTCACAAATTGCAAACTTATGGCTGAACACTTTGCAGATTCACCAACAGAAATAAGGAACAACCCATAATGCCGGGCATATCATTGGTTTCTGGTCAGCTGAGCCAAAAGAGCAAAACATGTGAAGGAATGGATAACCTAGAAGTCCCAATATAAAAGAGCAGCCATGTCGTCAGAATATGTTGGAATTAAGGAGCACAGACAATTCTGTGTAGTGAAAAATACTGGGATATTATTATTTTTTTTTACCATGACAATGCATTGCTTTTGACAACAGTGTGCATTTATGGCCTAAAATTGACAGAACTGAAGATTCCCCCATCCCTATAAATTTAAATGGGGTCCACTGCAAAGTTTGGAAATATGGAAAGATCCACTCATCCCTACTCCTTAAAAGAGAAGTATGGGACTTCTTTTGCAGATTTATACCTAGGTGGATGCAGCATTGTCCCCCTCCGGCTAGAACACGGAGAACTGAGCAATCTAACTCTGCCGATCGCTCAGTTCCCACAGCTCCCTGAGCAGAGAGCTGCTGGCTGCTCGCCCCCCCACCCCGCGCGCTCACTGGAGTTATGGAGGGGGTAGGAGCGGCTGGGCTCAGGTTCTCAGCGGCTTGCTAAGAGGCTGAGACAAAAGCTTGTTCAGGCATGTGGGTGGACCCCGACTTCATGGTTGACATCCTGCCCGAGCCTGGACCGGCTCTGTGACATCAACCGACAACAGTCTGAAAATGGGTCGGAGGAGTGCAGAATGAATTGTCCTCCTGTGACCCATAGAAGTACAGCCAAACGAGCTCTGGCTGTACTTCTCCTTTAAAGACATGAAATATGAAGAAAGTGTTATTTCTGTCTGCTGCTTCTTTTCTCTGCTGTCAGCATGAATCACTTCTGACTTCCTGACAAAAACACAGACAAGGGAGGGCATACCAGCCTAGTGCATTATCCCATAAAACATTTACTCGGGATCCACAAATGTATCTACTCACAAACATTGCCATAGGCAAAACATATTAAGTAAGTGTCAGCTTCAAGGTTGCTTGATCCTCCTAGTATATTCCAGAACTTGGAAGACCACTACCTGGATCCTGACTGTTGTATGTGTTTTGAGGGTAGCACCCTCTTCCTCAGAGCCAAACTCCCAACGGGGGTAAGCCAGTGAGGATCCAGGTGGCATTCATCCAAGTTCTAGTATGCTGGGTGGATCGAGCAACCTTGAAACGTTTTACCTATCACAATGTTTGTGAGTAGATACATTTATGAATCGCCAATTAATGTTTTATGGGATAATGCACTAGGCTGGTGCGTCCAGTCTTGTTTGTGTTTATTACCGGGCCCCCCCAGTCCTGAGAGGGCATCCAGGCGTGGTGTGTTCCAGATCCATGCTGAGACGCACATGTACATGAAGAATCGGTACTAGACTATCACACATTGTGTGCAGGAGGAGTTTCTTTTTTGCTTAAGTTTTACTGACACCAAGAAAAAAAAGGTGACATGGGAGTGAGCTTTAGCCGATTGACAGCCTCAACTCTGTTCCCGTGTACTTTGTGGAGGGGGGTGTTGTCCCTTCCCTCCAATCAGGTGTCAGAGCTCTCCTCACTGAGCTCTGCAGAGTGTGACTTCAGCTCATCACCCTGTTTTTCAAAAGCTCAGCCAAAATGCTGGACTTTGAATAGATGTAGAGAAGCAAAGACTGCAGGTACAACTTATGTAGTAGGATTTGTTTAATCACTGGAGGATAAATCACTTCACTGGGTATATGGAAGAGTTTACCACCACTTTAGGTGCTCCATCCCTTATTAAAAGAAACCTACAATCCACAGCGTTAAATGGCAGTCAAGATGGCAAGTTAAAAAACTTAATGTAAATAAATATATCTCAAAATTCCAATTTTGAATATCTGCATTCAGTAATCAGAAATGTGAGTGTCTGATAAGAGTTACAGCATTACACACAATATTACAGTATTTCTCTTTTAATAACAGTACCAAATAAGAAAATGTGATTTCTAAAACACATTGGGACAGGGACTGATTACAATAGGGTGAGAACTACTGCAGAAAGTGATCTTGTAATTAAAAAACCCAAAAAATGGTAAAAAAAAGAAAAATAATAAAAACGGCTATGCCACTAAACATATCGAAAATACAGCAAGCGTTTAAAAAAAAGCCAAATCTATTAGAGCCATGTAAAGTTATTTAGACTTCAGTAAGGAAGTGATGTTCTTCTCATCCATGCCTATCCACCAACTACTCAGAGTTCAGACCACTATGAGAAAGTAGTGATTAATCAGAGTGATGTACAACTGCATAGGCGGACGACACATATCCAAGTGCGTTAGGGCAGCACAAAAGTGCAGAATCATTAATCTACCTGCCAAGGACTGATGCGGGCAGTTACCGTCACAGCTCCCGGAGTTATGTGCAGGACTCAAATAGCTCCCTGTATATGGATGTCCAAGGTGCCCCCCACAATCTTCTGAAGAGAGCAGACAGTACAGGGAAATGATGGATGTACTGCTCTTGCAATCATACCACAAGGACATTGCTGGAAATGAGGCCATAAACGGTTACCTGTCCACGTCTGGTCACACAGAAACATCAGATATCCTATTCCCAGTAAAGAATATTGTGACATTTCACCATTAACCCCTTTGCGCCTAAGGGTAAAATAAATCTTCATGCCTAAGCACAATTTTGCAGCTTTTAGCCTAGGTTCACACTTGTGCGATGCGGGAACCAGCGAGATTCCAGCGCCAATTCGCGCGTCACATCTCTCCCGCAGGCAGTTCACTGCAGGTGTCAATACAATGTAAATGACACCCATAGATTAGTTCACTGATTGTAGTGCGAACTGTGGATTCGGACAGGAATCAGATCTCATGGGTGGGAAAAACAAGTCCCTGCACCTTTTTCTGTGCAAATCCAATGTGAGTTCAGCCATAGAACTGTATGGCTAAACTCACATTGTTCAGACATCGCATGTGATTGGCACCTGTGGTGCGGGTGCGAATCACATGTGATGTCTAAGAGCGCATATGTGAACCTAACCTGACGTGTTAGTAAAACCGTACATATCATCGCAGCTACTTTGTGCATCCAGGTGGATTATACCGCGTTTTTTGCAGGACAATTAGGCTTTCATTTGGTGGTAAATGGTGATGGATATCTCATGATTTTTTAATTTAAAAAAAGAAAACTGGCCCAAAATAGTTAAAAAAGATATATATTTTTTAATTTAGCTGTATATTTCTTGCTACTACCTTAACCTTCAACCAAAAATCAACTCAAAATAAATTCTCCTGCTCCTGATTGATATATAATGCAATACATATACACTGATGACTGCAGTGATACCACATATGTGTATGATGTGAGTTGTTGTTTGAACCCATAGTACAACCCAGAAACAATAGTGTTCATTTTGTTTTGTTCTCTCTCTCCTACCAAAAACACACTGACACTAATAGAAAAAAACCTGACCTTTGACCCAAACACTAACACTGACCTAGATCAAGCCTTGATCTAGGTGTTTTTTTTTTACTATTATTATTTTCTCTGTAAGGAGAGAAAGATGCATCTCTCTCCTCCACTCACAGAGAGAGAAAACACAGGGCCGGGGGCTTCACAGTAATTATTGTGATAGTCAATCAGAGCCTATCGCAGCGATCGGTGACCTGGAATCCGGAGTTCTGGGTCCTGATCATTAGTACGGGGCCCGGAGCTCCCGGTCTCGGTGCGGTCCTAGCACAAAGGGAGAAAAAATGCCCAATCCAGTGGTGCTGCATATTTATGTACGTTTGCCGTGAAGGGGTTAATAAAAGCCGATCATTTTAAGTACCCCTTGCCAGTTTTAAACCATTTGTCTCATTCCTGAAAGTGTAAACCAGGGATATGCAATTAGCGGACCTCCAGATGTTGCAGAACTACAAATCCCATGAGGCATAGCAAGACTCTGACAGCCACAAGCATGGCACCCAGAGGCAGAGGCATGATGGGACTTGTAGTTTTACAACAGCTGGTGGTCCACTAATTGCATATCTCTGGTGTAAACTGATGCATTCTGCAGGAGAGCTTGTGCATTTGAAAAACAACAGACTACTGTCTAGATCACCAGGCAAAAATAGAAGAAAAGAAAAGAAAAAGAAAATGAAATCAGCCACCAAATGTAAGTTCTGTTAAGCTGCAAAATAATAAATGTTTGCTTTGGGTTTAATACTGCTTTAAACACAAACAGTGCAGAGGAGATGACCCGGATAGCCAGAGCTGATATGCCAGTAACAAGAATGTTAAAAATCAGTCTATATGTAATATAGTCAAAGAAGTAGAACATTAATAATATACTGTATGCAAACCAACTATGTACACATACAAATAAATATACTTTACAGTCTGAACAACAATGTGTTTATTTGGCTCCATGCACACTGGATGCTCTCTGGGCGTCGGATTATGTGGCAGGAGATGCGGCTTAGAAAACGCGCTTTTAGCAGCGTTTTGTAAGCAGCGTTTAGGCACATTTTTGCGCGTTTATCGGCGTCGGCATTTTTCAGATTTTTTAAAAAAATTTTTCTTCATTCGCTTCCATTGACTACAAAAAGAGCTGGACGCCAATAAAACGTCTGTACAGCGGCGTTTATGAGCGTTCATCGGCATCCAGCGTTTTTTGTGGTCAGAAGAACAACTCCTGAACGCCAATTCAGGGTGTTCAGATAACGCCACTGCTGTTAAACGACAATAAACATCCATGTGTGCATGGACACATAGGATAATATAAAGGGTGTTTATGGGCTGTTTAAAAAAACGCCCAAACGGTCGTTTATCAGCTTCAGTGTGCATGGAGCCTTAGTACATGTATGTAGAAACATTTCCTGCTACAATGACAACTTCAAGAGAATAAAGCTGGCTATACACTAGTAGATTTTCACCCACACAAATTTTTGATGAATGGACAAATGTTATTTGAAAAGTACGAATGTCGACTTGACCCCAATAACCAGTACAAGCATATTTTCTTAAAATGAAACATTCCGAAAAAAAATTCTATTAGTATATTGCTATAACTTTGTTCAGGAAAATAGAAAAAAATTAGGCCCGTTTGTCACATTTTAAAACTGAAAAAAATTTCAAGACAGCTGTACATGAGTAAAGGCAGCAAACATCCAAGGATTGTTGATTTTACAGGAATGATCTAAAAATGCAGGTGACCCATGCATACATACGGTTGTATGCAAAAGTTTAGGAACCCCTGACAATTTCCATGATTGTCATTTATAAATATTTGGGTGTTTGGATCAGCAATTTCAGTTTGATCTATCAAATAACTGAAGGACACAGGAATATTTCAGTAGTGAAATGAGGTTTATTGGATTAACAGAAAATGCGCAATATGCATCAAAACAAAATTAGACAGGTGCATAAATTTGGGCACCCTTGTCATTTTGTTGATTTGAATACCTGTAACTACTTAGCACTGATTAATTGGAACACACAATTGGTTTGGTGAGCTCATTAAGCCTTGAACTTCATAGACAGGTGCATCCAATCATGAGAAAAGGTATTTAAGGTGGCCAATTGCAAGTTGTTGTTCTCTTTGACTCTCCTCTGAAGAGTGGCAACACGGGGGCCTCAAAACAACTCTCAAATGACCTGAAAACATAGATTGTTTTACATTATGGTTTAGGGGAAGGCTACAAAAAGTTATCGCGGAGATATAAGCTGTCAGTGTCCACTGTGAGGAACATAGCAAGGAAATGGAAGACCACAGGCACAGTTCTTGTTAAGGCCAGAAGTGGCAGCCACATAAAATATTGGAAAGGTGAAGGATGGTGAGAATGGTCAAAAACAGCCCACAGACCACCTCCAAAGACCTCCAACATCAATTTGCTGCAGATGGTGTCACTGTGCATCGTTCAACAATTCAGCGCACTTTGCACAGGGAGACGCTGTATGGGAGAGCGATGGGAAAGAAGCCTTTTCTGCACACACGCCACAAACAGAGTCGCTTGAGGTATGCAAACGCACATTTGGACAAAGACTGAGTTATTTGGTCATAACAAGGGGCGTTATGCATGGCGGCAAAAGAACACAGCGTTCCAAGAAAAACATTTGCTACCCACAGTAAAATTTGGTGGAGGTTCCATCATGCTGTGGGGCTGTGTGGCCAGTGCCAGTACTGGGAATCTGGTTAAAGTTGAGGGTTGCATGGATTCCACTCAATATCAGCAGATTCTTGAGAATAATGTTGAGGAATCAGTCACAAAGTTGAAGTTACGCCGGGGCTGGATATTTCAACAAGACAACGACCCAAAACACTGCTCAAAATCTACTCGGCATTTATGCAGAGGAACAAATACAATGTTCTGGACCGGCCATGCCAGTCCCCAGACCTGAATATCATTTAACATCTGTGGGGTGATTTGAAGCGGGCTGCCCATGCTCGGCAACCATCAAACCTAACTGAACTGGAGATGTTTTGTAAGGAGGAATGGTCCAAAATACATTCATCCAGAATCCAGACACTCATTACAGGCTATGGGAAGCGTCTAGAGGCTGTTATTTCTGCTAAAGAAGGCTCTACTAAATATTGATGTGATTTTTCTGTTGGGGTGCCCAAATTTATGCACCTGTCTAATTTTGTTTTGATGCATATTGCACATTTTCTGTTAATCCAATAAACCTCATTCACTACTGAAATATTACTGTGTCCTTCAGTTATTTGATAGATCAAAATGAAATTGCTGATCCAAACACCCAAATATTTATAAATGACAATCATGGAAATTGTCAGGGGTTCCTAAACTTTTGCATACAACTGTATTTAGTGAATGGAGGAGTGAGCAGAGACACAAGCTCTAGGCACAGCGATCAGTCACTATCCCCTGAAAGTGGTCTGCTGCTGTCATTGTCACAGGACAATGTCCAGGGTCAGTTTAAGGCTTCATGCACACAGGACTTTAAAAAAACAGCCAAAAAACGTCAGCAGCTTATGAGAGATGTTTTCAGCTTTTACCAGCGTTATATTACCGAAGTTTTTTTGCGTTTTTTTTCCCGTTTTTAAAGGGCCAGCATTTTTTTCTTGTTTTTTTTAATCTTCAATTGGTCTAAAACGTCCAAAAACGTTGGGGATTGACATTTTTGAATGCTTTTACAGCTGAAAACAGTCCAAAAAACCCTCAGCTCTTTTGGGTTTTTTTACAGCTCAAAAACGCCACTGCTAAAAACAGTTGATGACAGCCTGTGTGTGCATGACCACCATAGGATAACACGATGGAGGGTTTATTGACTGTAGAAAAAAACGTCTGCAGCTGAAAACAGCTGCTGAAAAACAGTCAAAAAACATCCTGAGGCCTAAGAATTTGTCGTCCCAAGTCGCTTGACATCTAAAACCCCATTGAAATTAATGGGAGCCCTCTTAATGTACGCTACTGAGTCGCTCCGACTTCAAAAAAAGGTTCCTGCATGACTTCAAGGCGACTTGTGCCCATAGAATTCAATAGAAGTAATTTCCAAGTTGGATCCCCCCATCTTAATGCAAGCGAATTTACAGTGAAAAGAAAAGAATTTTATTTAGGGCAACCCCCTCCCTTCCTTCTCCGATTGGCCACGGGCAAAGTCGCCCGGCATAAGTCATGTTGCAAGTTTCCTGAAGTCGCGCTGAAACTCGCACTGCAATTGCCTAGCAAAGTCGCGCCGAAGTCGGATCGCCCCCTGTGTGAATGGAGCCTTAGTTTTCTGCAACTTTTGACAAGCAGATTCCTGCCATAGACATCTGAATACCTGTAAAATGTGTCAGCTAGTGTAGACGGTGATCTGATCAATGAAAGAGGTACATTGCTTGGTGAGCTTCCATCTAATATTTTATCTCAATATTTCTGAAATGATTACTGGATGTGCGGCTATTCTAATATACCATTTCTTTTATGATTATTAACCACTTGCGTACTTGGGCACTTAAACCCCCCTCCTGCCCAGACTAATTTTCGGCTTTCAGCTCTGTCAAATTTTGAATTACAATTGCGCGGTTGTGCGACTTTGTACCCAAACACAATTTTTATCATTTTCCTTTCCACAAATAGAGCTTTCTTTTGGTGGTATTTGATCACTACTGAGGTTTTACCTGTCATGCCCCCCCCCCTCACAGAACGGAGAACCGCCATATTTACATTGGCGATTCCCCGTTCTGCAGCTCCATTAGGTGATCGTGTCCGCCCGACCAGCGGGCACGCCCCCGCGTGCTGTGAGTGCTCGCGGGGAGTGTGCAAAGAGGCGGACATCCATGGATGTCCCCCCCGGCAATTCAGGTCTACGCTGTAGCCATCTTTCGGCTATAGTGTGGATCTCCTGTGGTTAATACATCCCAGATAGCAAGCAATTGTGCTGCAAGTTTGAAAATGACTTGCTAAGCTAGACTTCCCAGGCTTCACAAGCTTGTTGCACAATTGCAGCAAGTCCGCATTGCATGACTCCAGATCAACTTTCAGGGCTGGTTCTTACTGCTGCGATGTCAGATATCGCATGTGATTCGCACAGCACTGCTGTACAAATCACATGTGATGTCTGTGGGATGCAAATTCAGCCATACTATTTGGACCAAATTCGTGCAGGACCCTTTTTTTGGTCAGCACCAGAATCGGATCACATGGGTGTGACAGTTCACACTGCAATATGCAAACCAATCTGGGGGTGTCATTGACACTCCCAGCAGTTCGCATAGTGCATTGTGAACTGCTGGCGGGAGACATGCAATGCGGGAACCTGTATTGAATTCACAGGGTTCCCTCATCGCTGCAGTGTGAACCAAGCCTTATTCTGCAAGTCTGCTGCAAGTTCTGGTTCAGTTATGTTGTGCAATAGTCCTCCCACCACAGGGGTCACTGTGACTTGCAGAGATCTTCCTGTAGACTCAACACCGCAACTTTGTTCTTGCTAGAGACCTGCCACACAAATCTGCTAAAAATTGGAAAAGTGTCAACTAGAACTTGTGCTTTAAAGGCCCATTCACACCTGAGTGTTTTGTAGCTTGAATATGCGTAAAGCCTAAAGCTACAAAACACTGGAGGGGAAAAAAATCATTGATTCTCTATGGACATGGTTCACATCTCCACTCAAAAAAGCCTGAAGCCAAATGCCTGAAGCTCAAACAAGTTCCGGAGGTATTTTTGTTGCGCGAATCGGGCAGACTTGGGCGTTTGTATTCCCCCTTGAACAAACTCGAAGTCCGTAAACCGAAGTCCGAAAAAACTCACCTCTACACTTGGTACAGGTATCTCTTAGTT
This sequence comes from Glandirana rugosa, assembly GCA_018402905.1. Taxonomy (NCBI): domain Eukaryota; kingdom Metazoa; phylum Chordata; class Amphibia; order Anura; family Ranidae; genus Glandirana; species Glandirana rugosa. The sequence goes on along the minus strand of BLSH010067038.1, from coordinate 449,305 downwards.
ACTAAAAAAAGGGGAGGTCACAAAACATCGAAATCCGAAATGCGTATAAGTTCGATGTTTTGTGAGTCCACACTTACCCGGAAATTTCGTGTTCAAGATCAACTGTGAAAAGGTTAAAAATCGTCTAAACACACCGTCCAGAGATCGTTCTTGTTTCAACGCCACAACTCAGATGTCCTTCTAGAGACGTTCAGTGTCACTGGGGACACCACCCTCCTGATAACGTGTTGTATTGACT
>BLSH010067038.1:433352-449057 GCA_018402905.1 Glandirana rugosa | reverse complement strand
CAGTCCCTTACCTTGGCCTTGCTGGTGTCTTGGTCTGTGCCCCCTTATCCGCTGCACTTTCCTCCATTGCAGAGTGCACTGCGGTTGCATGGCAGAACGAATGGCCAATTCCTGGATTCAAAAACTCCCCTGCAGGGACTCGGAACCAGAAGTTAAAGGCACCAGGTGACACTGCTTTCTCCCTATGCGCTTTGTGGCCGGAAAGGATGCTGTGCGCCTGACTTGGAAATGCCGTCCCTTCCTGTGTACTGCACAAGACGTGGCCGAGAGCTCTCCTTGGCCACCAGAATAATGGCGGCTGCTTTAGCCTTCACTGCCACTGCCCTGCGGGAGGCAAACCGTGGCCTCTGCACAACGTCCACCTGCCAAAAACACAGGGCAGTACAGGCTTTCCCCGAGCACGCAAGGGGGGCAGAGAGCCCACGGGAACCATCCAGCTAGAGGCAAGTGGGAGGATCACAGTCTCCTGGTGGAAAAAAGCAAAGATTTTCAGGTGAGAGCCTCCCGTCTCCCAGGACAGTCCTTAGAGATCCTGGCTCCCACCAGGAGGTGTTCCTACCAGGAAGCTGGGTGGAGGCCTCCTATTAAAGCAGTGCTTCTCAACTCCGGTCCTCGGGACCCACTAACAGGCCAGGTTTGCAGGATAACTGAAATGCATGACAGGTGATATCATTTGCTGCTCAGTGATTGCAGTATTCTAGTCTGCATCTCCCCAAGGCAATACTTAAAATCTGGCCTGTTGGTGGGTCCCGAGGACCGGAGTTGAGAACTACTGCTCTATTGGCTAATACCAAAAATGCCAAAGCCCAAAAACGCTGCATACAAATGCGCAAAAACTAGCCAAAGCCGCGTGACAAAACGCCAGAAAAAAGCTCAAAGATGCGACGCTCAGGTTTGAATGCAGCCTAAGTGCTCTGCAAGTGTACAACTTGCCAGCAATAATGTGCGGCAGGTTAACAAGACTTACAATTCAACACTGCCACAAACGTGGCACGTTCTCCTTGCTATCTGGGGGTGCACATGCAATAACAAACACCCGACAAGCAATTTGACAATATCTTTAGTACACAAGGAGGGAGGGCTGCCAAAGGGATAACATATTCTCAAGTCACTTTGCTTTTTGATGAAAAAGTGAGAAAGTTTCCATTAATAATATTAACCTACCTGGAATTATGAGCACTGCTCAGCAGTTTCATTATTATTCATCATATAAAAGCAATCCGCAAATTCCAAAATCCTCAAGTTATAAGGAGCAGAAACACATGCCATGACAATCTTATAAGAACATCACCATGGCTTTGTCTGGAAATCTTCCCATGGTTCTCTGATGCTAGACATAAGCAGCTAATGCTGTGTCATCACATGATTATCCTGCTGTAGGATAAACCTACTGAGCCATCATGGCTGCTCCTTCTGCAAACACACCCATAATTTCATCAACAAAAACAAATCCAGTAGATAGCCATTGCGCCTTTGTGACTAAGGCCTCATGTGCACAGGACGTTAAAAAAAACCTTCTAAAAAGGTCAGTATCTTTGTAGGGAGTTTTTCAGCTATTTTCAGCGTTATTGCACTAATGTTTTTGAGCGTATTTTGTTTTTTTCAATGGATCAAAAACGTCCAAAACCGTTGGGGAGTCATGTTTTTGAGCATTTTTACAGCTGAAAAACGTCTCTCAGAACCCATTGGTCTTGGGTTGTTTTTACAGCTCAAAAACATCCCAGCCAAAAACAGCTGATGACAGTCTATGTGTGCATGGATACATAGGAAAACATGATGGGGAGTTTATTGACTGTAGAAAGAAAACAGCTGAAGCTAAAAACAGCCGCTATAAAAACGGTCCTGTGTGCATGAGGCCTTAGCCTGGTAGAAACTAATGTTTTTGTTTTTTTTGTGCAACCCGCTGAGCTGTTGTGTTTTGGCAGGGGACAACCCCCCCCCCCCCCCCAGAACAGTCCGATCAGATCAGATTGGAACCAAATCGGTGATAGTTGTATTACATTTATCTGTAAGTTGTATGAAGGAGAGCAAACAATACTTAGCAATATTTGGTTTGTAAGTGATTGACACACTCATTCTCTATCACTACTGATACAAAGATATTTTAAAGTGGAGTTCCACCCAAAAGTGGAACTTCCGCCTTAAGTCCCCCTCCCCAGCTCCGGAAGCTGAAACTGAGCTTTTGGGGAGGAGGGGAGTTGGGGATACCCGATTTTTTCGGGTACTTCCGGTCGCCTTAGGCGATTGGAAGTGGAAGGTCTCCATCCCCTTCCCTCCCGAAGTCTTCTGGGACACAGGACAGGTCCTAGAAAAATTTGGGTCCAATCACAAAGAGCAGCCACGGCCGAGTGCCCACAGTAGCAATGCCGGCGCCGCTGAGGGGAGGAGGGGGAGAGGAGGGGGAGAGGAGGGGGAGAGGAGGGGGAGAGGAGGGGGAGAGGAGGGGGAGAGGAGGGGGAGAGGAGGGGGAGAGGAGCGAGGCTTCGCGCGGCCCCATCGCTGGACCGGGAGACAGGTGAGTGTCTGTTTATTAAAAGTCAGCAGCTACACTTTTTGTAGCTGCTGACTTTTAATAAGCATTCGTAAAGGGTGGAACTCCGCTTTAATTACACTTACATTTAAACTGCAGAATATACTAAGGGACATATTTACAAAACAGTGAATAAAATATTCATTATATTAATCATTCAATATAAGAGCCATCCCTGCCGGTAGCCACTGGCAATAATCGCATTTAAAAATAAGGCATGCTGTTTGTACCCAAGTCGATCAATGGATCAAATTGGACACAATCAGGCTGCCCATACATTGCTCAAATCTCGGCCAGTCCTTGCTGAACCGGCCAAGATTCGACCGCTAATGACCGGCTTTAGCTCACGTTGGTTTTCTTAGTTACTGCAAAACCCGGTATCACTGACTTCGTTTTAACTCAGGCTATCGAACTGACAAACCTTATCTTTGTGTTATTCTATTGGCTAAATGTTGTGACCACCCTCACTGTATTCTTGTAATAAAAAAAAAAATGCAGTGTTTTGATCTTCTTTGTATGTCCCACAGATCTTTATAATGGAAGAGAAATAGTAACCCCAAGTGTTCTATGGGACTTTTAAGGCAACTTGGAAAATCACCAATAAATTTATGTTAAAATAATCATTTTTATTAAATCCATATAGGGTATAAAAGCAACAATCAAATGGTTAAAAATAGGTCATGGAGAATGAACGGCTGAGTTAGTAGAGCAATATACAATTATTGGTGACATGGTCTTCTCTACTTCCCCGATGCGTTTCAGGAAGAGTTCTTCAGGGGTATTATGAGGAGATGATCACACATTGTAGAATTTCATTCAAGATAAGCAGCATATCATACAGCTGTGGATAATATAAAAGCAGAATTCACTTTTGCCATTGGTAGGAGGCATCCCCAAGCGCCCCCAAACATAGGGCCCGAGTGGTCTACACTAAGGTCCCCCCCCCTCCCCCCACACACACACACACACACACAGCAGCAACCCAATGATTTATAAAGAGAAACCAGGGAATATGGTCAAGTGTGATGGTTTTGGGCAGCAATAGTGGGTCCGGATTGGCTGGGCAGAAGTGCCGTTCATTCTCGATTACCTATTTTTAACCATTTGTATTGTTGCTTTTATACCCTATATGGATGTAATAAAAACTATGCTTTTAACATACATTTATTGGTGATTTTCCAAGTTGACTTAAAAGTCCTGTAGTGTACTTGGGGGTTACCATTTCTCTTCCATTGTATACAGTGATGTTGGCAACACTTCTCTTGGCTCTCTCTGATGGTTCTGTTGTATCACACAGCTTTATATGTCTGATTTTCTTTGTGTTTACGGGTTATAATGTTGGAAATCTTTGCAATAAAAACCTAATGAAATGGAAAAATGCAGTTTGATACATTGAAAATAGGTATTACCCATTCAAAAATAACTGCACCTTATGCAAGAACAAAATCCTATGATGCACCTTCTGCAAGAACAAGATCCTATGATGCACCTTATGCAAGAACAAAATCCTATGATGCACCTTAAGCAAGAACAAAATCCTATGATGCACCTTATGCAAGAACAAAATCCTATGATGCACCTTATGCAAGAACAAAATCCTATGATGCACCTTATGCAAGAACAATATCCCATGATGCACCTTATGCAAAAACAAGATACCATAATACACCTTATGCAAGAATAAGATCCCATGATGCACCTTATGCAAGAACAAGATCCTATGATGCACCTTATGCAAGAACAAAATCTTTGCAATAAAAACCTAATGAAATGGAAAAATGCAGTTTGATACATTGAAAACAGGTATACCCATTCAAAAAATAACTGCACCTTATGCAAGAACAAAATCCTATGATGCACCTTCTGCAAGAACAAGATCCTATGATGCACCTTATGCAAGAACAAAATCCTATGATGCACCTTATGCAAGAACAAAATCCTATGATGCACCTTATGCAAGAACAAGATCCTATGATGCACCTTATGCAAGAACAATATCCCATGATGCACCTTATGCAAGAACAAGATCCCATTATGCACCTTATGCAAAAACAAGATACCATAATACACCTTATGCAAGAATAAGATCCCATGATGCACCCTATGCAAAAACAAGATCCCATGATGCACCTTATGCAAGAACAAGATCCTATGAATGGTACATTAGTATATTCATTGGTATATCCACTTAGATGTAATTATGCTATGCCCATTGGCAAAGAACCCCAAAGGTTCCTCATAATTTCCTTCAAACTGCAGACAATTCACTGTGTCCAGTACATTGTAGATGCACACTCCTTTATTAAACTAGAGATATTAGATATTCTCTCCATGAACTAGAAATCCAATATTCATTCTCTGTAGAATCTACCTCTGGCTGTTTAGTCTCAAGAGAGATTGACTGGCAAAAAAACATACTGCATTTTATTTATTTCAATTTATGCAAAGCGGGAAAAAAACAAAAGAAATACACAAGTTGGAGGTTGCTGACTAGTAGACTGCTTCTGAGGACTGAAAATCCAATCAGGGCCATTCTCTGCTAGTAGTCAGGGAGGTGGTATGTCCTTCTCTGTGCACGGGATCTCCCGTTGATCAAGGCTATTCACAACACAGCAGTACAGGGGCGTTGCTAGGGGGTGGCTATTGGGGCTACAGCCCCGAGTCTGCGGCCTATAGCCCCGAGTCTCTTACCGAGTGGGTGCGGTCCTGCAATTTGCAGGTATTTCTCGGTCCGGAATGCAGGAGGCAGGGGCAGACTGAGCCGTGGTAGCACGGGCTCCGGCTCGGCCCTCGCCTCCACCTGATGTATGGGGAGGCTCTCGGGGTACCCTGATGTATGGGGAGGAACTCTGGGGACCCTGATATATGGGGAGGTTCTCTGGGGACCCTGATGTATAGGGGGGTTCTCTGGGGACCCTGATGTAAAGTGGGTCTCTCTGTGGACCCTGAGGTAAGGAAGAGGCTCTCTGTGGACCCTGATGTAAGGAAGGGGCTCTCTGGGGACTCTGATGTAAAGAAGGGGCTCTCTGGGGACCCTGATGTAAGGAAGGGCCTCTCTGGGGACCCTATTGTAAGGAAGGGACTCTCTGGGGACCCAGATGTAAGGAAGGCACTCTCTGGGGACACTGATGTAAATGGGGGGGCTCTCTGTAAGGGGGATCCGCACTCAGAAATGTAACTATATATATATATATATATACACACACACACACACACACACACACACACACACACACACACACACACACACAAACACAAACATATACATGTGTATGCCCGCTCAAGCGTATTACTCTACTTTGCTGCTATGGGCTCTAGCCCCAGATCTTTTGTAGACCTAGCAACGCCCCTGATTTACGTTATGAATTCTTCTTAGCTACATAAAATATGCACCACAGCTGAGGTTGTGATAAAAATTGGTTTTTAATTGTAAATTGTCATGAGAGGCTTAAAAAAATTTCCTGTAATAGTGTTTTTTTTTTTTTTTTGCTAGGGTTACCTGGCAGCAGCGTACAAGTGAAGGGAGTGAGTGGCTGCTGCATAAAGGGTAAAAAGCCTTTTACTCAATTTATGTCATCCCCATAATGAACAGACAAAGGTAATTGGTTGATTTATGTTTATTTGTTGTGCTGTGTATTGGCGTGCACGCTGTCCATTCAAATACACTGATAAGCTATCAAAACCATATATTTTCCCCGCCTATAGATCACCTAATCACAATGAGGCAGAAAAAAATCCTAGTCTATTTTTTATAGACCTCTAAAGAGAAGGTCAGTCAGCTGAGTAGCCTGTATTTCCCCTCTCAGATATACAGAAACTCAATGTGACCAAAGTGACAAAGAAGACAACCCAGAGATCAGAACATGGCCATAAAAAGACACTTTTGATGATCGGTTAGTGTTGGAAACTGAGATTCACAATAACGATTTCAGCTATGCTTTCCCATCTCTGGAGGTAGAATATAAGAAAAAAACCAACTTACATGTGAGAAAAAAATGTCTCCATGGGGATTCTGGGTAAAGATAAGAGACGGCCAATAGGACTTTGCAAAATGGATCCGATACTTAATAAAGAAGAGGTTCATCATCGATGATCTCTTCCCTTTCACACTCACTTGATCAATAGTTAATAAAAGGAGAAATTAACTTCTTTAAATCATCAAAATCAGCAGGGTAAAAGGACATTTATATAAGCAAGAAGAAATTGCAAGACTGTTCTCTTTTCTGCCAGCAAATGATTTACACAATGCTGGGAGAGAGTGATAGCAAAGTGTGGAGAGTGATGGCTAAATGTGGAGTGCTCTACAATGCGTAGTCCTAGGTATGCAGAGAGTGTGTACTAGAAATGTATTATATAATCATACCAGGTTTAATAGAGGGAACACTAGTGTTCTCTACTTCTAGAGCAGCCTTTCTCTTTTATAATTCTTTATTTTAAAGAGTATGCATCATATCAGACAGAAACAATGAAATTCATATCTGTTGTTAAAGCGGTAGTAAACCCATGCATTTAACAGGTTAAAAACCAGTTACATTTCCGGCATGTGCCGGAAATGTAACACTCCCATTGGTTGTGCTCTAAACCATACTGTTAAACCATCCAATGGCTGGTGTCATAGCTGATCACATGTGCAGCATCATGGCAGTTGTAGATTAAACAGAGGCCAAGATGGCAGCTTCCTTGGCTGAAAATGATAGGAGGGTTTACTACCACTTTAAGGTCAAAAGCCATAATGGATAACATAAGCCAAAATGCACACAACAACCTCAAGGAAAATAGAGGACAATCAGCCTATACCGGTATATAAAGAGAAAGTGACTGAATAGAAGAAACATCAGGTCATATACAATAGTATGATGCTACCCAGCTTTTTTCAACTTTTAGATAAAGAGAGAGGGCAAGCATAGGATGTCTGAGGGGATACCCCAGAATAGAGGAAAATAGGAACCGAATTGAGAGGAAGAACGAGAGAGATACATGGCCTACTTCTCAAGGGAAACTGTTAATAATGGGGAGAGGGGGAAAAAAAATAAAAAGGGACAAAGGGAAAGGGCAAGAAGGGGCTAAACTGAGAATCAACAATGTCAGAAACATTCCCTAGATGAACAGTTTAATCCAATCTTGATTCATTACAAGGGCAGAAGCAAGGCCAGAGACCCATCGTCTCTACCTGAATTTAGCCAAGTGATTGTTGGTATCTAGGTCCTCCATCTCTTCAATATCATTCACTCTTGACAATCCAATGTCTGTGTTGGTGCGGATGAACTCTTCCAATAGCTAGTAATACATGTTTTTGCTGAATTTAGGCAGCTGGAGCAGCATGGACTTCTTATATCTCTTACAGGACATGGGGATTAAATGGAGAAGTATTGTCGCCGAGTTACCAGCTAAGGTATATCCCGTAATGTGATGGATGATGTTCAGAACTGGGCGCCAGAAAGATTGAAGAGCTGGGCATTCCCAGAATATGTGTGGCAGAGTGACTCTATGAAAGGCCACGCCTCCAACAAAGATCACTCTGTCGTGGGAATAGTCTTGCCAGTACTGAGGACTAGCCAGTTTTTTATCTGAAAAAGCCATGCTCAGGTCCTTCTCATTTGGAAAGGAAATCTGGATCCAATTAAGAGTAGGCATCAAGCAATATATAGTATGAGCAAGACAGCATGTGGCATGACGGCCCCTCTGAGAGACACGCATTCTCGTATGTAGTAAGTTCACAAAGAAAATGTCTCCGGGCAGGAAGAGAATGCAAGAAATGTGACAACTGCAATTGGAGCTAAGAGTCTAGAGGTGGGATTTCAGCGGTTGCCGAAAGGGAAGAAAAGTCAAGCCATTTGAATCCATGAAGGAAATCCCAAGCTCTAAATAACCAATTGGTAGCCAAGACTAGGAAAAATGTGTCTGACCTACTAAGAACGAAGGCTGGGTGTCCCAGAGCAGCCTTTTTTAACATGGAGGAACCCTTGAAATACCTTTCTGGTCTCAGGGGACCCCTGCTACTAATTGCAATATCTACAACTCATAGTACATTAGTGTGATGGTCGAAAGGAAGAATCCTCCATACATTAAGGGTCAGTATGAAGAATGCCTTCCTACAGATAGCTAAAAAAAATCATTGGTATCAGTAGTTACCTATCTAAGAGGCAGCAACTGCTTATTGCTCAAGGAACCCCTAGCAACCTCTGTAGGAACCCTAAAGACTGCCCCAGAGATTATAACTGAATATTGTACAGTATGTAATAGTCCAATCAAAGCGTACAATGCCCTCTCCAGTGTTAGTAAATCAACCCCTGTATGTCCATGTACTCTATACAAATGGAAAACACAGCTTTTTACTGAAAACTCTGAAGAGTTCCCAGAGCCCGTTTGTGATTTTCTGCTTTAGTTTTGCATCTTGTGCTGTCCTATTTTGTGTATACAGTTCTTGGATTTTCCACAAATTTACCATTAAGGATATTTTAGTATGGAGTGCCTTTCAGGGTGCTCCATTTTCTTCCATGATCCAAAGACATTCTGGTGGGCTAACTTGTTCCTATCCAACAATGGCCCAAAGCAGGGAAGAGTTTGAAGAAATACCAGAGGCCTTATGTTTTGGTGATTTTCAGCAGAGACACCATATTAATATGGGCAAGCTATGTAAGCAGTCTGTCAGAAACCATACAGTCAAGCAGAGACCATTTTGGGGCCTAAACCCTCAGAAAACAGACAAGTCTTAAATCAATTCCAGGACAGCACAGGCTACTTGCCCAATACTTAAACATTTCTTTAACTATTGTACAAACTTTCAAATTACTTGAAAAACTGTGGCGTACAATTTGCAAATTCCTCTTTAGGTAGTCAGAATGGAACCCTGAGGATAATAGTCATTGTTGTGCTTGTTAATGCCAAGTTGGCTATCTATGGCTAAGATTAAACTTACACCTCAACTTAAATATGTACCTGTAATTTACACAATCAGGAGGCATTAAGTGGCCTGTACCAATATTAACACAATCACCTTTCTCTTGCTTCAGAAAGTCAATATTAAATTGTAAGTGGTGGGCTACTTTTCATGATTTTCAGTTCACACATAAAATCAGAGAATGACTTATGGCTCCTTGCTAACAAGGGTATTGGGTTTAACTTTCAATTGAACCTGTCAGCAGATAAGACATTTACAATTCCAACCTGAGAGCAGGTACCATAATGTGCTCATTATTTTCTTTGGTAGCCAGAAAATCTCATCTGGCTGCCTCTCCGCTGCTTTATCCAGCATTTTCCAATTACCTGGTTAGGATAAAAGAGTTTTTAGGTGGGCTTATGCAGGACTTATTATTATAGTGGTAGACAATGTAACAGAAACAATATCCAGCCCCGCCAACAGTGCTTGTTATCATCACTGCAAAATAGCAGAAGCTGCATTCATTCACAGCCACCTCCATACTTTGAGTCCCAACCACTTGGCATGTATCAACCCACCACCAACAACCACAGAATCTCCTAATAGAGATGGGCTCAGGCATGTTCGGGATCCTAGTCCCAAACCACTTGCCCAATCCCACCAGGAAGCCGACACTGCATAGCGCTAAGAGAGACATTTGCCAGTCTGTGCAGCTGCGCATCGAGAAATGCCTGTGATTAGCGGGGTGCAGTGACGGCTTCCTGGCGGAATCGGGCTAGTGGGTTGGGACTAGGATCCCAAACACGGCTGAGACCATCTCTATCTCCTAACAGAGTGCATTTAATCTCTGCCTCAGGCGGCTGCTGAGCTAACCACCTTGGCTCAGGGTTCCCAGGCATCTATTAAAGTGAAACTAGTTTCAAATATACCCTCTGAGGGGTTTTCTGGCTAACAATGGTAACAGTAGACACGTTGTGATACCTAATTTTAGGCAGGACTTTAATTTTTAATCTTTAAAAAATTGCAACAGGTTCTCTTTAATGGTCTTCATATTATAAACATAATACTCTTCATTCAGACAACTTGCAGCTAATCATCATCCAAATATTTTTTGCAGTGACTAAACATTAGTTGAGCTGTGCGCTCATCCTCCTCTTCCCCACCAACTCACGTTACCAAAGAACAGTAGAATGAAACTCTGGCAGCCAGGAACTCTGGGATGCATCACTTGAGCCTCCAAAACCAGCCCACAGTGTACTTCATGTGACCAGCAGACTTGCCTGTGAACAGAGCCTATTCCAATCATGAGCTATGACTGAATGCATCACTTGAGCCCACAACCACGACCCACTAAGTATTTTATGTGCTCACCAGACTGTCTGTGAATAGTGTGCTTTTCTTCTTACTTGTTAATTCAAAACATCAAATGAGTATTGGCTGCCCATAAAAACATACATCGTTCTGTTCGAAAAAATGCTTTCCTACGAACCCATCTCCACAATACATTAAATCAGTCGGGATCTCATATATCTAGTTCCACACTGCCTACTGCATATTTACGGCAGCAGTGTGGACGCTGGCCGCGAATCGCCGTAAAAAGGCGGCGATCTGCGAACGGCCGCTAGGGGGCGCGCTCGCGCCGCACTTCTGAGGACCCGATGTCCGCCAGCAAGCCGCGATGAGCGGCCACAGGCAAAGAATGGGGAACCGCCGATGTAAACACGGCGGTTCCCCATTCTGACAGTGCAGGCATGAGAGATCTACTGATCCCTGCCACTGGGATCAGTTAGATCTCTCATGCCCATGGTAGCCCAACCCCCCCACAGTAACAACACACCCAGGGAACACAGTTAACCCCTAGATATCCCCCTGCAGGTTAACCCCTTCACTGCCAATGTCATTTATACAGTAATCAGTGGACATTTAAATTTCTGATCGCTGCATAAATGTCACTTTTTAATACTACACTTAGGTGCACCTCCCTCCCTTTCCTTAATGTGCACTGTGTAGGATGGCTTGATAGAACAGAGGGGCTGGCAGAAATATACATTTGAATTTACAACCACTTTATGTGAACCCTCAGGCCCTATTTTGTGTAAACCCTAGCCAAGCAAAAGGGGAAACGTAGCACATCACATGCCATACACTGTGAATTGATTTTATTGCCCCCACCCACAACTGTGTATTTCTCTTTTCAATGTCTTCAACATAGGCGGCGTGCAGCCTACTGTTTTTTTTTCTCCCAGTCGCTCCTCACTTTTTCAAATGTTGGGCAACTCTGGTTTAGTTTTATGCCCACTGACACCAATTGTAGGACCGATTTTTGCACTTGCTGACCAGCAATGTACGGTACATACTTCTGACACCTGCACTCTGTATGCTTCAATGTACTTAAAAAAAAAAATATTTAAAAATTAGTATTATAACACAGGATTTAGGGTCAGTGACTTTGCTCCCCCACTTATACTTTCAGCACACTTGAAATTCAAACTGGAACAACTATTGGAAACCATGGCCCTGCAACCCATGAGCGGGTTTAATCTGCTATGAGGGAACAGTATCTCTCTCTCTTTTTTTTTTTATAGGATTGCACACCTCTTTAACCACTTCCTCTCCAGAAGGTTTACCCCCTTTATGTCCAGGCCATTTTTTGCGACACGGCACTGCGTTACTTTAACTGATAATTGCGTGGTCGTGCAACCCAAATAAAATGTATGTCCTTTTTTTCCCACAAATAGAGCTTTCTTTTGTTGTATTTGGTCATCTCTGCAATTTTTATTTTTTGCTCTAATACCTAAAAAATACCATAAATTTTGAAAAAAAAAAACAATATTTTTTACTTGCTGCTATAAAACAGATCCAATAAAAAAATGGAAAAAACTCATATTTCTTCATCAATTTAGGCCAATATGTATTCTGCTACATATTTTTGGTAAAAACAAAATCCCAATTGGTGTATATCGATTGGTTTGTGCAAAAGTTATAGCATCTACAAACTATGGGATAGATTTATGGAATTTTTTTTTTTTTTTTTTACTAGTAATGGGGGCGATCAGCAACTTATAGCGGGACTGAGACATTGCAGCGGACAAATCGGACACTAAGTGACACTTTTTGGGGAACAGTGATCACTGCTAAAAATATGCACAGTCACTGTACTAATGACACTGGCTGGGAAGAGGTTAACATCAGGGGCGATCCAGGGGTTAACATCAGGGGCGATCAAGGGGTTAACTGTGTGTCTAACCTGTGCTTGTGTACACTGTGTGAGGTGCTTGTACTATGGGAAGGCAGAGATCTGTGTTCCTGCTTTGTAGGAACACAGGATCACAACCTTCCCATCTCACAGAACAACAACCTGCCTTGTTTACATAGGCAAACTGATGTTCTGCCTGTGTCCCAAGAGATCGGCGGGTCCTGGCAGACATCCCGGATCCCGGAGCAATGGAGATGCTTAAAGAAAATCTAATTAGGAATGGCAATCAGTCAGCCCGTTTCTGGCATACGTTTCTACATAACGGTTCTCTCAATGGCCAGCTTAGTATACGCACTTAGTAACGTTGTCAGTTAATTTAACCTGTTCTGTGGAAACCTGTGTTTAGGTTTTTATATCCAGTAAGATGAATACTAACTGGATAGATACATGTAGTTATTGTACTATTCATGTTACCTTCTTATAGGCCTGATGAGTAATGAAACACCACCCCTCTGCATTCAAAACTAAAAAAAATGTGGTTTAGATCCACTTTAAACACATCCCTTGATAACAGATGGAAAAAACAAAGACATGTTTGGTAGCCTGTTAATGCACAAAGAATGAGCATACAATTATAGACACCTCATGGTGAGAAGAAAAAGAACCAATCACAGCAGGGCTTGTGCAAGAATCTAAAAATATAATTGAGTCTTAAAGCCCAACTCCAAGAATCACAAAAAAAAATGCCTTGCAGTGGGACCCCACTGCACTGCAAGGGTTAAATATGGTTAGCTCTAGGGGATGAAGAACAAGATGTGACACGTATGCGGAGTACAGGCTTGTTCTATTTTTTTCATTCAACCCGGCAGGCGGCACAAATAAAACAAAAAAACGTACAGATCACCATACTAACATATCTGATGTTCGACAGCTCACACCTATGCAGTTTGCTTTTGATCCGTTTCCACAGTGCATTTTGTTTTTGCACACCTGTATTTTATGCTTTTTTTTCATTTCCAATTTTTTTGTTGGGTGGATTAAAAAACGCAAACTGCGGCAAAAATCGCACTGCATGCTTTTCTGCAGCCTCTCCATTAAAAATTTATTGAACCAAAAAAACAGTTTTGTTTTTAAAAAAAGTCCCTGACCCTTTCCAAAAACATGTGAACGTGTCCCATAGGAGACCATGTTAAATGGACTGTAGTGCGTTTCTGCAAAAAGAATTAAAAAACTGAGTCTTAGTGCAGCAATCACCCCACTGAGTTATTGTGTTCTGACGGGGAATGCAAAGATAGTTATTTAAAAAAAAAATCTTTAAAATTCACATCACAAAACAAATATAGAGGCTGCAATGCTCACTTTCTTCTGACCTGTCATAGTGTTGGCTGGGCCACATGGGCAATTGTCCTGGCTGCAAAATTCTTAGGGGTGCAAAATTAGTAAGGATTTGGGGTGGGAACAGATGGAAAATCAGCCTGTGGGTGCTCCTGTCCTGATCTTATCAGTCTATGTGTTCTCCTGTCCTGATCTTATCAGTCTATGTGTTCTCCTGTCCTGATCTTATCAGTCTATGTGTTCTCCTGTCCTGATCTTATCAGTCTATGTGTTCTCCTGTCCTGATCTTATAAGTCTACGTGTTCTCCTGTCCTGAACTTATCAGCCTGTGTGTTCTCCTGTCCTGATCTTATCAGTCTGTGCGTTCTCCTGTCCTGATCTTATCGGTCTGTGTGTTCTCCTGTCCTGATCTTATCAGTCTGTGCGTTCTCCTGTCCTGATCTTATCAGTCTACGTGTTCTCCTGTCCTGATCTTATAAGTCTACGTGTTCTCCTGTGCTGAACTTATCAGCCTGTGTGTTCTCCTGTCCTGGTCTTATCAGTCTACGTGTTCTCCTGTCCTGATCTTATCAGTCTGTGGGTGCTCCTGTCCTGATCTTATCCGTCTGTGTGTTCTCCTGTCCTGATCTTATCAGTCTGTGTGTTCTCCTGTCCTGATCTTATCCGTCTGTGTGTTCTCCTGTCCTGGTCTTATCAGGCTGTGTGTTCTCCTGTCCTGATCTTATCGGTCTGTGTGTTCTCCTGTCCTGATCCCATCAGTCTGTGGGTGCTCCTGTCCTGATCTCATCAGTCTGTGTGTGTGCTCCTGTCCTGATCGTATCAATCTGTGTGTGCTCCTGTCCTGGGCTTATCAATCTGTGTGTGCTCCTGTCCTGATCTTATCAGTCTGCGTGTTCTTCTGCCCTGGTCTTATCAGTCTGTGCATGCTCCTGTCCTGAGCTTATCAGTCTGCGTGTTCTTCTGCCCTGGTCTTATCAGTCTATGTGTGTGCTCCTGTCCTGATCTTATCAATCTGTGTGTGCTCCTGTCCTGATCTTATCAATCTGTGTGTGCTCCTGTCCTGATCTTATCAATCTGTGTGTGCTCCTGTCCTGGTCTTATCAATCTGTGTGTGTGCTCCTGTCCTGATCTTATCAATCTGCGTGTATTCTCCTGTCCTGATCTGATCGGTCTACGTGTTCTCCTGTCCTGATCTTATCGGTCTGTGTGTGCTCCTGTCCTGATCTTATCGGTCTACGTGTTCTCCTGTCCTGATCTTATCGGTCTGTGTGTGCTCCTGTCCTGATCTTATCGGTCGGTGGGTGCTCCTGTCCTGATCTTATCGGTCTGTGTGTGCTCCTGTCCTGATCTTATCGGTCTGTGTGTGCTCCTGTCCTGATCTTGTGAGCAGCTCGCTTCCTCCTCTCTTTTGCTCTTAAGTTGTGCGGGCGAGTCCACCTGGACAGTTGTAGGTTGGAGTGGGTGAAGTCGCAGAGAGCAAGTGGCACGCTCCCGCTGAGTGCGTGGTAGTGCGCTGCTATACAACATTCCTTACTGTTGTTGACCTCGGTCATTCCTTACAACATATCGTCGCGTGATGGTGCGTGAGTCGCCCTCGCACGGTGAACGAGAGACGCTGAAGTGGGTGAGGTTGGATGTTGACAGGTCCACCTGAGCGGGCGTGTTGAATTCTCGTTTTCTCTCCTCCTTCGCTCGACGAGTGTTCTAGTCCTGTCCTCGTGTGTGTCTGGCTATTCTAGTCCTGTCCTCGTGTGTGTCTGGCTA
>BLSH010067038.1:403641-433342 GCA_018402905.1 Glandirana rugosa | reverse complement strand
GTGTGTGCTCCTGTCCTGATCTTATCAATCTGTGTGTGCTCCTGTCCTGATCTTATCAATCTGTGTGTGCTCCTGTCCTGATCTTATCAATCTGTGTGTGCTCCTGTCCTGATCTTATCAATCTGTGTGTATTCTCCTGTCCTGATCTTATCAGTCTACGTGTTCTCCTGTCCTGATCTTATCGGTCTGTGTGTGCTCCCCCCACTGAGTTATTGTGTTCTGACGGGGAATGCAAAGATAGTTATTTAAAAAAAAAATCTTTAAAATTCACATCACAAAACAAATATAGAGGCTGCAATGCTCACTTTCTTCTGACCTGTCATAGTGTTGGCTGGGCCACATGGGCAATTGTCCTGGCTGCAAAATTCTTAGGGGTGCAAAATTAGTAAGGATTTGGGGTGGGAACAGATGGAAAATCAGCCTGTGGGTGCTCCTGTCCTGATCTTATCAATCTGTGTGTGCTCCTGTCCTGGTCTTATCAATCTGTGTGTGTGCTCCTGTCCTGATCTTATCAATCTGTGTGTATTCTCCTGTCCTGATCTTATCGGTCTACGTGTTCTCCTGTCCTGATCTTATCGGTCTGTGTGTGCTCCTGTCCTGATCTTATCAGTCTGCGTGTTCTCCTGTCCTGATCTTATCGGTCGGTGGGTGCTCCTGTCCTGATCTTATCGGTCTGTGTGTGCTCCTGTCCTGATCTTGTGAGCAGCTCGCTTCCTCCTCTCTTCTGCTCTTAAGTTGTGCGGGCGAGTCCACCTGGACAGTTGTAGGTTGGAGTGGGTGAAGTCGCAGAGAGCAAGTGGCACGCTCCCGCTGAGTGCGTGGTAGTGCGCTGCTATACAACATTCCTTACTGGTTCCAGTTGTTGATTTGGTAAGTACTAAAGCCAAACATTGCATATTACCCAATGCTGACAGTACAGTTGTTATATTGACCTAGAGATGACTTCATATTGAATGAATTCTTGTAGCTGCCAGCTGGCTCCTAGACTTGCATTGAGTGAGGAACAGTAAAAACACAATTACTGTGCTGGAATACTAAGCATGAAACAGAGCATGTATATAAAATGAGAATATACATCTTCCTTCATGTATATAATTATACTTGCAAAGATCGATTTTATTTCAAGGCAATGCTAAAATTGTAATGTGCTGTCAGTCTGGAGGGTTTCTTTTATAAATGACCAATAGTTATCATCAATACTTCTTTGGAATAAATTAACTTGCATTTTAGATCATCATTTAGCACTTCCACTTCCTAGCTTCCCCTGCTTCCTAGCACCTTCAGGGCTGTCTGTTTGAATCCCAAACTATCAGCCTGGAGTTGCATGTTCTCCCCGTGCTTGCATGGGTTTCCTCCAGGTACTTCGGTTTCCTCCCACACTCGATTGACATGTTGGAAGGTTAATTGGTTCCTGGCTAAATTGTCCCTAGTATGTGTATGAATGAATGTGAGTTAGGGACCTTAGATTGTAAGCTCCTTGAGGGTGGTGACTGATGTGAATGTACAATGTATATGTAAAATGTAAATTGATGGCACTATATAAGTACCTGTAATAAATAAATACAAATAAATAATTTATAACCAGTAAAAGAATATAAGCATACAGCAAGCCTGGATAGCCCCTTGTCCTGCAACAGCAAACTCTTTCAGTATCTGCCTGTGAACGGATGTAGAGAATAACAGAATGAAGATTGTCAGAGGTGTGATAGTTGTCTTGTTGGTTGGTGGGAGGCTGGCTGCAGTGAACGCAGACACCACAGCTGTGAAGGGGTGAGCAATAACATGGAGAGGTACCAGTGCCAAGCTGATAAGGGAGTAGAAAAGGAGGGGGTCCTTTAACACAAATCTCAGCTTGTTGCTATGGAAAGGTCGCGGAAGGACAGGAGCCTCTTTCTGAGAGCTGCCAATGTCTCCAGTGTTAGCCCTTACAACACTGACTTCACCCCCAGCACCACTCGGCAATAATAGCTGGCTGTTCACAGTCCATCGGCCTCTTCTGTGTCTAGGAGCCACACTCCTCTGTGAAAGCAAGCTGACACATGACATCCGCCTCTGCCAGGCCCTCACACAGACCAGTGTTCCCTAGATCCGCTTCGCCAACCCTATCGGGTGCGATGAATGGAGGATGATTGAGACATTTGCTGTGCTGCAGTTTAATGATGCTTGTCGCACATGATGTACAGGACACAGATATGTCACCCTGTCATCTGTAAACTCTGCAGGCCGCTAGATTTACTAACCTTCAATCGGAGACAATGCATTCTGAGCCACACCGAGCTCATGTAAAACTGCTATATGACAGTCTGACATGGAATAAAAAGGTCAACCAATCAAAGTGCACATCTATAGAAACCATGCTGGAATTTGGTTTTCTGGCGCTTCAAAGATCCACGGCACATGCAAAACTCAAGCTGGCTATACTCGCCAAGATATCGGTAAGTAGGAACTGCCCCTTTCCAAGTCGCCCCTTGTCTCTGCCCCTACCCACCTTCGAGCACCGTCCCATGGTTCCACCACCTACCCACCTCCCAGTGCCACCCTTTTTAGAGAATACAGGACCAAGTATCATTTGTGGTGCCAAGTAGAGATGGACTCGGGTGTGTTTGAAACCCCACATGCCTGATTCCTCCAGGAAGCCAACACTGCACAACGCTAATCAAAGGCAGTGTCAGCTTCCTGGTGGGATCGGGCATGTGGGGTTTCGAACACGCCTGAGCCCATCTCTAGTGCGAAGTAATTTGGATGGAATTTGTTAATAACAAGAAAAGCCGTAAAATAAATATCCTGCAGCCAGCAACAATAGATCCTCCCAGCAATAATGGACCACCAGAAACTTTAAGACCCACCCCAAGCAACAATTGATCCCCCACCACCAAAAACAGAGCTTCCCAGAAAACAAACCCACCTGTGAAAAATAGATCACCTCCAGTGACAATAGATCCCTCAGCAGCTAGCATCACCAGACCATGCAGAACACCCAAGTAACCCTTGACATTACATACATTTAGTGGGAGAGGTGCCAGAACTGCGTTCCCGCTGATAAAAAGGCCTGTCTGTAAGCAATGTGACTGCTGAAAGCTACAACAGGGGTGTACAGTGGGTAACTATTGACCAATAAAATGCGCTACAATTTTCCAATATTGCACAGAAGAATTCAGCAACATATAATAAAAAATCTATGCACAAATACGTTGGTAGGCCGCGCTTAGCCGCTGTTTTGAGCAGTAACTTTTTTTCCCCCCCCTCAATGGATCTAAAACGACCAAAAACTTTGGGGAGTGCTGTTTTTGAGCGTTTGAACATTTTTACAGCTGAAAAACGTCTCTCAGAACCCGCTGGTCTTGGGGTTTTTTTACAGCTCAAAAATGCCCCGGCCAAAAACAGTTGATAACAGTCTATATGTGCATGGACACATAGGATAACATGATGAGGAGTTTAATGACCGTAGGAAAAAACGTCTTCAGCTAAAATCAGCAGCTGTAAAAACGTCCAAAAACGTCCTGTGAGCATGAGGACCTAACAATGAACTTATTTGATATCTTTTAAGCTGGCCAAAGACTGGTGAACGAACATTTGCATGAAAATTCTCAGTACATTCAAAGACTTGGCGAATGTTCAAAAGTACATTCAAATTGGATTTTCCTGAATGAAATTGGCAAGCTAAATAAAAGGTTGAACCCATGTTGAGGTTGGGAAGTGGTCAATACAACCTAGAAACTTGTGGGCTTTTAAATAAGAAAGGAATATACACATCGGTGACAACAATGGAAGAGGTGGCAAAAAGTTGCCAACTTCAGTTTTGTTTTGTTTTTTAGGAACACTGGCTACATAGTCCCTGTAAAATTTGTTTTCTGTAATCTGCAAAAAAAAATAAAAAATAAAAAGGTTGATCCTGCTGTTCTCTATCTCCATCCTCTGTCCATGTCCCCAATTCAGCTAGGGATTATGCAGCTGTAGTGACAATTCTGCACATGCTCAGTTTTCTGTGAGTTTCCAAACTGAGCATTTCTTCCCTATAACATCCGAGCAGCCCATGTGACTATAGAGTCACACATGTGGGCGTATACACAGTGGTAAATGACAGCTACCTTTTCCTCTATGTCCACTAACCAGCTAAACATAATGGGGATGGGAAATTACATGTGGGTTAATGGAGACTTCACCTCCCTCTTATTCTAAGACACAGGCTGGAGGGGAGTGACACAGCCTGTGACTGGCAGAAATCCACCCACACCATGTTATTGCCAAAATATAGTAAATATTTAATCACAAATATATATTTGTATGACAATTTAAAACCGTTTATTGATATTATTCATTTTTACTCTGTATCACAAAGGCTGTTTTTTTTTTTTTTTTACTTTGAACATGTGACCAGCAGCAGGCGACTAGAAGCTCCTCCTGCTTAAGTTTCCCTGCAGACAGGCTGGGAAAGATCTGGGTCACGTGACAGCTGTATATCGATTAGGAAAAAGGTACTTCGATGTTTTTTTTTTTAAATTAAAATAATTACAGTGCCATCAACCACATGCAGAAAGAGAAGGAAAATGTAAATTAAACAGTATCTGTTTAGTATCACTTCAAGTCGGTTATAGGGGATTCATTTTATTTCATTCAACCAGCGGGTTGAATGGAAAAAAAATAGCCAATTTCCCCATCAACATATTCAATGTGGAAAGGGGATTTTCTTCCCGCTGAGATATTACATTTTGACAGCGGGGAAACTTCCCCGCCGTCAGAATACATTGATCAGTTTTCCCGGCTACAGCCAGCGGCACTAATCGTTCACCAAAAATCTGATAGGTTACTTGTACACAAGTCAATAGATAGATCAACTTGTGTACAACCAGTCTGCCTATACATGTTTTCGAAAATTTGGCTGGTCCCTGCTGGACTGGCCAAATTTTAATCCTTGTATGGTCCTGCAGGCCATAAACAGGTAGATTTTTTTGTGCACCGGTGTAAATACACTGGTTTGGTATAAAAACAATATATAAAAAACAAATAAAGTCTAAATGGTGAATCCGTGGGTATTGTGCAAACAACACCTTTTGTGTCCCTCCACCTTCACATCTATGTGCTCACCTCCATACAAGACCAAAAACTGGTCACCATGCGCCATCCCCTTTAAAGGTTATATAGATTCTTTGGTGGATGAATACAACCTCCCTGGGTTCAAATGGATCCTAGGTAGTCTGCAGCAGTAGTGCTCCTAGAAGGACAAAGGAAACTAACATAGTTCATGAAAAAGTGGTGAGTGACGAACCGCATCGAGGGCGGGGCCTAGTGACGTCAGCACGCCCAACCAGGAAGTTTTCCTACCCTGTGTGTTGGCTGCTGCCACAGATATCCAAGTGCTCCCTAAGGGGGCTGCACATTCTTAATGTGCGATGCGAGCAATCTGAGTGCACCAGTATATACCCCTTAAAGTGGAGTTCCACCCAAAAATGGAACTTCCGCTTTACGCACTCCTCGCCCCCTTACATGCCACATTTGGCATGTATTTTTTTCGGGGGGAGTGTGTCCCCAGGTTTCAGAGGGACTTCCTGTCCCTCTTCAACCTTCCACCTCGGGGCCGCCTAGGCGACTCCTCCTCTCCTCCTAGGCGGCCCCTCCCTCCTGGCAATCTTCTGGGACACATCACAGGTCCCAGAAGATTGCCTGGCCACTAGGAATGTGCAGCGCGACTCGCGCATGCGCAGTGGGTGCCCGGCCATGAAGCCGGGCCGGGCGGCCACACTAGGAATGGCGGGGCCACCGGGAGGAGGAGGGAGACGAGCGAGGCTTCGGGAGCAGCTGTCGCTGGACCAGGAGACAGGTAAGTTACTGTTTATTAAAAGTCAGCAGCTACACTTTTTGTAGCTGCTGACTTTTAATAAACGAAAAAAGTGTAGAACTCCGCTTTAAAAGGGGAAGGCGCAAGGTGACCAGTTCTTGGTCTTGTATGGAGGTGAGCACATAGATGTGAAGGTGGAGGGACACAGAAGGTATTATTTGTTTGCACAATACCCACGGATTCCCCATTTGGACTTTGTTTTTTATATATTGTTTTTATGCCAAACCAGTGTATTTACACTGGCCTATATGCACAAGCACTTTTTATTTTGTGGGCATTTGTGATCTAGTGGTGGCACACTGTTTTGCACCACCATCATTATGGTTCTAAGTGACACTTCTATATTTCATTTTTTTTATCATTGTATGAATATACACATTTATTAGTTCTTTTTATACTATTACGTGTTGCCTTTATACTGTGAACAGTGTCATTGTTTATGCTTTTGGGGCAATTTAATTTTCATAGTATTATACCAGTTAGGCAGAGGGGAACGCTTTACTATTTTGAGTTATTATTCTTCATTATCTTGGAACATGCATTGAGTATATAGCAGCAGACCCTCAAACACTGTTTCTACAGCATAATATTACACATAGTAGCGCAGAGGACTTTACATTTATGTTCTACCAATGTATGGCCAGCTTGCCTGAAAGAGAACTGCAGTAAGGATAAAGCCTCACGCATACAGGAAGAAAAAACGCCACATTTAGAAGCATTTATTTTATGCCACACAAACACAAACGTGCGTAGTTACGTGCCAAAGCAAACTTTATTTTCCTTCCAGTTCCTGGCCAAATGATCCAGTGTAGATAGAAGTATTTTAATACATCTGTGTGCATGAAGCCTTAGGACTCTTGCGCCCTGGGTGGTTGCCAAGCTCTTCTAAACACTACATCTCCTGGCAGGAGAAAAGCAGCATTAAAAAGGCACCTAAAGCCGCATTTTGCAAATGTGTTTAGGCACGTTCATGCTCGTCAGGAGTTTGGGCATTCATTCATTTCTATGGCCAAAATATTAAAGTGCCTTTTTTTAAACTTGTACCTACAGGTAAGCCTATAAGGCGGCTTACCTGTAGGTACAGTGAATATATCTTAAACTTGCATAGTTTAGGACAGGGATATGCAATTAGCGGAACTCCAGCTGTTGCAAAACTACAAGCCCCATCATGCCTCTGCCTCGGGTGTCATGCTTGTGGCTGTCAGAATCTTGCTATGCCTCATGGGATTTGTAGTTCTGCAACATCTGGAGGTCCGCTAATTGCATATCCCTGGTTTAGGAGATATTCACATTGCATGCAGCCAGTGACATCACCAGAGCAAGCGCTCTGAAGGAACGGTATACTATGACGTCCGTTCAGAGCTCTGTGCCGCAGCCATGACATCATTGTGGCTCCCCCAATCAAATTGTTGAATCATGTGAACCCAGAAGGAAGACCAGGTGTAGATGGAAGCACTGCTAACAGTCACAGTGCGCCGCTGGAGGGCTGCATTCTAAGGTAAGTATTTCATAATGTGCTAGTATTGGATGCACACTATCACATTATGCCATTGTCTTCCAGGGTTTACTACTGCTTTAATTTATTCTGGCCATTGAAATTAATAATCAGTCAAGCGCTAGAGCTTTGGCGCTTTCAGACGTGTTTATGTGCATTCGGCGTTTTCTTTCTGCTGAACACGCAAGTCTCTGAACACCTATGTGTGCAAGGACACAAAGGCACGGTGGGGAATTTAGAGGCAGAAAAAAAAAGCATCACACACCCTTAAAAGTGCCATTTTTGAAGCCCAGTGTGCATGAGGACTTAAAAGCACATATGTATTCTGGGTTATGCACTAATAAATCGGAATGCACTAACAGAATGGTTAGTTGGAATCACACATGCCACCATGCTGTAGATAGGCCCCAGCTTCTTGTATAAACCCTACACTTTATGATACATGTTTTCATCACCAAAAACAGCAATAACAGACACTTGTAACTTAAAGTGATTCTAAAGTCAGTTTTTTTTTATCTTAATGCATTCTATGCATTAAGATAAAAAAACCTTCTGTGTGCGGCAGCTCCCCCAGCCCCCCTAATACTTACCTGAGCCCCATCTTCCTCCAGTGATGTGCACGAGTGCCTCGGCCGACCAGGTTGGCTGAGACACAGCAGCAGCGCCATTGGCTTCCGCTGCTGTCAAAGTCAGTTAGCCAATCAGGAGAGAGAGGGGGCGGGCCTGAACTGCGGCTCTGTGTCTGAATGAACACGCAGAGGTGCCCCCATAGCAAGCCGCTTGCTGCGGGGGGTACTCAGCAGGAGGGAGGGGCCAAGAGAGCTGGCAAGAGAAGAGGAGGATCTGGGCTGCTCTGTGCAAAAGCATTTCACAGAGCAGATAAGTAGAACGTTTGTTATTTTTAAAGAAGAAAAAAAAAAAGAGACTTTATGTCAGTGAATATTATTCTTATTGGAGACATCTGAAATAGGTATTTTGTGACATGCTGTATTTCTTTAAGCAGTCTTTCAGAGCTGATGACTAGTATACTGTACAGCAAGTGCCTTAGTTCTCCTGTAAACATGTTAAATGGAAAGAAATGCATGCCTCTAATGTTTACCGTTATGAAGAGCGACTTTAACGGTGACAGAAATCAGTGTAAGAAATCCAGCACAGAGGATCTACAAACAATATTAGATCAGCCATGCCCGAGGAGGAGAATTACTGTAATTACCATATTGGGTTTCAGTTGCACCTGTCCACTTCCCTTATCTGCTGTACAAATAACACCGATATACACAAGGCGGCAGGTGCAGCAAAGCTTTGCATCTTGTCCTTTTACAGGTTAACACAGCATATTGCCCCTCCACAATGCAACTGCAGTCTGCAGCTCTTATTATACTAATCTCTGCCCACTCACTTCTTTCACTGCAGCAATAATTCCACCTACATTTCACTCCCGGCTTTCTCTATACATTCTCCTCCTCCTCCTCACACTTAGGGTCTCCATCCTGCCCTGACCTAGATCAGGACCCCTCAAGGGCAAGAGTGCAGAGATGCCGGTGTAAAGTAGGCTGCACACAGAGAATATGTTATGTCTGGTTACTTTGCTATATATGCTTTTCAGAGCCGCACCATCAACCTTAATGGACACTCTCATCCCAATTAGGCCCCTTTCTGCAGAAACAACCTACTTATTAGGGTTTATTTCATAGGAACACGCATGCATAATTGGGCCTATATGTGCTATATATAGCAAAGTCTCAATTCCAGCAGAGAAACAGCAATAAATAACACCTAGAGGTAAGCCATCAACTCCCTGTCACAATATATATATAGCTTGTCCCTATTGGAGTACACAAAAGATCCTGATGACAAAAAATATAAATAGAGGAAGTAACCCTTAAAGTGTTACTAAACCCAGGACCCTGCATTCACCATATCTGGTCCCCTGCAGTACACAGAACATGGAAATGCAATTATTTTACTAAATATGAACTGCTAAATACCCTTTTCTCATCAGCAGTATATAGCAGTCTTGTGACTTCAATCAGAGTCTGGTTAAAGCTTGTAGGAGGAGTTTTCATTCTCCCCTGACTGTCCTATGAGGCTGCTGGACCCCTGACCCTCTGTCTGGATAGTGCTGATTGGCCCTGTGCTGATCACATGCACTCTCCCTAGAAAAAAAAAACTCTGTAGCAATACACACCAAACTGAGCATGTGCAGCCTAACTCTGTCTTATCCGGATATGTTTTGAAGACCATGCAAAAAGGGGAGGATCAGAGAAGACAGGATCAAACAGCCTTTTTACACAATGCGGAAGATTAACCCATTAGGTCCCACAGTGAGTATAACAAGCATGCTTTACTGCATATACAGCCTGATTTTCTTGTTGAGGGTTTTGTAAAACATTAAAGTGCATTTGTTCTTAACTACATATTTGACTTGTTTGATCCATTTTAGTCTGTTAATATACCATAGAAAGGGTTTTGTTAGATCTTTTGTAAGAAGATTCCTGGTGATCCTGCCACAAATCTAGTACAATCTTTAAGATTCTACATCCAAGCAGTTTTTTTTTTTAAATAGAGGAGTTGTAAGGAGTTAAGGCCCCTGTCAGGTGTTATTGTTGTGCATGTGTTGATGGGGTGTTGCTCACATCAGTTGGGGTTTGCATTTCCATCAGTGGTGGCTGTTTTTTTTTTTTTGGTTGGATTTGCCACTCCCCCCCCACCCCCCGTGGCTCTGCATCTCAAACCCACCCTTTTTTGAGGCCTATTAGAGCCTCTGGCTCTAGTCACGTGCTTAAAAAAAACACCCCCCCCTCATTGGAATCCATGCGTCCGGCGCCCCACATGTAGATTAGGGGACCGGACGCGTGGATATTATAACCAGAATAGGAATAGCAGACACTTGTCCCATGACAACTGTGTAAGAGGACATTTCCCTTACTTTGGAAAGATCATCTCTTACTGTTGGTTCTATTGCACAGGTAGTGAAGGGAAATAGACCACAGGTGCCAATACAAACCTTACAGGGGTATTACCCGTTCCCTGCTCTATCCCCAATCAGCAAATATAGCGTTACATACTCTTGTGTACGACACTGAGTCCTATGCATTGCTCTACTCTTATATGCATAGTTACAAGGCTATGCGTGCTTCTTCGCTGACCCAAATTCAAACTGAGCATTGTAAATCTGCATCAAGCAGCTCAGCCTGAAACTGCTGATGTTGCCTCAACATCAGCAGGCCATTTCCCTTTAGAAGGGAGTGGTGGAGAGGGGCAGTGCAGGTCCCAAGAGATACCGTCCATGGAGGCTTCAATACAGATGAAGAGTTTGCCTTGACCATAAAAAAGCTTCCAATAGCAAAACTTGAGTTCTGGCTTTAGAAGCAGAAAACATGTATTTGCTTTGTGAATTGGGAGAGTTTATTTAAATTTTAGATAATAAAAGTGATCTTTTTTTGGACTAACGTTCATGGTTAAAAAAAAGTCCGAAAAATGTAAGTGAAGCTAGTGCATGCAAAAATAAAGGACCACATGCACAAACCATGTTATCATAGACAATTACCAGTCCAAACGTCTTTTCCAACTATGTATAGAGAACTATAGAATCATGAAAAGATCTAAAATTAACACAAAGCTATAAACAAAAAAACCCACAAATGCATATGTGAATATGTGTAGCTATACACGGGCAATAAAAGAACACAGATGGCACACAGAAACAAATAGAACCACACACACACAGATAGCTGTACAGAGTGACATACGTTCCGCTACTATGAAAAGATAATTATTCATGAAGAAAAGCAGAAGGTGAGATAGCAGAGAGCAGGGGAGGAATAAAGATCATTCTACAATGTTCCTAAGATAATGAAGGCACATTGCATCTGCTTGTGTTGGAAACTCAAATGATTCCACTAGCCTTCAGACTGAAGATAGGTATATAGACACTATGTGATCCTAATGTTTTCACATAATTAATGGCGGAATTGCAAAATTTGTGGAAGCTTCTGTCTTCTGTTAGTCAATCAGAATAAGAACCAAAAAGCACAACAGTTTGTTCTTTTTTTTTCAGACTGGTATGTATATCCACTTCAGCCCCGGAAGAATTTCCCAGGTTAGGACCAGAGCACTTTTTGCGATTCGGCGCTGCGTCGCTTTAACTGACAATTGCGCGGTCGTGCGACGTTGTACCCAAACAAAATTTGCGTCCTTTTTTTCCCCACAAATAGAGCTTTCTTTTGGTGGTATTTGATCCCCTCTGCGTCATTTCTGATCACCGCTATAAACAAAAGAAGAGCGACCATTTTGCAAAAAAAAAACGAATTTCTTACTTTTTGCTAAAATACAAATCCAAAAAAAAAAAAATATATAAAAAAAATTTTTTTCATCGGTTTTGGCCGATTTATACTCTTCCTCATATTTGTGATAAAAAAAAAAAAAACACAATCGGCATTTATTGATTGGTTTGCGCAAAAGTGGCCACGTTTACGGATGATAAGAATTAATTTCTGGGGGGTTTTTTTCATTTTTTACTAGTAATGGCGGCAATCTGCAATTTTTAGTGGTACTGCGATATTGCAACGGACATGTCGGACATTTTTGACACTTTTTTGGGACCAATGACATTTATACAGCGATCAGAAATGTAAATGTCCACCGATTACTGTGTAAATGTCATTGGCAGGGAAGGAGTTAACCTGCAGGGGGAGATCTAGGGGTTAACTGTGTTCCCTGGGTGTGTTCTTACTGTGGGGGGTTTGAGCTACCATGGGCATGAGAGATCCAACTGATCCCAGTAACAGGGATCAGTAGATCTCCCATGCCCCCACTAACAGAGTGGGGAACCGCCGTGTTTACATCGGCGATTCCCCGTTCTTTGCCTGTGGCCGCTCATCGCGCGCCCCCTAGCGGCCACTCGCAGATCGGCGATTCGCACCCAGCGTCCACACTGCCGCCGTAAATAGACGGTGGGCGGTGTGGAACTGGATATACAACCACAGGTTGGTCATGGATAGGCATGGATGTCCCCAAAATTTAAAACAATGCTTGGAGAATTGATCTCGTTGCCTATTCAGGGAAAGGTGGCAGGATCTTTTACATTTTCAAACCAATCTAGCCAATAATACTTGCTTTTCCCACCAGTCTCTACTATTGTCCAGTCTGTAAGAGCCATTGGAAGTACCAGATACTTTCAGGTCTGATCATGTGAACATATTTTCCTTAAGCTGGGTTCGCATATATGCGGGTTTGGTTTTGGTGCAAAGTCCGGTGCCATTTCCATTCAGCAATTCGGGTGCAAATTTGACACTAAAAATCACACTTGAACCGGAATGAAAAAGAGACCCTTTTAAAATGCGCACCGCAACCGGCCCGCATATATGGGAACTGCCTCCATTGAAAGCCGGTTTGCGTCACATATGAATACCAAACACCAGTAAGGCAATAGAGCAGGTAATCAATCTTGTGTAAGCTTTGAAACTCACATGGAGCTTAAATACAGTTAGTTTGTTTTTTGTTCAACCAGTCGATTGACCGGAGAAAGATTGGCAGATCCCTGCATTTACATAAGTGCAGGGATCTCTCCCACCGTGACATTGTAATCTGTAGTTGTAAGAAAAGGGCAAAAAATGTTTAATGAATGCACAATGATTCCATATCAGCATGCTTTGATTTTTAGTGAAAGGGGAGAGAAGTCCACTTTAATGACCGCTAATTAAATTGATTAAGTCCACAACACAGTTCTGTCCTCTATGGCCACAGTTTTAATGTCACTTCTCGTGACAACACATAGCCTTAGCAGACAGGGAAGGGGGGTATTCTGATAGCAGGACTTCCCCATCGGCAGAATACACTGATCAGTGCTGCTGCCTATTGGCTGTATGCATGGATCAAGCGAGAATTTACCAAAAAGCCAGTTCACGAGAAGTTGATGGACAGAATGACTTTTTATGAACAGGAACCCCATACATGGATTGAAAGTTGGCTGATTCAGCAGTAACTGGACGAATTTCGATCCATGTATAGACAGCTTAAGTCAGCTTGCTAAAGAGCCGAGAGCAGCCTCAGGCATGCTACCAGCTGGCTACAAGTGATAAATGTGAATATCATACATTTCACAGTTAAGTGGCTGAAAAAAATACCTTTCTAGCTTCCCACATAAAGGAAATGATGTATGAAACAATGCATTTAATGAAAGCGGTGATCATTACTGTAGCTCTAAACCCAATCACTAAAATCATATCATCTTAAACATGTTAATGTCATTCCAAAATTGGGTTTCAGCTTTTAAAACCTGCTGCTTTCATTTGGTGATTCTGCTATGAAGGTCTTCATTCAGGAACTTGCTATTATGGGGTGACAAATGTCCCTCACTTGAGCTCCCGTACAGTCAATCGATCACATGTGCCCCACTGGAGACTATAGGCAGCCATGCAGACACATTGTTCAGGCATGGCCCCCCATAGCCACTATTACAATAACCAATGGTATGCAGCCAGTGCATGTAAGCCACAAGTGGCTGAAAGAGCCATCAGATCATCAGTATTAACACGGGGCATTTCTTTAGGTTTGCTTACGTGACCTTTGGATATACATATACTTGTAAGGACAAGCAGTCCTGGTACCAGGAGGATTTTATCTAATGTACTTAGATGAAAAAGGAGGATGAAAACAGAATTTTATTGGAAAAAACTGAACATGGCAATAGTTTATGATACAGACTTTAACAAACTAAATGTCATCCATCTTGGGTTTACATCTACTTCAAAGGTTAGTACACTCAAAACACACAATTCCTTTTTTTTGTAAAGCAGAGTATGATGCCATCGTTTTATTTACTGTTTTTCTGTGGAAGAATTCTGTATAGCGATATCCAATTAGATGATTTAACATTACAGGACAGGGTAGATGGCAGCAGAAGGATTGAAATGATTAAGGCTCCTTTCATGCAGAATATATATATAGCTTGTCCCTATTGGAGTACACAAAACATTCTGATGACAAAAAATATAAATAGAGGAAGTAACCCTTAAAGTATTACTAAACCCAGGATCCTGCATTCACCATATCTGGTCTCCTGCAGTCCACAGAACATGGAAATGCAATTATTTTACTAAATATGAACTGCTAAATACCCTTTTCTCATCAGCAGTATATAGCAGTCTTGTGACTTCAAACAGTGTCTGGTTAAAGCTTGTAGGAAGAGTTTTTATTCTCCCCTGCCTTTCCTATAAGGCTGTTGGACCCCTGACCCTCTGTCTGAATAGTGCTGATTGGCCCTGTGCTGATCACATGCACTGTCCCAAGAAAAAAAAAACTGTAGCAATACACCCCAAACTGAGCATGTGCAGCCTAACTCTGCCTTATCGGGATATGTTTTGAAGACCATGCAAAAAGGGGAGGATCAGAGAAAACAGGATCAAACAGCCTTTTTACACAATGCAGATGATTAACCCCTTAGGTCCCACAGTGAGTATAACAAGCATGCTTTACTGCATATGCAGACTGATTTTCTTGTTGAGGGTTTTGTAGAACATTAAAGTGCATTTGTTCTTAACTACATATTTGACTTGTTTGATCCATTTTAGTCTGTTAATATACCATAAAAAGGGTTTTGTTAGATCTTTCAGGCTCTGCAGAAACTGATTAGACATGTATGTACCATTCGCCCACTTTGCTCTGATCAGCAGAGGATTTGTGATCTTACCCCTGGAGAATGGAATGAAATCCACCCCGTGTGAAAAGGGCCAAAGTCAGTGGGTGAAGTGGAGGGGGGCACTGCTAGGAAACTTTTGCTTCTTCAGTTCATTAGAGATAAAACAAAGGCACAAAGGCTGGCGTAGCCGTCCTGGGTGGACTGACCTTTTAAAAACATTTACATAGATATAAAGCCTTCAACAAAAGAAGTATAAAACTGTAAAAATAGGTGTGAAGTTCAAAATACGTACATAAAGACAAAGCACCCATCTAAAACAACAACCCATCCTACACAATGATCCCAAGATTGCCATAAATGCTCTACAACATTACTGTAAATAGTGTATTGACTGTGTAAATGCAAAGGCCATTACTCTGGAGACAATGTCAAAAGTGGAAATGTCTCCGTGGCTAGACAGACTAGAGGCATTAAAATGTAACATTTCAAATAAAACATTGTTATCTGTTTATAGAGTTCCTTCCTTTAATAGGAGTCATTCTGAATCTTCCTTATACAGAAACACAGGTCTTTTGCTTGTTTTTTATGTCCCTTTTTTATTCTCATTTCTGATGCTACAAAATCATTATCAGGGAAAATCAGTGAGCCAATCACACAAGCAGGAAATGACATACCTGGGGGGCGTTCTGTACACAATCTGTGTACAGAAGAACTCCAGGTAGCCATATTGCATTGCCTATTACTGAAAATTACAGCGCTGCAGATTGAAAAGGAAAGGTAATTTTTAATAACATTCAATTACACAATATGACTTGTTTCACAATTGCATATGCTATATGATTTTTTTTTCCCCCACAAAAGTGGAG
Source organism: Glandirana rugosa (assembly GCA_018402905.1). NCBI lineage: Eukaryota > Metazoa > Chordata > Amphibia > Anura > Ranidae > Glandirana > Glandirana rugosa. The sequence goes on along the minus strand of BLSH010067038.1, from coordinate 417,503 downwards.
TTACCCTTTAAGGCAGGCCATGGACAGTGCAAATTACTTTACTAACATGGGTTGCAGGAAAGAAATTTACACGATTTCCCCATCAACACAGTGTTGCCAGGGGATCCTTCCTGCCGAGCAATTGTCTTCTCCCGGAGGGGGAAGCCGTCTCCGCTGGGAGAAGACAGTGATTATCCCTGGCGGCTCTAGCAGTCGCTTGTGATATTCGTAAGCGAATCCAGCAGGCTGGCTGTACCCAAGTTGATCGATCAACGTGGTACATTCAGCCTACGGACTAATGAATCATATCTTCGCTGTTTCATGCTGAACCGGCCAAGACTCAAACCATGTATGGCCGGCCTAAAGGAAAGGCACAGATTTTACAATACTGAAAGTTAATTTTGAAGTCATGCTAATGCTTATATGAAATTTTGTGATTGGGTTTACATCTATGGAGAAAAACTCAATGCAATGAAAATTTATTAATAGGAGGTCATAAAAACAACTTACAAAGGCACAGGAAAAGTGACGCGTTTCACACGATAAACGTGCTTTATCACAACCATTGTTTTTTTTAATTTCTAGAATTGGGTTTTAAATCTTGCATTCATTTACATTTATATAATTTTATTATTATTCAAGCTAAAAGACTGCTGTAAAATACCAACAGACAAAAGAGGGAAAATCTACATATGTAAGCATATAACAAAAGAGAAATAAGGTACAGTAAGTGTGAGCTACTTAAAAATACTATGATGTAAATCCTGCAATAATAAAACTCAACATGCAGTATCTCACAAAAGTGAGCACACCCCTCACATTTTTGTAAATATTTTATTCTAACTTTTCATGTGACAACACTGAAGAAATGACACTTTGCTACAATGTAAAGTAGTGAGTGTACAGCTTGTATAACAGTGTAAATTTGCTGTCCCCTCAAAATAACTCAACACACAGCCATTAATGTCTAAATCGCTGGCAACAAAAGTGAGTACACCCCTAAGTGAAAATGTTCTTTGGGCCTAATTAGCCATTTTCCCTCCCCGGTGTCATGTGACTCATTAATGTTACAAGGTCTCTGGTGTGAATGGGGAGCAGATGTGTTAAATTTGGTGTTATCGCTCTCACTCTCTCGTACTGGTCACTGGAAGTTCAACATGGCACCCCATGGCAAAGAACTTTCTGAGGATCTGAAAAAAAAGAATTATTGCTCTATATAAAGATGGCCTAGGCTATAAGAAGATTGCCAAGACCCTGAAACTGAGCTGCAGCATGGTGGCCAAGACCATACAGTGGTTTAACAGGACAGGTTCCTCTCGGAACAGGCCTCGCCATGGTCGACTAAAGAAGTTGAGTGCACGTGCTCAGCCTCATATCCAGATGCTGTCTTTGGGAAATAGACGTATGAGTCCTGCCACCTTTGCTGCAGAGGTTGAATGATGATGCACAAGAAAGCTTGCAAACCGGTTGCTGAAGACAAGCAGACTAAGGACATGGATTACTGGAACCATGTCCTGTGGTCTGATGAGACCAAGATCAACTTATTTGGTTCGGATGGTGTCAAGCGTGTGTGGTGGCAACCAGGTCAGGAGTACAAAGACAAGTGTTTCTTGCCTACAGTCAAGCATGGTGGTGGGAGTGTCATGGTCTGGGGCTGCATGAGTGCTGCCGGCACTTGGGAGCTACAGTTCATTGAGGGAACCATGAATGCCAACATGTATTGTGACATACTGAAGCAGAGCATGATCCCCTCCCTTCGGAGACTGGGCCGAAGGGCAGTATTCCAACATGATAACGACCCCAAACACACCTCCAAGATGACCACTGCCTTGAGCTGAGGGTAAAGGTGATGGACTGGCCAAGCATGTCTCCAGACCTAAACCCTATTGAGCATCTGTGGGGCAGCCTCAAATGGAGGGTGGAGGAACGAAAGGCCTCTAACATCCATGAACTCAGTGATGTCATCATGGAGGACTGGAAGAGGACTTCAGTGGCAACCCGTGAAGCTCTGGTGAACTCCATTCCCAAGAGGGTTAAGGCAGTGCTGGAAAATAATGGTGGCCACACAAAATATTGACACTTTGGGCTCAATTTGGACATTTTCACTTAGGGGTGTACTCACTTCTGTTACCAGCAGTTTAGACATTAATGGCTGTGAGTTGAGTTATTTTGAGGGGACAGCAAATTTACACTGTTATACAAGCTGTACACTCACTACTTTACATTGTAGCAAAGTGTCATTTCTTCAGTGTTGTCACATGAAAAGATAGAATAAAATATTTACAAAAATGTGAGGGGTGTACTCACTTTTGTGAGATACTGTATGTGTTCAATGGAAATACACATTCCTTCTCTAACTCCATTGATAGTCAGTGTGCACTGTCTGTGCTGCCTCCCCTCTCTCCCCCAAAACTAACAGCTATGATATGATGAAAAAGGCTCACACAAAGTTCCTAATTTTTAACGCTTCCATAAATGTTGTTACCATTACAGGAATGGAGTGTTCCCCGTGGACAAGGTTGATTTCCAGACAGTGACCTGAGGTTGGGAGCAGTACAGAGGCTAAGTACAGTAGTAGATGCTTTTTGCCTTGTGGGCCCTGTGCTTCAATCCCACCTGGAAGGAGATTGTATTTTCTCCCTATGTATCAATGGGTTTTCTCCAGCCCCTCCACCAATAATCTGAGAATCATACAGGTAGGTTAATTGGATTCCTCTGGAAAGTTGCCCCTAGTATGTGTGTGTGGCAGGGACATCTGATTGTGAGCTCTTTTGGGACGCAGGGGCCTATATCAATGGATCTATGTACGCTGTGAAGTGTAGATGAAGAGGCTGAAAGGCAATAAGTACTGGAGACGACAAGCCAAGGAGCTGGGAAGTCTGGCTGGACAGGGAAAGGCAAGTGATAAAAAAACGGGATTTATTTCTCCCTACCCTACCACTGTAACCGCATCTTTGCTGATTTTGAATTCCCATTTCTGTGCGAAGACCAAATATGTACATACCACGTGACCTTTCAGACAGACTGGGGGTTCCTGTATCACAACACAATCAATGGGTTACATTCACAAACATGCAGCAATCGTTCTATAGAGCCGATCAGCCTAGAGTGCAGATGAATGTATCTTATGGGCATTGTAAAATCTGAGCCGGTTACTAGAAATCCCATCCAGCTTGTATGGGAATACTAATACAACGTCATTGGATTTGATTACATTAACAGGCACAGATTAGAAGCACAATACAGTTTTAGTAAATGCCAGATTCTTCTTATTAAATAGCACAGGGTACCGGAATTGTCTAATACAGAAATATACTGTTATTTCTAATGTTTGAGAGTAGATGGAGATTGTCAGTCATGTCTTAAAACATTATCTTGTATACGATCTCTAGCAATCTGATGGCATCTTGACAAAAACTGCCCAGAGTCTATTCTTCGGCCAATATGGTAAACCAGAGTGATTATGACAAATACATAAACACAAAAAATATGTTGCAGTGTAATATATTGCAGCTTACATGTGGTGACCTCATTGGTTTTATTTTTTCAGAATATTTTTCCTTCATTTCACCTGGTGATACTGTGATTAACATACTTGCTTGGTCCCTTCACATCTACACATTTTTCTCCTCTGCATATATGGGGACAGCTATGGTTGTTATACAAGATGGGATCCAAAAACATGGTCTTTATTCATAGCCAGTACATGGTGGATTGGGATTAGTAGTTTACACCAGAGGATCTTTGCGCTTTCTTTAAAGCTCACAGGACGTGACAAGGTCACTGCGTTTCTGGCAAGATCAACAGGTACTTTCTGTACTGAAAAATGAAAACTTATGCAGACACCAGATCTAGGGACTCGGAAGCTTCAGTATGTTATATTTTTGTTTTTTGGGGTTTGATATGCTTTAAGAACTCTAAACCCATAAAGAATAGAATCTACCAATTATGATCCTGGGATTTATAGATGAAGATTAGCCATAAATTCCCCAATCCTACCTCAATCCCGTGGCCTAATGCAGGATGTGATGAGCACTTCAGACATCTCTTACAATTCTGTGTAACCTGGCTGATCATTTCCTCTGAAAAGGGAAGGAAGGTGGTAAGGATCAATGTGCTGTTTGGTTCCATCAGGTCAAGTCTTACAGGTGGTAATGATGAATGTGCTGTTTGAGTCCATTGGGTTAAGTCTTACAGGTAACATCAATGGGTACTGACACTTCAAACAGGCGTCTCTCATTACTGGCAACATTGCGAAGATATTCAAGGCAAGGCAAGCCCTATTGGTTTTCTCAAAGTGCCTTCAAAACAGACATCCACTGAGCTAGCCTAGGCAAGGGACACATGGTCTGTGTCTCCCAGGAGCATTGTGGGTACTTCACATTTTTAGAGACTGCAGTAAAGCTACTGATTTCACTTGAACCCTGTCTGGATAACTTGCACCGAGATAAGAGCAACAGATCACACTATCACTGTCCGATACCTACTCAGAAACCAAAGGCTAAATATGTAACAAACAAATACGGGAGCCCATAGGTACATATACGTATAAACTAGATAAAGTCATTTTCTTAAAATCGACTTTCACAAGATTATATAACATATGGCTGATCTCTTGGACCAGTGGTCTCCAAACTGCGGTTTGGGGAACAGATGTCGCCCTTTGCTTGCCGTTATCTGGCCCATGGGGCACTATTCCACCAACTGACACCAATAATGGGGCACTATTACCCAGACTGACACAATCAATGGGGTACTATTTTCCTTCCTTGTTGATATCAACAATGGGGCACTATGCATCCCATTAAAACCGATGATGGTGCCCTGATGCAGGGGCATTTTCTACTCCCACTGGTCACAGTCTAGCCCCCATGAAGCCTTAAGGACAGTAAACTGGCCCTTTGCTTGAAAAGTTTGGAGACCCCTGTTAGACAAATGCATCTGAAAAGGTGTTTAGGCAGGTTTACAAAAAAGGGAAAAAAAGAGTTGGAGAACCGAATCTCACTGATGGTCTGTTTGGTAGGCAAGAGGATGGATGACAAAGCAATATGCAGAGCTACAAGCTCTAAAAAGTGGTGACACCATAAAGCTATAGCAGTGGGTGAATCACAGGAACAGCTGCTGCGCACAGCTTTACTTTAGCAGGTGGAGCAATTTGGACTAATATATATATATATATATATATATATATACTGTAGCCATAAAGCCAGTGATGGCACAACATGACGATCAGGTAAAGAAAATCAATCCAGGAGAAAAACATTTCTACCAGAGCCTGTTTTTTGCTTGAAATGCGGTGCTCACATGTCAGGAAATCACATCATCTCTGCAAGCTTCAAAGGACACAAATCATGGAGTATAAAAAAGGAAGAAGCACTCTAGCCTGTCGAGGGTGAATTATGGCAGCAGAAAAAAGAAGACTGTTTCATCAGTAACTAAATAGAATGCAATTCTAACCACAAAGCCATCATTTTTTGATGTTAAGCTAAGAATAAATGGCAACACTTCTGGGAAACAGAGCACTGCTTACATTAAAAAAAGGGAAAAAAAATCACCTCTGCAAAGTGCATATGATAACCCAGCATCCGATTCAAACAGAATCTGTCTATGGTTTTCTAATCTGTCCTAGGCTTGTATAAGGAACAGGTCTTCTTTCAGGCTCAGCTAGGCATGAGGCCAAACACAGTCCGATACTCGCTCAGCTGTGCCAATGTTCAACCTGTCAGTTCATCAGACGTTAGCGTGTTCTTCGAGGCATGAGGCACACTGTGGCTTAGTGAGGGGACTAGGTTATTAATGGTCTTAACACCTTCCTTGCAAGGATGATACCTGCTCTGAAGGGAAGAGATAATATACAAAGTACGACAGCCAAGTATCCACCCCATATTCAATACTCATTCTAAATGATTGCAATAAGCTTGCTAAGAAAGCACAGTAACTAATGTGAGAAGCCTTGGACGGAAGCTGTCCTTCTAGGGCTCCGGTGCTGCATACAGGGCAGCAAAGCTGGAAATGTTTTTCTTCACAGCAAGTGATGTCACTGCCATGTAAGTATTAGGCACCCCAGGAATATGAGAAGATCAGTGTCCAACTACGCTTACACACCATTTTTTTTTTCCTGACAGACTACCATTTAGTATTTTTCCACATACCATAATGTAAAGTGAATGAGAGCAGCCATTTTTCTCATCTGGAATCCAGAAGCTAGCTAGCTCTGTAAAAAGCAGGGTATAGATGTCCATAGTGGAGCGTCTGCACAGGCCTTTGCCTTTTATGAGCAACATCAGGGAGGTCAGAGGTCAATTAAAATGGCTGCTTCCATTAACAGAGCAAGTATATGATGACGGCTGCTGTGCAGAGACAAAACCGTGAGAGAAATAAAGAACACCTCCCTGGTAGCTCATTAAAAAGATAATTTCCTGTTTCACATTGAGCGCAGATATGGACAATGGTGCTACCCATCCAAATGATCTGGCACCTTGGTCCAAGTCGCCCTGTAAATCATTCAATTTCTTGACGGACAAGAAAATGGCTGCTGGGCCTTCTGTACAAACAGATAAGATTTCATGGATGCAAATGGCTCAAAACTCGTTTTTTTTCTCTGTGCAAGAAGAGATATAAGCAATAACGCAGGCTGGGTCATTATGTTGAATGACAAGCTCTGATTTAGGCATCCAAAAAATGTACAAAGGGACACCCCAATATAAACCCAATGAATAATGTTTACCATATGTATGACGGAAGGGAACAGATCAAGACCTTAACAGGTGTCTGCTGAGAAAAAATAAAATATAAGACAGTGACTTTTCACCGATGCCATGAGGTCCAAAGTGATTGCTGATGATAACAAATGAAGCCTGTTGACAGGACTCCTACGTGCCGCACCCCAGTGCATTCTGGTCCTCAGGAGCATGGAGCTGCTGAGAAGCTTCCCGATGGCCTCCATTATTAGGAAGCTCACAGATAAATTCATGCCATGCTTATCAGTACAGTTATGGGGGAAGAGACAACCCTGTACAGAGGATACATGATGAATTTCTATTGCCAGTGTAGGGTAGGATTTCATTGACAGCAATGCAACCTATGTCCAAGGTAAATACTTCTTTCCATTCTTGCTTACAAGGTGGGCATCCTCCTAGAGAAGGACTCCGCTCTCCCACCCCCATAATTCGTGTGATAATGATACTTACATTGGTAGAAGGTAGAAGTCTCTGGCAATCCAAGCTCATGGATAATCTCTTCTTCCAGTCTCCCCAATAAGCAAGTCCTTCTTTTTTTTTTTTCGCTCTCACAGGTCCGGCTAGCAATAGCGACCTCCCAGGAGTCAACACTGTGGGCTTTATCAGAGCAGACAGTGATGCTTGGCTTACAAACACGTCCCTCCCTCTCTGCTTCCCAGTGACTTCACAGCTAGCTCTTCTCTCCCCCGGTGAGGATGCAGAGGGCTTGGAAATTTGTATTTCTGTCCCCAGTCCTCGTTTTTTTTTTTTTTTTTTCCCCCCTCCTCCAACGGCAGTACACAGGAGGGGAGTGGGATGGTGCAGAACGGCACGGAGAGAGATGCAAAAGGCGGCGTAGGGATGCAGTTCGGTCCTGAGCTAATGAATGGTGCAGTGCTCTTGTTGTCATGGAAACGCAAAGAGGAAAAAATCATTGCCATATAAGGAGCGGTGACATGGATTCTGAGAACATATTAGAATATATAAAATAAATGAGAAAAGAATAGAAGATTTGCTGATGTATGTCCTGTGCATGTCATGCAGCATTCTTCATTTACTGACGGTGGGACTGTACAAGGTTTGCTGCAATGAGGCTGAGAGCTGAGATTCCGGCTAGGGATGCTAGCAAGGCCCTGCTCTGATCAGAAGGGAGAGATGGCAAGAGGGGGGTATCTCTGCGACAGGTGGCCCACTCACAGGAAGAAGCAGCCTGTCCACACCACTGGCACAATGATGCTGGAGGAATGTTAACTCCTTCCAACCCAACTACCACAACAGTCGTTCCTTTGTATTTTGTTGGACTGATGTTCATGTTTGCCTGGACTTCATGAAACAGCTGTCCAGGATACATACATCTGTCTTTCCTTTACAAAGTGGGGAAATGAAGCAGCAAAGAAAGCTTTACAATTCAGCTGACTGCTACTACTTCACCCTACATACTACTTTATTAAAGTGTACTTCCAAATTGCGAGAACAGCTTCTTTAGAACGGTTCACACTGCATAAGTTAAAAATGGCTTCTTACCTTTTTACTTTTCTGAAAACGCCAAAACTGAAAGAATCCTACTTAGCTACCCCCGTGATAATTATGAGGGGGCTGGGGAGGTATATGTACAAGAATTAACCCTGCTGTACTGTGCTGGTGGATTTTCATTATCAGTTGTAAACTAGATATGTACACTGGCTGTCCTACTAAAGCAGTGGTCATCAACTTTAAAAAAGATAACGGGGTCCTTGAATGTGGCCCATAATGTCTCCAAAGGGCCACATATAGTATTCACTACATGTAATGCTACAGAAAATGGTCAAAGACTGAAGACTTACTAGCGGAAATGATTAGATATTGTTCTAATGGAGTGGTTGGGCACTGAAGTCCTGCTATAGGAGACCATCAAACACTAGGGACATGTTGCATGAATCTATTGGACTTTACTGGAGTTAAAGTGGTAGTAAACCCATCCATTTAACAGTTTAAAAACCAGATACATTTCCGGCATTTGCCAGAAATGTAACACTCCCATTGGTTGTGCTCTAAACCAAACTGTCAATCCATCCAATGGCTGGTATCATAGCTGATCACATGTGCAACATCATGGCAGTTGTAGATTAAACAGAGGCCAAGATGGCAGCTTCCTTGGTTGAAAATGATATGAGGGTTTACTACCACTTTAAGTGACCCTTTACAAATCAATGCTTACCTCTACTGACTGCTGGGGCCCAAGGGTCACACTTCAAACACAATAGGGCCGCAGTTAGGCACCAGGGTAGTAAAGGGTTAAAGATATTAAGACATGAGTTCTGTATTGCATGTTAATGCACTTTTACTCCAATGCAGTGAGGGCCCGACCATGCAGGGTGCAGGGGCGCCGCCCCCATCATCCATGTGCCCGGCCCATAATCTACATGCAGGGTGCCGGACATATGGATTTAAATGAGTTTTTTTTTTTGACGCACATAATTAGAGCCTGGGGCTCTAATTGCCTTCAAATAGAGTGGGCTTGGGGTGAAGAGCACTGCGCCTTGAGCCCACCCAGTTGTGTGCCAATAGCCAATTAATATGATCCTCCTGGCCAATCAGGAAGCTGGTCCTGAATAGCAAGGGTGTCTTAGGACCCCCCTGTGGAAGATGGATGATGCATTACCATCTGTCTCCTGCGCGTGCGGGGGGGGGGGGGGGGCTGATCGTTTGCTGCCCCCCAAAATATTGATCACCAGTTGCGACTGCTCCAATGTGTCCTGAAGTGTCCCTTCATTGACCATTGCAATTTATTTTGAAAATTACAAGCTGCCTATTGAGTCCAAAGAAATAACTAGAAAGGTAACAAATTGAAAGGTTACTGTTGAGTGGACTCACTCTTTACCTGCCAATTCCTAGCAAACCGCTAAATAAATACTGTATAAGCAAACTGTTGTATCAGCCAAAAGACATGTCATTTTATGCAGCCATTTTTGGGTTTTATACTCCTCCAGAGAATCACAGGAAGTGAAGGTAAAATACTTTCTCTGTTGGAAGGAATACAGTGGTGCCATCTTCTCGCCCACAGACTGCTGACTGGAAAATGAAGAAGCATCAGCACAGATTAGTCCACAACTCTGCTCTCTCCTCCTGTCAGGATGTTCCATGTCAGCACATGTGCAAGCAGCAGAGCTTGATTGGCCCTAATGCTATACCATCCTTCCCTCGGTTCTGCTGTTTAAAAGATGAGATGGAATCTAATACCACAGAGATTCAGGTACTTATGCTAGCTGTATGTGACAATAGATGTAAATATTCTATACTCAGCTGCATTAAATTGTGTTTTTTCAGAACCTGGGTCATGAATGGACCACACTTCACAAGAAAGCTTTAAAAGACATATACTGCCATATTGAACAGCTCTGATTGAAGTATGCAGTCCTACAAGGGCTGGTTGTCACATGACTTATAATGCGGTCTGCACCATTATCTGGTCATTCATCCCCGGGGCCATCAGTCAGGTGTGAGAACATTAAATGGTGACAGACAGGTTACTCCCTCCACCCAATAACCCGTCAATGGTATTGTTAGATACAATTATTTATTTCTTTTTAGATCCACAGTGAAAATAGAATACAGAAGGAACGGCCCAGCAGCTACATTATTACAATCAGAACAATTGCCCTTGCAAACAGAGCTCTGAAAATGAGCAGCTGCAGACACATATGATCAAATGCAACAAGCAAGGCAAGCAAGGCACTAGACATTCATACAACACACACATACCACCCCGCATATCCCACTTAAAGTGGACCCCCCCAAAAAACAAAAAAAAACAGCTATATGCACATCTGTACACATTGTCTATTCAAAGTTAAAGAAGTCATCTATGAGACGATGCCCAAATCTGTCGCTCTACCCCTCAGCTCACATCATCAGTCTCCTCGTGTATCATTCATTTACTGTCACACCACTTCCTCAAACTCAACCTGTCCAAAACCAAGCTCATAATACTTCCTCCCCCATGTGCCTCTTCCCCTGACTTCAAATGGCAAAAACCATCAACCTATCTCCATATGCCAGGGTGCTAGGGGTTATCCTGGACTCTGAACTTTCCTTTAGGCCCAACATCCAATCACTTTCCAAAGCTTGCCACCTCAACCTCCGCAACATCTCCAGAATATGCCTCCTCCTAACCAATGACACCACAAAGCTCCTAATCCACTCCCTGGTCATCTCTCGCCTCGACCACTGCAATTCCCTTCTCATTGGCTTACCTTTACACAGGCTATCCCCCATCAGTCCATCATGAATGCAACTGCCAGACTCAATCACCTTACAAACCACTCAGCGTCTGTTACCCCTCTCCATCAATCCCTCCATTCGCACAAGGAATTAAATTAAAAATACTAATAACTTACAAAGCCACCCACAACTTGCCCCCCCGGTTACAGCACTAACCTGGTCTCAAAATACCAACCAAGTCGGTTTCTTCCTCCAAGACCTCCTGCTCTCTAGTTCCCTTGTCACCTCCTCCCATGCCTGCCTCCAGGACTTCTCCAGAGTTTCTCCCATCTTTTGGAATTCCCTACCCCAATCTCTTTGACTATCTCCAACTTTATCCACTTTTAAGCGATCCCTGAAAACTATTCTCTTCAGAGAAGCCTATTCCGCCTCCACCTAACAACTGTACTTTTATTTTCTCCATCAGCTCACCCCCCACTGTTATTACCCTTTGTATCACTTGACCTTCCCTTTTAGATTGTAAGCTCTAACGAGCAGGGCTCCTGTACTGAATTGCATTGTAACTGTATTGTAACTGTACTGTCTGCCCTAACACTGTAAAGCAGTGCCGCTATATAAATCCTGTACAATAACAAAAAAAACATTTATTGAGAGACTTACATTTTTAGCTGAATCTACTTCCTGCTTTTCCCTGGGAAGGCTACGTCACCAGTGCCTTTTCCAGGGAAATCTCCTGAGATCACTTTTTTTTTTCAACAGATGAATGCAATGTCATATGGCACGTGTGGGATATCAGGGCAATTTATGTTTGTACCTCATCTGATGCATGTGCCATACCACATTGCATTAATCTGTGGGAAAAAAAACACTTGTTCTCGAGATTTTGTGAGGTTGGGAGTGTGCTCTTTTTTTTTTTTATTTAACGGATTCGTGTAATGTGGTACAGCAAATGAACCAGATGAGACACAACCATCATCGTTGCGATGGCATAGAAGAAGAAAAAAGCCAGCCAGTATGGGGTTCTGATTGGTGGTGGGGACAGAGTACTGAGACAGGGGAAACCGTGCAAGATGGAGGCAGGCAAGTACGACTAATTTTATTACATTTACTAGACTGGGGGGTGGGCCAACTTTAGTGGAGAAGTATAGCCAGAGCTATTTTAGCTATACTTCTCCTGGGATTACAGGAGTGCAGTTCTTGCTACACTCCTGTAACTCGTCATCCAACCAGTTGGATCGATGCTGCATCCATCTAGGTGAGAAACATCTTCAAAGGAATTTACAGATCTCAGGGAACCTGAGCTTGGCTCTGCCAAATGACATCAGTACTGGGACCATGGCACCCCACTATGGTGGGATAGCTATGTGCCACTGCAGACTGCACAAGGAGCTCCTACATCCTGGTCAGAGAGTATGTAGGGAATAAGACCACTCACATGGTTACTCCAATAATTAAGAATTCAGATACCAAAAATGGTTAGTAAAAAAGCATTAAAAAAAAAAAAGATTGAATGATAAGTTTAGTGCAATCTAGTTTTACATTTTAAATAATAAATTTAGTGATAGAGTTTATTTATCAAAGCAAAAATTGGGGCAACGTATAAGGAGAGGGAGACAAATGTAGAATCCTCTATTGTAGAGTGCTGGGTAAAATAAAGGTATAGGTTTTTTGTAGTGTAGGTAAGTTTAGGCCTGTGTGTGAATCTAGGTCAGGGAGAGGCAGCACCTGTTACCTCCCCCTACTTACTGGAACTTTGGAGAAACTTCCAGAAGAATGGGGTGGAGGTTAGAATGAGCTGCCTGGAGTATTGATGAGGGCCCCAAACAATCCCTGGCCAAATGGGCTGGCAGGGGGAGGGACTTCTTTAATAGTATGGGTCAGGCCAGCAGGAGCAGTGGAGTTCGGGTGGAAATTTGGAGATGGAGTGCTGAGGAAGCTGTCTGAGACCCTTGAGGGTAGCCCCCTAGTCTGGGGGAGGAGGGGAGAGTGACCTCGGGTCTGGGGCTCGGGTGCAGGAGGGGCCCTCTGACAGCACACAGAGGAGTCCTGTTCAGTGGCATAGGAGCAGGTGTGAGGACAACAGGAGCCAGTGAGCACGTCCAGGAGATCTCCAGGGAGAAGACAGCCAGGTGGCTGGTGAGTGAGACAGTCGGGGAGGATTGAGAGAAAGCCTGAAAGGACTGAAGAGTAACAGTCTGGGATGGCTGAAGAGTCAGTCTGGGAGGACTGTGGAAGATTAGCCAAGAGGGCTAGTGAAAGGGGCAGCTGCAGCCATCTCGGCTGGCAGTGTTAGAAGAGGTGGTGCTGGGATTAGTAGCCACAGGAAGGTAGCTGGACACTGGGACTTTTTACACACCAAAGGGGCCCGCAGTCCCTGCCTGTAATGGGCTTTTTAGAACAATAGAGAAAAGCCCGCGCACATTAAAAATCTGAAAATAAATAAATTATGAAGATGAAAATAAGAACTGAATTATATGATAGGGGCAGCCAGCAAAAAACAACTGATCAAATTGTGCATATAAATAACAATAAAAAATATTGCAGCGCCCACAATAAATATGGCTAAGCAGATAAAAGAACAGTCTCGCATGTGGGTAATGAACTAATAACCTCAAAAACCACGGAACGGACATCCGTACTACCCTAAGCACACTTTACAGAATAACCTGGGTATAAAAGTAGGGGTACGTTTGGAGAATGGTATACTTGATTAGAATAACCTCAAACCTCAAGCGTGTTTGACAAATATGGAATATAGCGAAAATAAGTAAAAATATGAACTGACAAGAAAATAGACGAATCGGTATAAATAACACCCGCGACGTTATAAAAAATAACAATAAATATACGTGTTAAACTAGTCAACAAAAAACGACCGACGGGGATAGTATATTAAGTCAAGAATAAAAGTAGAAGTATTAAATAAATAAAAGTCTAAAAATTACACGCGCCCGAAAAGAGATA
>BLSH010067038.1:380738-403631 GCA_018402905.1 Glandirana rugosa | reverse complement strand
AAAACAAATGTGCAATAAGAGCTCTCAATAAAACCGGTATGACAGGAGGAGTCTGGAACCCAGATGAAGGCCTTTTTGAGCCGAAACGCGTTGGGTTCCAGACTCCTCCTGTCATACCGGTTTTATTGAGAGCTCTTATTGCACATTTGTTTTGTGAGTATTTGTAATCCCTTTACCAAATAAAGGATTCGTTTTGAGACAGTATTACACTATTGTGGTCCCCCCATTCTTTTCTTCCAATGATTCATGGCGAGTGACTGAATTCCCGGAGAGGTGCTATCCTGGATGACTCTGGAGATACCTCAAAACAGAAGACTCTGACGTTCGGTGGACTAAGGATCTTGGTCCTGTCTCTTCCCAGCACATATGATCAGATGACATCAGAGTAACCCCACTCACGGTGGAATAAACCCCTGCTTTCTATCTACCTCAGTCTGGTAAGCGTACACCCATTACTTGATTATTGGAGTTTTTGGTGCCTTGCCTGTAGGCATGATGGGATTCGTGTGAAATGTCTTATTGGACCCATATTTTCATCCCCATGCAAACCTCTTACCATATGAACTAATCTTATTGGAGTTTGGAGTTCGCACAAACTGTTTATACCTTATATCGCTTTTATTCATTTTTATACTTGACTGTTCTTTTATCTGCTTAGCCATATTTATTGTGGGCGCTGCAATATTTTTTATTGTTATTTGTAATGGGCTTTTGCTGGATCTGCCAGCGTTTCTGCAAGCAAGTGATGCACTGGAGGAAGTTAGTGTCCCTGAAGAGACTTATGTTCCAGTCAAATGGGCATCCCATAATACGCCTATCCCCGTCCACGTTAATAACCCCTAAATAAAAAAACAAAAACAAAGCTGCATGGACTGTCTCAGTGAGCCTGTGGGAAGTTTGGTGTGCCCGGCTGTACAGGGTGGGTGTGCCCGGCTGTACAGGGTGGGTGTGCCCGGCTGTACAGGTTGGGTGTGCCCGGCTGTACAGGTTGGGTGTGCCCGGCTGTACAGGTTGGGTGTGCCCGGCTGTACAGGGTGGGGGATCCCTATTCACCAGCGGCTCCTACGGGGGTAGCGCTACACAAAAAAAGATGTAAAAATCAAGCAGTAGCAGCCAAAGTGAAATAGATTTCATAACCTTAATTAGGAGAGAAAAATACACTTGCAATATGGAAATGTTGCCCATATTAGGCTATATATTCTAATATTAAAAGCAGAAACCTAAGGTGAACTAGAGTTTGCTATTTAGGAAGTTCTAGAACTACAAAAACCATGCAGGTGTGTGATACAGGAGCCAAAGGGAAGAAACAGAGGAACAGAGAATCAGCACATACTAATATATGATTTTACACTCCTCATTTCTCTGAGGTCACAAACATCGCGTGTCTCATTTTGCTGTAACACTGCACTTAGTAAATTATTCAGCTGAAGAGAGGGAGGCTTTCGCCCACTGACGCTTTAGCAGCAAACGAGTGTTAATAAAGTGCAGCTCCTTTCTACCTTGAGCTGTGACCCCTCTCTTCATGAAACGCAGTCTCGGATTAATGTAGTAAAACATTGCAGCACGAGATGTTTAATGGACATTCACTGTAAAGCGTCTATGAATTGGTGCTTTACTGTAATTCCGCTCATGCCTGGAGTCAAGACTTCCTCTGCTGGTATAAGACGTTGTAGGTGCCATGGCTATGCCTTCATTATCAGGATGTGTCCTTTATCTCAGCATGTACAGCTCCTGCGTGTCACAATGTTTAAACACTCTGAACGGCAAAAAACAACCTGGAAGACCTTGAGTCTCTTGGGACTGCAGACAAGGAATATACTTCACTGTACTTTGGTGCTGTAAACACACATTGTAAGATTTACAAAGATGAACAGCAAAACGGGAAGAGACATCAAAGGCACATGCTCCATTTTGATCCATTATTAATACAATCCACAGACGTAGACATGCCAATTTTATCAATTTGATGCAAATCACCGTATCAGTGTGAACGTGTCTTATGTGAATGGCCCAGACGTACAGTATCAATAAATTATTAGTAAATATGCAGCTCAGTAGAACGGCAACCGGATGTTTTTTTTCTCACTGAACACAATTCTGCTTAAAACCATAGAAAAAGATTCTCCCTCTGTATGGCTAATTGATTTCATCAGCTGGCTGCCTTCCTGATATACAGTACACGTAATCACAAGAAGGGAATCCACATGTCTGTACACTACATACAACCATAAAATATAGAGCAGCACGCATGTATAGGGTCCCTGGCAGTGGTGTATCATCCATGGGTGCAGGGTGTTCACTGAACACGGGCCCTGAGGGATGGGGAGGTCCACTGTACTCTGACCCACACTGCACCCATGGATGTTATCTCCCTGGTTGACAGCCGGGGGTGATCGGTGCGGTCTGGGCTTGCACACAGGCCCACCAATTTCATGATACGCCCCTGGTCCCTGGGTAATAATTGTTGGAGCCACCTGCTTTGAAGAAAAGACATTTATGAGCTACAAGCTCAATACTTTAAGGAACACTAAAAAACACAAAGCAGGCACAGATAAATAGCCATTTCTAATGCAGATTGTCAAGATGTTTTCTTTTGGAGCGCTCCTTCAGGCTGGGTTCTTACATATGTGATGTCAGACATCTCATGTGATCCGCACTCCATTGCTGTGCACATCACATGTGATGTCTGTGCGATGTCAATTCAGCCATACAGTTTGTATGGCTGAAATCGCATCACATTCGCACCAAAATGGTGCAGGACCCTTTTTTTGGTCCTCACTGGAATCGGATCATATGGGTGTTCACATTCATGCGATCCGATTCTACAGTTTGCACTGTGTTCTGCCAACCGAATGTAACTATACGTCTAGAGGAAAAAAGATTTCATCTACAAATACGGAAAGGTTTCTTCACAGTAAGAGCTGTGAAAATGTGGAATAGACTCCCTCCAGAGGTGGTTTTGGCCAGCACGGTTGATTGCTTTAAAAAAGGCCTGGATTCTTTCCTCAATGTAAATAATATAACTGGGTACTAACATTTTTAGGTAAAGTTGATCCAGGGTGAATCCGATTGCCTCTCGGGGAATCAGGAAGGAATTTTTTCCCCCATATAGCAAATTGGATCACACTTTGCTGGGTTTTTTTCCTTCCTCTGGATCAACTGTGGGTGAAGGATTGTATATATATTGGTTGAACTAGATGGACTTGTGTCTTTTTTCAACCTGATTATGTAACTTTCTATTGACACCCGCAGCGGTTCGCAGAGGACAGTGTGAACTGCCTGTGAATTCAATGCAATGCGGGAACCCGCATAGGAATCGCGCTTGTTTCTGCATCGCAAAATGTGTGAACTCAGCCTCAATGCAATATTAGATATCTCAAAGTCTGTAAAAGATTGTTTGTTCACATTTTAGGAAATATTAACATGTATAAGGCAACCTGCAGTTAGGAATAGGGATTTTTGAAGTGGATGTAAACCTCTGAAATGAAAAGTAAACAAAAGCATATCCCTCTATTTCAAAGCACCTAGTGTGATCTCTGTTTTCTTTTCCCCCTGCTATCTGCATTAATCAATTCTGACATGTTATACAGACACCACAATATCTCAGGCCTGGCCTAGCCCACCCTTCAGAAGGGGATTGACCGCCTCAGCTGTGCATGTTTCCCTATGAGACTATGTAGAAGAGGTATGACCATTCCCTCCGCTGAGGTCTCAGATTTAACGGAGCTCTCCTCTCTGTGCTGTGTGCGATATCAAATCCCTGCCCCTCGCCTTCTGGAGATGAAAAAAGCCTTTGATCTGTGGGTTTTAGATGGCTGAAGAGAAGACAGGGTGTAGCGTCGTTTTTTGAAACCCCACAGAAATGGAAACCGTAAGTGACGTTTTGTGGCTGCCATGTTGCTACACCCACACTTGTTCGCACTAAGGATACAGACAGAAGGCGGCAAGCGGACATCTTTGTACACCCACCAGAGTTTTTAATTTCACACTGATTTTTAACAGTAAACGGAGCTTACATACTGAAATACAGGATTTGAACATCCGTCTCACTGTTTTGACGTTACATTTTAAAAGCAGCAGTGTTCTATGACATTTGCGAAGCTGTGAAACCAGCAGGCTTGCCGCTGCTTTTAAAATTGAACATAAAAAAATTGTCACGTACGTCTGTATTTCAGTATGTAAATTCCGTTTACTGTTAAAAATAATTGTGCAATTAAAAACTCAGTTGGGTGTACAAAGATGTCTGCTTGCTGCCTTCTGTCTGTATCCTTACTGCAGACGAGTGTGGGTGTAGCGACATGGTGGTATTGAAACGTCACTTCCGGTTTACATTTCTGTGGGGTTTCAATAAACAACGCTACAAGCCACAGATAAACAGGTACAACTTATGTAGGAGGATTTGTTTAATCGCTGTGTATTGCCTGGGGCCAGTCACTTCACTGGGTATATGCGAGGGTTTACAACTGCTTTAACAAAAATGAACTATTGTTTTCACTCAGCAATGGGACAAATAACTGGTCCCAAATGACGAATGGCATGTGGGTCACTCAACAATTCTATTTTTCATTGCTTACAGGAGGCAACATTCTAGCTGTCATGTTTTTTCTGTCAACAATAAATGGCTAATGCTGCTATGACTTATAAGAATTGGATGGAAAGGAAAATTGGTATCACCCTGGGTAACCAACCAAATGTCATTGATTTTTCATTATACCCTAGAGAAATATGAGCTGTAATTATCGTTTTGGTTTCTAACATTAATTATCAGGATCACTGGGCATAATTTTCCAGCCGTCTTGGATTTACTGGGACAGTCCAGCTTTCTGCTAGGTGGTCCCAAAATGACTGCTTCCCCAGGATCACAGCTTGAGGGAAATCTCCCAACAGTGTGGCATGTGGCGTAATAGATTGTTGTCCTTAAGGCTAACCTCGGGTATCATGCCCCTATGCTTGCCACCCAAATTCAGGAAGACTCGGGTGAGATTGCAAGTAGGAGCAACTTTGGACTCACTAGCTATGAACCTACTTATGAAGGGGCCAGATCCTAGTACACCATAAAATACTGGTGTTGTGAGGAGCATGATGGAACCACACAGTGACCTGTGTAGGTATTAGGGGTGATGACTGGGGACTACATAATGCATTATTATTATACACGATTTATATAGCGCCAACAGTTTACGTAGCGCTTTACAATGTAGAGGGGGGACAGTACAATTACAATGCAGTTCAATACAGAAGGGACATGAGGGCCTTACTCGTAGAGCTTACATTCTAAAGGGAGGGGGGTGGTGGTACAAAAGGTAATAGCTGCGGGGAGATGGGTTGATAGGGGTGGCTCAGGTACAGTTCTTAGGTGGGTGAGGGATAGGCTTCCCTGAATAGATGAGTTTTCAGGAATCTCCTAAAGGTGGACAGGGTAGGGGCTGATCGCACATACCGGGGCAGGGAGTTCCAGAGGATGGGAGAGGCTCTGGAAATGTCCTGAAAACGAGCATGGGAGGAGGTAATAAGGGAGCTAGAGAGCAGGAGGTCCTGGGAGGAGCGGAGGGGTCAATTTGGGCGATATCTGCAGAGGAGGTTGGTGATGTAGCTGGGGGCGATGTTGTGGATGGCCTTGTATGTTGTGGTTAGTATTTTGAATCATGAATGGGACTGGCTGGGGATTCGGCAGTGGTCTGTGAAGGGGGTAGGGGAGTTGACGGTGAGTGCCACAGTGGTCTGTAAAGGGCATGGAGGGGTAGAGTGGGGATCCCACAGTGATCTAGGTAGGAAGAGTAGGCTAAGAAACTCACAGTGATCTGTAAAGGGGATAGTGGGCCAACTGGACACCCACAGTGATCTGTAAAGGTAATTGGGGGGGGGGTGTTGAGGACCCTGCGATGATCTGTTAAGGGACTAGGGTGATTGGTTGCAGAACCCAACAGTAATCTTTGAAGAGCTTTGGCTGGGGACACCTCTTTAACCTGTGAAAGGGTTAGGGGTTTGGCTGGGGACCCCACAGTAACCTGTAAGGAGAGTTGGCTTAACACTCCACAGTGATCTGTATATGTAGCATGTGTGGCAGAGAACTCTACAGTTACCTGCAAGTAGGGTGGTATTTTAAAGACTCTTTAATGATCTGTATAGGAAGGGGGAATTTGGGCCTGTGCAGTGACTTGCCTTTTGAAAAATAGTTCCCTATTCTTTTCCCTATATTCCCCATTTCCCAATCTGCAAAGGAGTTGTGCTTTTGGTAGAGATCCCACAGTCTTCTAGACAAGTGGCCAAGAGATCCTACACAGATCATAAAATTGGGATGACCGGGATTCTGTAGGAGGAAGAGGGTGGGTTGGGGTCACACACTGGTCTACAAGTTCTGGCAATGTAGGTTGAAAGCAACACTTTTAGCCATGACATGGAGGGGGTGAGTGTGCTTTTATTGCTATCTGCCAGGTGGAGACCACTTACAGGCCATAGCTGAGAAGGTAATACAGCGAGAATTGCTATCTCATGCCTTCAATTTTGCCTGTTGGAGTGTTTTGTGTGGGAACAGTATGTGTTTTTGAATGCTCTCCTTTCTGAATGGTTTCTTTACGTGGTGGGCCCATTGCACAATGGGTTGTTTGTCACTAGGCTTCCTTTCAGCTTTTGCATGTTATGTTAGGCTGTGCACCTTTTGTAATAATACATACCTTGTTCTTATGTCCTAAGAACCTGGCTTTCATCATTTTTGCTGCAGAACTCCTGGCTTGGAGAGTGATGCCCTACCCTGCCTACTACAAGAACCTTCAACAGCCAAAACAAGTCAAAGTACTTAAAAGAATGGTCAAGTATCAAATCATGTTTTGTAAATATTTTATGCCAAATATATTTGCAGTATAATTGATGGTTATTACTGTACCCTCTGCAAGAGCTGTTAAATTGCCACACTTAAAAAAGAAGAGATAAAAGAATAAATAAGAGATATCCCTAAACCTTTTTTGGAAACCATGACAGACGTGACTTGGTTCTAGGAAATTAGGCACACTAAGAGGCATCACAAATCCAGGATTGACACAAACATATCCTTGATGATCAGGCACAGCGTGATAGAGCCATAATGTCACATAACAGGCATTTTATCCAGAGCATAATCCAACAATGATTTTTGTACAATGGCTATTCTGATGTTACCAGAGAAAATTAGGTCTGGCCAGTCAACATTATTGTCGATATGCAGGCAGCACAGTGGCTATGTGGTTAGCACTTCCACCTTGAAGCACTAGAGTTGTCGGTTCGAATACCTGCCTGGAGTTTGCATGTTCTCTGTGTGCCTGCGTGGGTTTCCACGCGGTACTCCGGTTCCCTCCCACACCCCAAATACATGCTGGCAGGTTATGAATAACAAATTATGTAATATTGGAAGACAGGAAATGTTAACGTCATGGCTTACATGAGAATCACATCAAGTTTTTTGATTATCCCTGGGTGTAAGAATCAAGTATGATCATTCAAAAAGACATACACATGAGTGAAGACCTGGAGAAGTCATACATCCCATAAAAACCCCATATTAGCCAAAACAGAACATCCGATTTAGAAGATGAAGGCCAAGTCATAGGAGGATGGGTTATGACCAAAATTGCTGCCAAGGGACTACACAAATGTTCAATAATGTAGATGCTGTCAGACGTGACCCAGCGTTATTTATGGCAATCAATTATCAAAAGACTGAACGACGGAAACAAATCACATTGTGGAGCTTTGTCTGTGGCCGTTGGAATTCAGCTTCCCATAGGGACCTGGGCTTAATTAAGAAATTCAAAACACGAAGTAGCTGAAGTCACTGTATACATCATGGTAATTACATCAAAAGAAATTTACAACCAACTCTTTTTTAATTACCCTGCAGTTAGTGTAATTAGCAGCACCTAACAGAATGTGATTCTCTTGCAATCAATGGTGAAATTTCCATGAAAACAAAGGAAGAAAGTCTGCTGAAGGGAGAAGGGCTGAAGGACAACCAGAAGACACGTGGAATAGCAACCATGATAACAAGGTATTTCACATATATAATTGTATTCTTTGGAGGTGATATCAAAGTTAGGACCACTCAAACAAGTTTTTAGAAGTCAAGAAAGATCTATTGGTAACCAACATTACCAAATATCAGATGCACATGGGGAGAGTAAAAACAGACCTAGACCTAAAGCTTAAAGTTTGCTTTAACCACTTACCAACCGGAAGGTTTTCCAGCTTTAGGACCAGAGCACTTGTTGCGATTCGGCGCTGCGTCGCTTTAACTCACAATTGCGCGGTCGTGCAACGTTGCACCCAAACAAAATTTGCGTCCTTTTTTCCCCACAAATAGAGCTTTCTTTTGGTGGTATTTGATCGCCACTGCGTCATTTCTGATAACCGCTATAAACAAAAGAAGAGCGACCATTTTGCAAAAAAACCCAAATTTCTTACTTTTTGCTAAAATTCAAATCCAAAAAAAATATATAAAAAAACATTTTTTTTTTCACCGTTTTTGGCCGATTTATAAAATTCCTCATATTTGTGATAAAAAAAAAAAATCGCAATCAGCGTTTATTGATTGGTTTGCGCAAAAGTGGCCGCGTTTACGGATGGTGAGAATTAATTTCTAGGGTTTTTATTTTTTTTTTCATTTTTTACTAGTAATGGCGGTGATCTGCGATTTTTAGCGGTACTGCAATATTGCAGCAGACATGTCGGACATTTTTGACACTTTTTTTGGAACCAATGACATTTATACAGCGATCAGAAATTTAAATGTCCACTGATTACTGTATAAATGTCATTGGCAGGGAAGGGGTTAACCTGGGGGGAAGAGCTAGGGGTTAACTGTGTTCCCTGGGTGTGTTCTTACTGTGTGGGGGTTGGGCTAACATGGGCATGAGAGATCTAACTGATCCCAGTGACAGGGATCAGTAGATCTCTCATGCCCCTACTAACAGAGCGGGGAACCGCCGTGTTTACATCGGCGGTTCCCCGTTCTTTCCCTGTAGCCGCTCATTGCGGCTCGCCGGCGGACATCGGGTCCGCCCGAGCCACGGGCACACTCCTCAGGAGTGCAGCGGGCGTGCGCGCCCCCTGGTGGCTGATTGCAGATCGCCGCTTATTTACGGCGATTCACGCTCAGCATCCAGACTGCCGCCCTGAAAACACGGCGTGCGGTCGGGAACCTGTTAAGCTAATACTATACGGCTTAAGGAAGGTAAGGGCACTGCACAGCCTTAGGCTGTAATAGCTGCCAGGCCTTGGTTGCCCTTACCAGTGAGAACTTCATTCTACGCCATTTGAGACTTGTATATAAATTTGTATAATTGAAGGCAAGGTGGTAGGATGTGGGGCTTTTTATGAAACAATACCAATATTCTTAAAGAAATGTGCTCTACAAGAAATATGTAGGCTACTAAGGATGCACTCAACCCAGATCAGCTATATACATGGCAAGGATTTTAGCAAACAAATCTGGTGGTTCTACATACTACATTTACATGATCAGTCCCAGTGCACTACAACCCAAACATCCCTTAGACCAGGGGTCCTCAAACTATGGCCCTCTAGTTGTTCAGGAACTACAATTCCCATCATGCCTAGTCATGTCTGTGAATGTCCGAGTTTTACAATGCCTCATGGGATGTGTAGTTCCGCAACAGCTGGAGGGCCGTAGTTTGAGGATGCCTGCCTTAGACGGCACTCAGACATCACTGGGGGTGTAAGCAATGTGACTCCTTAAGATTCATACAGACTTCTGGAACAAGCAATGAGCCAATTGTGAGAACAAGAGGAAATGCTATTGTATAAGCTGAATACTGCTTCCATGGCTGCAAGAGAAAGAAAATCTATTTTCTTGCAGTTTTAGAAAAACACGACTGACTGCAGACTTGGAAAGGTTTTCTTCATTTATTCCATCAAATAACAGAATGCCTTGTGTAGCAATGGTTTTATCATTTTTACATAAACTGGAGTTTTCCTTTAAAAAGAATTGTGACTCTGCATTGATCAGTGTTGCAGGGACCCCACCTCCTGCTTATAACACGTTCTCCTCCCTCCGCCCACTCCTGTACTATTTTTGCTTCTCTCCCCCCTCCTTTCTTCCCAAACTGTTCTCTCTTCAAGTTCCTGTGTGAAGATCCACTACAGCCAGGGACACAAGTTCAAAGATAAAACAGAGTTCTGGTTATCTCAGCCATCATTTTCATCCTACGGGTCAGGAAGGTGTAAAACCTGTAAGCTTGGAATGACGTGCAAAATCTGTAAGCAAATTTGTACCATCAATCCTACAAATCTTTACCTAGTTTAGCAGGTCTTCAAAAGGTTAAAATGAATGTTTTTCAAAACAAAGGTATTGCGAGATCCTTTAACTGGCACATTGGATGCTGCATGCTAGCTCAGGTAGTTCCCACTGGTATTTCCCAATGGGTGATGTTGTACAGGTGTTCCCTGCAGTTTTGCCAACCTCTCGCAGCGGTTTTTACTGGCAAAACATGGAAAATTTACCGGGAGAGCATATTTTTTACTGGCAACCTGAAAAATAACTGAACTCCTATTAAAAACGAAGACAATTGATATTTAAACACAACATGGAACCACTGACAATACCCATATCAAGTAGTTTGCCCAGTTTACACTTAAAAAGTCAGCACAGCGTGACAAATTATCAGACCCTGATATTTATAGACAGTTGTAAAAATCACTGATTTTTACAAACTGTCAGTAAATTTACTGGCGGTTGGCAACACTGGTTCCCTGCTGTGAAATAAGCATTACTTCCATAGGTCCCCGAATGGCAATCACCAGCGACGGATGGGGGCATTAATTGTGGGATAAAACAGTCACCTCTCTTAGAGGTTTTCAATAAACGTAAGAAAACATAGATAAAGTTATCAATCTAAATAAAGGTTTTAAAAATCTGATTTCTAGCCATAGTTTGTAAATATAATTGCAGGAGGACAGCAAACCTCTCAACTTTCTAAAATGAGAGAAGGACACCTTTTGGAATACAATATGGGCACGTCCCTAGCAAAGGACATGTTCCTGCCATTGCCTCGGGTAGACGGACCCCAAAGATCTAATATGTAAAAAATGATTGGCTAAGCACACAAGTGTTCTTTTGACCACTATTTTTCTTTTATGTTGGCTTTTCGAAAAAAAAACCCAATGCAGACAAAAAAGAGGAACGACTAAGGCTACACGAGGGACATTTGTTCTCAGAAGAGGGACAGTCCCTCTTTTGAGACCAGTTGGGAGCTATGGGGTTGCCATATTTACTTATCAAATACAGCCCTTATAAATCCAGGTCTTGCACTTTTGTTGTGTGGATGTTGGGGTACACTTTGTAATCTCTGTAACATTTCTCACTGTACTATGCAGTATCAGCTATATCTAGCAATGAACAAGCAAAGCAACTTTTAATACCATTCTTGGCTGAACATTAAAAATCAAATCAATAAACTTGTGCCATCTATTTGGGGCCTTTAAAGAGGAAGTAAACCCAGATTGGGTTTACTTCCTCAATATAACCCTGTAAAGTAGAAGCATAATGGACTACTATGCATTGCATAGTAGCCCATTATGTGCCACTTACCTGGAAACAAAGCCTGTGGCCTCCAGCGATGTCCCCGCTCCAGGCCGCGTCCATCTTCTGCCCCTCTTCCTTCCGCGACTCTGGCTCTGTGACTGGCTGCCAGTCACGGCACAGGGTCAGTGGCGAAACGGCACGGAGGCACATGCAAAAGACTGCATATCTCCTGAACCGTGCAGGTTTGGGAGATATGCAGTGCACCTACAGGTAAGCCTTATTCTAGGCTTACTTGTAGGTTATAGTGGTTGTCACAGGTTGACAACCACTTTAAAGTGATATTAAAGTCTTATGTTTGTAATTTTTAAACCAAAAAAAAAAAAAAAACATTATACTTACCTGTTCTATGCAGTGGTTTTGCACAGAGCAGCCCCGATTCTCCCCTTCTCAGGTCCCTCAGCGGTGCTCCTGGCCCCTCCCTCCTGCAAAATGCCCTCACAGCATGCAGCTTGCTATGTGGGCACACGAGCCAGGCCGCTGCTCTGTGTGTCCATTCAGACACAGAGCCATGGCTTGGCCCCTCCCCCTCTCTCTCCTCACTGGCTCACTGACTTTGATTGACAGCAGCGTGAGCCATTGGCACCCGCTGCTTTGCCTCAGCCAATCAGGAGGGAGAGACCCAGACAGCCGTGGCTCTCGTGCAGCATCGCTGAGGTGAAGGTAAGTATTAGGGTGGCAGAGAGGGGGCTGCTGCACACAGAAGGTTTATCTTAACCACTTGCCGCCCCCACCCACCGTCAAATGACGGAGGGGCAGTGCGGCTCTCGTTCTGGGAAGATGTCGCCAAGAATGTGCACCATTGTGGGTCCGCGGAGGCGCACAGTGCGGCGATCATGGCCACGCCATGTTGCTAGGACACGGCACAATCCCAATCTGTGTAAAAGGCCGTGGCTCTTTATACATGTGATCAGCTGTGTCCAATCACGGCCGGTCACATGTAAGCAAGGAAGTGCCGGTAATCGGCGCTCCTCGCCTCGCACTGAAAGAGTGCCAATCAGCGGCATCTTCACTTAGAGAAGACCTGGGCATATAATCAGGGCACTGATCATCAGTGCCCTGCTTACAGAGAAGCCCCAGCAGTGCCCATAATTGCCACCATTCAGTGCCCATAAGTGCCACCAATCCGTGCCTATAAGTGATTCCAATCAGTGCTTGCTCATCAGTGCTGCCCATCATTGCCCATCAGTGCTGTCCATCAATGCCTATCAGTACTGCCCATTAGTCCCCATCAGTGCTGCCCATCAGTGCCCACCAGCACCGCCCATCAGTGCTGCCTGTGACACCTATCAGTGCCCACCATTGTCGCATATCAGTGCCACCTATTAGTGCCCATCAGTGTGGCATATTAGTGCTTCCTCATCAGTGTCCCCTAAATAGTGCCCATAAGTGCCATGTCATCAGTGCCCATCAGTGCAGCCCCATCAGCGCACATCAGTGAAGGAGAAAAATTACTTATTTAAAAAATTTACTGCCCGAAAATAAGAAAAACATTTTTTTTCCAAATTTTCGGTCTTTTTTCTTTTTAGTAAAAAATAAAAATCCCAGCAGTGATTAAATGCCACCAAAAGAAAGCTCTATTTGTGTGAAGAAAAAGATGAAAAATATATTTGGGTACAGTGTTGCCTGGCCGCGCCTTTGTGATTCAAAGTGCGACAGCGCTGAAAGCTAAAAAAATGGCCTGGGCAGGAAGGGAGTGAAAGTGCCTTGTATTGAAGTGGTTAATGCATAGAATGCGTTAAGATGAAAAAACGTTCTGCCTTTAGAACCACTAAGTAGCTAAATTAACTTTACTAAAATGAATGTGGCTTTCATTCTGCACATGGTGATAAAATCCGCAGGGAGGTCTGTCCCACTGTTCTAAACTACTGACTGAAAATAGAAAATGGTCTATGTCATTACAGAGCAGGGAAACCACACCTGTCCAACATTTAAACCTATGAATGACAGGTGTTTTTCTATTAAGAATCTACTACATCCCTTATACCTGTAGTCTTGTAGCTTTCTAGGATGCTTGTAGCCATCACATCTGGAGGGTCTGTGGCTATTGTCCACCAATTATGGGGGCAAATGGAAGTGTTCTTCTGAAGTGCTACACAGACATTGATGGTTGGTCTGTTTCAATATACACATACTTTTATACACATACTTAAAATACTGATTAGATTGCTCTCAGGTAGTTAACTAATACATACTATTTGATAGGGACCTACATTGGGGGTGGTAGGGTTGCCACATCATCCCTTTAATCCAGGACACATATGAATTACACAGGTTCTGCGGCTAATTTCATGCATAGAAGGCACCAATGAGTTTAATTAACACCTTAATCAGCCACAGAACAACCTGTGTAATTAATATGTGTCCTGGATTAAAGGGATGATGTGGGAACCTTAGGGGGTGGATTTAATAAAAGCAAAAAGACAGCACACCTAGCAAGTGCAGTTGCACTCATTTTCCCCAGAGTTCAGCAAATGTGGTAACATAAAGCTCTGCTAGTTTCCATCTTTCAATCGTGTGCAAGCAAAATGCTGTTTTTTGTTTTTTTTTTTAATTTTGCATGTACCTCATTGGGTATTTTTTACAACGTGAAGCTTTAATGCATTTGCTAAGCTCTAGGGAAAATTATTGCAACTGTACATTGTGACAAACAGCCCATGTCAGTTGTGGATGGAGCATATCTGCCACATAGAATCCTGAGATTCCTAAGGTAAATGGGTGGTAGAGAGAGGTCTGTAGGCAGCAAGGGGTTAAGTATTGGTCACACCTTGCTCCCCAGCTGGGGTATAATTTTGTCTGACCTGGGTGTAATCAGTGGTGGTGCTGAAAGAAGGAGCAGGCTGTAAAGGAACATGCCTGCAGGACTGAAGCAGACCCTGTGAGGTCTGTCCATTAGCAAGGAGGCTTATTTCCAGTTATTGGACGTTTTGGTTGTGGGACTATTTTTCTACCCCTGCGACGGAGACCTTTCTGTTCATCCTTATTGTCTGAGTGAATAAACACGGGCAGGAAGCCCTTAAACCTGGCATACGGCTGGATTACTTGTTTGGGGAACCCCTCCACTTGAAGCTGATCACCCACAACATGCATAGTGCAGTCTATTTGCCTTTAGTGAATCCAC
Organism: Glandirana rugosa; assembly: GCA_018402905.1. Lineage (NCBI taxonomy): Eukaryota > Metazoa > Chordata > Amphibia > Anura > Ranidae > Glandirana > Glandirana rugosa. The sequence goes on along the minus strand of BLSH010067038.1, from coordinate 388,941 downwards.
CCCTTTATGTCCATTGTATCACTTAAACACCAAGTCAAGAACACTCTGAAGACTGGAATCCAAAGTGCCTAAGAGCTAGTTGTTCTTACATCATTTTTGTAATATAGTTTTCAATGTCTCTCGTAGCTACACAGATGGACCACACTGCTGCCTTTTAGGTATGAGTGCCATAAACAATCATACAATATTCATGCCTACCATAAAAACTAGTTTGGAGTGAAACTTTAATGAATGTGCTCTGAATGAATGAATGTCATTGTATGAAAACCATTCTCACAAGCAGATCAATTATATCTGAAAACAAAACTATGCTGAACAGTGATGAAATGCTAGCTGTATAGCACTGCCAAAACTACCGCAGAACATACCCTATGTACAGAGTACAAATTATACAATTATGGCACCTTTTCAACTGTAGTTTTAACAATGAAATCAATAAATATATAAAAAAAGGTATTAAAAAGAATTCCATTGCTTCTTCCTTTTTGACCCGAACCCAGGCACCATAGGTGTGCGCAGCCTATTGCATTAGGGCAGTGGTTCTCAACTCCGGTCCTCGGGACCCACTAACAGGCCAGAAGTATTGCCTTGGGGAGATGCAGACTAGAATTCTGCAATCACTGAGCAGAAAATGAGATCACCTGTGATGTATTTCAGTTATCCTGCAAACCTAGCCTGTTAGTGGGTCCCGAGGACCGGAGTTGAGAACCACTGCATTAGGGTGTGTACCACAAACAAACAAACATGAGTGTGTGTGTGTGTGTGTGTGTGTGTGTGTGTGTGTGTGTGTGTGTGTGTGTATATATATATATGTCAGGAGGGCAGAGGACAGTGTCAGTAGAGCAGAGATAGGTGTCAGTAGTTTATTTTTATTTTATTTGTGGTTGGTTTACAATTTAGTTTTTTTATTATTTTTTACAATATTATATTTTATTACTTTTTGCAATTTATTTTAGGAGCCCTGCTGGGGGGCTTTGATGAAATATCAGGGGTCTAAACAAACCCCTGATGTCTCACTTTTGAGACAGAGAAAGAGACAGAGGACAGCGATTCCCCAGTCCCTCTCTATGCAGCGAGTCAGCAGGGAGAATCTTCACAGTACAGGGTGATTAGGGTGTGCCCGGGCACACCTGCCACCCTATGTGCGCACACCTATGCCAGGCACCTTCCTAAGTTTCCTGTGGTGTTTTTCAGATTTAGCGAACCCGCTTGATCTTGGGGATTTTATTTTTCCCATACCATTTTCTTTTCTTATAAAATACCAAAAATGCTTAATTTCTTGTGAACTTTGAGGCCTTTTACTGTGTATTTTAAAAACGCACAAGAAAAACTGTTCATATACTTTCTATTCACTACTTGTCTTCCAATAAACAGTTTTTAAACAAAAAAAAAACATTGTAAAGTCCAACTCCAGCCATTTGTTTGTTTTTTGACAGAATGTGCAAAAGTTTAAGTGTATGTATAGCCAAAACCTTTTTTGCAAGGGTTGGGTAAAGTAGGGAATACAAGCTGTCAAGCTGTTTTTTTTTTTCAGTCCATGTACTGTTATGGGGACTTCATGTCCTGGGGAGAGCAGGAAGTTACAGGAAATCCAAAGTCAAGCTAACCATACACTCATTGCATTCTGACAGCTGCACCCACCCACTGATCAGTGGCTTGGATTTACTGAGGTCCCGTATAAAAAAAGTTACACCTATGGTTGCTGATTTGAGACTTCAGTAAGGCTGCATTCACACAGGGGCGACCCGACTTTGACGCGACTTTGCTAGGCAATTTCAGCGCGACTTCCAGCGCGACTTCCAGGGACTTGAGGCGACTTTACAACACGACTTTTTCCAGGCGACTTTGCCTTGACCAATCAGAAAAGGGAGGGAGGGGGTTGCCTAAAAATAAATTCTATTCTTTTCACTACAAAGTCGCTTTTATTTAGATGGGGGATCCGACTTGGAGGCGACTTCTATTCAATTCTATGGGCACAAGTCGGATAGAAGTCGCCTAGAAGTAGTACAGGAACTTTTTCTGAAGTCGTTCCGACTTCAGTAGTGTACATTAAGACGGCTCCCATTCATTTCAATGGGATTTCAGATGTCAAGTGACCTGGGGCGACTTGAGGCTACCCAAGTCGGAGCGACAGTCGCCCCTGTGTGAATGGTGCCTAAAGCCTGCTTCAGAATCTGCTTCTCAGTGTGCTGGTTTTCTCTTCAGTGCTGGATTTCATACCAATGTAGTCATGCACCCACCCATCACAGGGGTTGCCTATGGATATCTGTGCGGTATGTTTTAATGAATTGTTAATCCTAGGATTTATATTTTTGTCTGTGACCTCACTAGGGAGATTTTCCCGCATTCCTTGTCTGTGATGCGGTCACTGGGCCAGGAAGGCATAGACAGCACTAACAACAATGTCAGCGGGTCTGACGGTTCCTCGTTCTACCAAAAATGTATTTTTATTTGTGTCCCTAATGGAGAGATTTCCCATCAATTTCTCTTCCAGCAGAAATTGATTGCAAATCTCCCCAATAAAGCCTCGTACACACGGTGCGACGGTCATACGACTGAGCGGCCAAAATCGTATGTCGGATGTTGTGTCTCGCATACTGACATGCACAAAGCGATCGTACGACCAAGCCGAACGTAGTGATGTGTTATGAGCATATAAAGAGGGAGTTCAGGTAAATGTGATTTGTGCATTAGGACCGTATGTTTACAGAAACGGACACTTCCGAGCGTTCCTGACTTCTGAGCATGCGTGTTTTTGTACATACAACTTGTTGGACCAACTTCTCTGTACACACGGTACAAAAGGCATACGACCGCTTGTTGTACAACCAAAGTTTTCTAGTCTGCTCATTCAACTTCTGCTGTACGACCGTTGCACATCGGCTGTTCTAATCGCGCATACTAACGGTCGGATGAGCATACAACACGCGGTTGTACGACCGTTTTCATACGACCGTCGCACCCTGTGTACGAGGCTTAAGGATGGCAAAAAGATTATTGCCTAGCGATTACATTATCCTTGTTCAGAACTGCTCAGATGAGACTTCAGTTTTCTCCCTAGGGTTTGCCAGTCTCCTTGTGGTAGTAATGAAAGGTTAAAAAAATTGTATTACAAAAAAATAATATATATACACATACAAAGAGTTAGGATGCACTTACCTACGCAAATGCCTATTATGTGACACGTTAGGAGCCTCCTTACACACTAGAGGTAGGGCCATCATGTAGGTTTAACTGATGGGCTGTAAAGGACTTTAACGTGTTACCCATTTATAATTAGGGGTATTGTGATTTTCAGGCTATACATGTTTGCCACTTACTAATTCGAAACAGTCAGTACTGCATGATAATGCATTTCAAGTAAAAATCTCATTCTTTCCTAGCTGGCTGATTCACATCTTATATGATGTCGTTTAATATATTCTTAAAGTGGTTGTCAAGTCTTGACAACCACTTTAACCTACAGGTAAGCCTATAATAAGGCTTACCTGTAGCTTCCCAGCATATCTCCCAAACCTGCAAGGTTCAGGAGATATGCAGTGTACTCCCATGTACCCACATCATCGGGCACATGTGCAGTGACGAAATGGCCGTTTCTTCACTGACAGCGCGCTGTGATTGGCGGCTCCCGCGCGCATGCTTCGGCAAATCACGGAGTCAGAGTCCGCGGCCCCTGGAAGGAAGAGGGGTGAAGATAGTCGCTTCCTGGAGTGGGGACATCGCGGGTTTCCATGGCAGGTAAGTGTCACATAATAGACTAGTATGCGATGCATACTAGTCTATTATGCTTTTATATTGCAGGGTAATCTGGAGAAACAAAGAGGAAGTAAAACCCATCAGGGTTTACTTCTTCTTTAAACAGGAAGTAAACCCTGATGGGTTTTAGTTTCTTCATTTGCCCCCGCAAAGTAAAAGCATAATGTGCCACTATGCATTTCATACTAGCACATTATGTGGCACTTACCTGCAAACGAAGCCCGCACAGTCCCCGCATCCATCTTCGCCCCTCTTCCTTCTGGGGCCGCGGACTCCGGCATTCGCTTGTGAAGAAACGGCACGGAGGGGCGTTTCTTCACAGCGCACGTGCCAATGACATCATCGGCATAAAACACAGTAAATATCTCCTAAACAGCGCATGTTTAGGAGAGATTTGCAGTACCTATAGGTAAGCCTTATTCTAGGCTTACCTATAGGTAAACCGTTCACAGAGAGGTTTAAAACTCAAAGACATGCTGCAACTGAATGAACCTCTAATATCAAAAGAAAATCTTATAAATTATATTGCATGTGTTTGCACTAAAGGAATCAATTTGTGTATGTTTAATGGAGAAGTAGGACGACAGCTCTTTTGGCCCTACTTCTGCTGTAGTTATGCACTCCTGTAATCTGTACTCAGCCACAGCAGGTGGGTCCAGGTTTCAGAGGGATCCCGACTTAAGTGTTGATATCCACCCAGATGCCTGACTGGCAGCTGGCTCAGCCCCTCAGAGCCCCGCTGAGAGCCTGAGCCAGCTGCTCCCGTCCCATGTGCATCCCATGAGCGCTGGAGGGGCAGAGCAAAGAGCCGATGACTGACAGTCATCACTCTCAGCTCACTTAAGACTGAGAACTGAGTGATCAGCGAGCTTTGATTGCTCAGTTCTTGGTGTAGAGGCAGCAGGGGGACAGACACAGCATCCGATCTATGCTGTATGCACCTAGGTGAGTATGAATTTTTTTTTTTTTTAAATCCGCAAATCTCTTGTATTAAAAATCTACATTTTATAAACATTCATGCAAGGTTTTTAGGGGTCTTCAATATAAGACATCGCTCCTTCATAAAAAGACCACTGGAGTAACCATTGCACAGAAAGTGGTCAGAAATAGCTGACTGGGGCACTGCAGGTGGCGGAGGGGGAAATTTCACCTAAGCAGGTTGGCAATCACTGCCAAGGGTTCTTCCTTGTTGACTTTGGGTGATCATAGATTATTTGACTGAGTTTATGGTTTCTGGCCAATTTAGAAGTAAACTGCCTTTGTCTCAGTTTAATGGAATTATAGTTATACATGGTTTTTTTAGGATCCCATGGTAGTGCCTCGATACAAGTCCTATCAGTCAACTGGAGATTAAATTATACCGAATCCATTGAAATCTCTCCATTATAGTTAGAAGTAAAACTACATTCTGCAGAACAGCAAAGTGCCACCAGGAAATTGAATTCTATTAAGCCTTCGTGGAGGGTGAGCGCCTAGGGAGACTCCGCTCCATTTTTTTTCATCAATTTTCAACCGTGCAAGTCACTTCGAAAGACCAAAACTTGTCCCCCACTGCCTACAATATCAGCATGAATGTCAAGATGCATAAATCTAAACATGGCTGCTTTCTATTCCCAATTTCCCATTCCAGCATAAAATATAACAAACAATGCCACACAAACAAGATTGGCCCAGTTCAAGCTCTGCTCCTCATAAATTTCTTATAACTGATTTGCATGTTTCCGATACAGAGCCCAGAGGGCTTTATACGAGAATTTGATGGGTGTGTGACTCACAAAATCTGCAGAAATAATTTCACATAAACAATACCATTAGGAATATGTCTAGCCTGTGTATTTGCTGTGCTACGGGGAGATGCAAATGCCTGCTGCATGCTTGTAATGCGGCACAGGGAAACAACTGTATGTCTGGGACCGGACCAATGTGATCATCCTCCCATGTACGTCACTGGGTCCCGCTTCTAGCTGCGGAGCCAGGAGTAATCACGTCACTCCTCAGACTCTGACGCCTTCATACTCGAAAGGTCTTGCGCTGATCCAGTAGCTGGTGCTGTGTGCTGAACCTGCTCCCCGGCACAACAGAGGACACAGACAGAATACTCAATAAGATAAGCGAGAGTAGAGATGATTAAACAGATCTCAAGCAACAACACAGTCTTCCTTTCTCCATTGTAGGATTAAGCTTTATGATGCCACATGATTCCACAGCTCCCTAATAAAGCAACTGCACAGAGACCTGTTGAGGCTGCATTGCACCACTGCACACAGGATCATGCAACATATCCAAAGCACAGTCTGTCACTCAGCATCACACATCATCTCGCTGCATGTTGCTCAGTAATGGCATACATGGCAAGATCCACCTGTGTAAGGGTTTCAGACAGTTCCTACTAAAAAGTCACATTTCACTATAGGGCATACAGTATCTCACAAAAGTGAGTACACCCCTCACATTTTTGTAAATATTTTATTCTATCTTTTCATGTGACAACACTGAAGAAATGACACTTTGCTACAATGTAAAGTAGCGAGTGTACAGCTTGCATAATAGTGTAAATTTGCTGTCCCCTCAAAATAACTCAACACACAGCCATTAATGTCTAAATTGCTGGCAACAAAAGTGAGAACACCCCTAAGTGAAAATGTCCAAAGTGTCAATATTTTGTGTGGCCACCATTATTTTCCAGCACTGCCTTAACTCTCTTGGGCATGGCGTTCCCCAGAGCTTCACAGGTTGCCACTGGAGTCCTCTTCCACTCCTCCATGACGATATCACAGAGCTGGTGGATGTTAGAGACCTTGCACTCCTCCACCTTCTGTTTGAGGATGCCCCACAGATGCTCAATAGGGTTTAGGTCTGGAGACATGCTTGGCCAGTCCATCATCTTTACCCTCAGCTACTTTAGCAAGGCAGTGGTCATCTTGGAGGTGTGTTTGGGGTCTTATGTTGGAATACTGCCCTGCGGGTCAGTCTCTGAAGGGAGGGGACCATGCTCTGCTTCAGTATGTCACAGTACATGTTGGCATTCATGGTTCCCTCAATGAACCATGCTTGACTGTAGGCAAGACACACTTGTCTTTGTACTCCTCACCTGGTTGCCGCTACAAAAACTTGACGCCATCTGAACCAAATGCGTTTATCTTGGTCACATCAGACCACAGGACATCCAGTAGTCCATGTCCTTAGTCTGCTTGTCTTCAGCAAACTGTTTGCAGGATTTCTTGTGCATCATCTTTAGAAGAGGCTTTCTTCTGGGATGACAGCCACGCAGACCAATTTGATGCAGTGTGTGGTGTATGGTCTGAGCACTGACAGGCTGACCCCCCCAACTCCATCAACCTCTGCTGGCAGCACTCATACGTCTATTTCCCAAAGACAACCTCTGGATATGACGCTGAGCATGTACACTCAACTTCTTTGGTCGACCATGGCGAGGCCTGTTCCGAGTGGAACCTGTCCTGTTAAACTACTGTATGGTCTTGGCCACCGTGCTGCAGCTCGGTTTCAGGGTCTTCTTATAGCCTAGGTCATCTTTATGTAGAGCAACAATTATTTTTTTCAGATCCTCAGAGAGTTCTTTGCCATGAGGTGCCATGTTGAACTTCCAGTGACCAGTATGAGAGCGTGAGAGTGATAACACCAAATTTAACACACCTTTTCCCCATTCACACCTGAGACCTTGTAAGACTAATGAGTCACATGACACCAGGGAGGGAAAATGGCTAATTGTGCCAAATGTTGATATTTTCACTTAGGGGTGTACTCACTTTTGTTGCCAATGGTTTAGACATTAATGGCTGTGTGTTGAGTTATTTTGAGGGGACAGCAAATTTACACTGTTATACAAGCTGTACACTCACTACTTTACATTGTGGCAAAGTGTCATTTCTTCAGTGTTGTCACATGAAAAGATATAATAAAATATTTACAAAAATTTGAGGGGTGTACTCCTCCTACTTGTGAGATACTGTAACTAATATGGTAGCACAAAGAATAATCTAGTGCAATCCCATTTATGACATATTGCTGCTCTATGGTATGCGCATGATGCCTAATCCATCCAACTTTATGCCAGCTATAGACACAGGGCTGGTGTAAGGATTTTTGACACCCTAGGCGAAACCTCATTTTGCCGCCCCCCTTGGCTCCACCCCTGACCCCACCCCCTTCTCCCTGCCTAGCCTGATCAACGACAATGAATTGTAGCCTTATCAGCGCCAATCAAATGCAGCCTCACCAGCGCCCATCATATACAGCTTCACCAGTGCCAATCAACACAGCCTCACCTATGCCCATCATATACAGCTTCACCAGCGCCGATCAATACAGTCTCACCTTTGCCAATCAAATAAAGCTTCACCTGTGCCCATCAAATACAGCTTCACCTGTGCCCATCAAATACAGCCTCATGGGGGGTTGGGGCGGGGGGGGGGGGGGGTATTTGGCA
>BLSH010067038.1:370613-380728 GCA_018402905.1 Glandirana rugosa | reverse complement strand
GGGGGGGGGGGGGGTATTTGGCAGATCAGTCATTTTTTCTATATACATTTGCAAATGGCATGTGATAATACAATCTCATTATCTCAGTCAGACAGTGTCAGTTTTTACATGAATCAATGCAGAGCAGGCAGTGACAGATCAACAATGGCCAGGCGCGCCTAGGTGGCAGTGCGCCCTAGGCGGCCGCCTACTCCGCCTAGTGGCAGAGCCGACCCTGTATAGACAGTTTGAATACACAGGAGGGATTCCCCCATCAACACTGACTGAGCCAAGATTGCAGGAAAAAAATTGCTCCATTCATGGTCAGATTTAGCTGAACTTTGATTACCAGAAGATAACCATGGGCAATTGCTTATAGGCAGTCCCTATTGTTTACTGTTTGATGAGACTGATAACAGAAGTGTCTGGCCCCTCTATGAATCTAATGAAAACCAGCTGTCAACAACAGATAACATGGGTTATGCTGCCACACATGGCATAATCCAACTGTTGGATTTAACTTTCACATCCTTTTTTCAGTTGAATGGAAAAACAGTTCAATCACTGCAGCTTTCTTTTTGTTTAATCCCCTGCGGTAGACAATCATATTGATTTCTATCAGATTCTCATTGATTTTTACTTTTATCATTCTGCTGTTTATTCTGTGTGCCTTTCCAATCAGTGTTATATGTTTAAGTGTATTTCATCAAAAGAACAAAAATGTAATATCCTTCACCTTACCAATCCTTAGATGTGGTATCTGCATACATTCTTTTACTCAGGCCTTTTCCGTTTATGTTCACCTGGTGATCCTGCCAATAACAAACTTCCTGTCCTTGCGTGGCAATGCTTACTCACCATACTGTATTTATACAGAAGAACAATGTTGTCACCCTATGACAGGAAGGGTGTTAGGAATACAAAATACCTCGCCCTGTCCCTTAACTTGGGTGGGTGGGGGCGATGAGATGCTCTGTGATCCAAAGAAGTGAACTGGTTAGGGCCAATAACCTTGGTTGGGATTTCACTGCAATACCAGAATGGTGCACTTGAAGATAGGAGCTCACTGAGTTTCTGGCAGGTTCTTTTCTGTATGTAGTACCCTCTTTGTTAGGCTGCTATGTTCGGATAGAAAAAAATGTTTTTGGCACTCCAGTAATCAGCAGAGGTGTGTGTGTGTGTGTGTGTGTGTGTACTAAGGGTCTATGCACACAAGGAGCAAAAAAATGCCCATACAGTTTATGGCCATTTGCTATTACAAGTGTTTTTTTTTCCAGAACATTCCCCTCTGCTAATTTTTCAAAGTGCACTTGAAGATGCAAATGCTCCTAAACACAGCGTTTATGAGCATTACGTTTTTTTTATGCCTGAAAGCTTTTTTCAAAAATGTGATCCAGAAGGATGTTTCTTGTGTCTCTAATGCGGAGCTTAAAATATGCCTCTAATGTCTTAATGTGCATGGACACACACGATTCCATTGAGCTGCTTCTATAGGCAAGAGAAAAAGCCCATTGTATGGACCCTTAGGCTGCAAGTCTGAAGGCTTCCCCCTGTTTTCTGGAGCTCTCCAGAACATAGTGGATGGGAGAGTCAGATCAGCAGTCCGAATATTAATGAAGTCCAAACAATCCCTGGAGGGGGACTTTGCCCAGGAGGTAGTTGGGGGAGGGCCGGCCCTACCATGGGTTCCAGTGGGTCCATTGGACCCAGGCAGCACTTTGAGAGGGGCAGCAAATTGAACCATGGCCCCCTTTCCTTCTCTTCTATTTACCCAGCAAATTGACGACCAAGATTTTTTCCAGCAGTTTTGTGTGCCTGCCTGCCCCTATACTACGCTAGCCTGTCCCTATATTGCCCTAGCCCAGGGGTAGGGAACCTGCGGCTCTCCAGCTGTTGTAGAACTACATTTCCCATCATGCTTCTGGGAGTAATTGTATCCAGCAGCCTTGCAATGCCTCATGGGAAATGTAGTTCTACAACAGCTGGAGAGCCGCAGGTTGCCTACCCCTGCCCTAGCCCATCCCTATATTGCCCTAGCCTGTCTATATACTACCCTAGCCTGTCCATATGCTACCCTAGCCTGTCTAAAATACTACCCTAGCCTGCCCCTTTACTGCCCTAGCCTGCCCCTTGGAATTGAACATAATGGTAAGTCATATCATTTTTCATATAGACAAGGTGCTGTTGCATGTAAATCTGACTTCCTGATAAATGTAAGTTTTGTTTTAATTATCATGATATAAAATAATGGATGTAGGGGCCTTTTGGTGGGAGTGAATTTTTTTGGGGAGGCAGGATTTCATTCTTGGGCCCAGGCGGCACAAGGTCTTGGGCCAGCCCTGAGTTGGGGAGTGCATAAATAGTTTGGAGCCTCAGAGAGCAGGGTTCTTTTCCCTAGAGGCGAGGTTCCCAGCCAAGAGGGCTGCCAGCTTTCCTGCCCATCTTGCTGAGGAGCCCATCTACTCATCAACGTCCCAGCTGTGCTTTTTCTACAAGTCCTTGAGAGCCAAAAGAGGGGTGCCACCAAGAATCTTATCTGGGAACTCAACAGAGGAGTCTGCCAGCTTGGGTGTGAATGAGAAACCCAAGCCTTCGGGACACTGCGAGTACATACTAAAAAGAGAAAGGGATTAGGGTCACTGTTGCTAACCTCTGATACACTTAATTAAAGCAGAGCTCCACCCAAAAGGGGAAGCTCCGCTTGCTTGCCTCCTCACCCCCTTCGCTGCCACATTTGGCACCTTTTGGGGAGGTATCTGGTTTTGACAAGCACCCGCTCCTACTTCCGGCTGATCTTGCGGCAGCAAAGTCAGCAGGAAGTTTGGCCCCCCTCATCCTTCCCCCACTGCCGGGCCATTTACAAAGCGCAGCGAGCTTCGCGTATGTGCAGTAGGGAACCAGCTGTGAAGCCGCAAGCCTGGGACATTGCAAAAGGTGTACCAGTGCCACCCACTTCATGTCCTAATAGTTGGAGGACTGTGTTAAGAAGCTGCTAAGGGGATAGTGTTCTCTTGTTAGTGTTCTGGAGTATTCCACAGCTCCCTCCTATCCAATTTTGAGCAACGGCACAGTGGATTACACTTTCGCCTAGCAGCAAAAGGGTCGCTGGTTCGAATCCCAACCACGACACTACCTGCCTGGAGTTTGCATGTTCTCCCTGTGTCTGCGTGGGTTTCCTTCGGGTACTCCGGTTTCCTCCCACACTTCAAAGACATGCTGGTAAGTTAATTGGATCCTGTCTAAATTTGCCCTAGTATGTGTATGAATGCGAGTTAGGGATCTTAGATTGTAAGCTCCTTGAGGGTAGGGACTGATGTGAATGTACAATGTATATTCAAAGCACTGTGTAAATTGATGGCGCTATACAAGTACCTGAAATAAAACCCCTAGACTGTTTCTTGAGGCAGAAGAGTGGAAGCTGCTGTTTGCCTGGCTGGGCCACAATAGCAGGAAGAGAACCTGGGACACACAACTAGTGGCCCTTACTGGGGTAGCGCCACATGAACTTGCAGTGTTTTTAAAGAGACAAAATATGGGAAAATGTGCATAGAGAGATGTACTGAACATACACCGTTTACAGTTTATGTCCACTGTTGCAGCCACATTGGGATATCATTTATTTTATAGTTGTGATATGTCACCATTCACATAGCATAACTTAAAAAAGGTTTTCTCAAAATTGACTGTAAAAAATGGACGCATGCTTTAAAATGTTTTGAAGTGGTACATGTTATATTTCTTGAATTCTTTGAACAATTGATTAAAAGCAGCTGAAGTGGCAGGAATTGTTGCATGCGTGGCCACCAACATTGACCTAAATATATAAACTGCAGTGGGGGCCATAATGATACACAATGCTGCAAATTCAAGTGATTATACTGCAGATTTCTACTACCTGTATAATTAGATAAATTGTCGTACGTACAAACCCAGAATCAGCTAAGGAGGACAAGGCCACTGTTATATGAGCAGCAGCACAATTAAGGCCTTATTGCATTCAGAATCTACAGACTGCCCTCCCCTTTCTCAGATCCATTCTATTAGAGCTGCAGACATACAAACGCATGACTCACATGAACATCAAATGAAATATTGCCAGATTTGAACTGATTATCTTGATTAACCAACTGTCTTCTTTTTTTTTTTCCCCCTTCCAGAGTTTTGGCTCTACTCTTACGGCAGCCATTGCAGCACCAAACAAGGCAGCCTCACTCCTCTCTCTCTAATATAAAATAAAAAACAAATCCATTTACAGTTATGAGGCCTTCTCATAAAGACAGTAGCAGTTGGGCTTATGATTATTGTGTTTGCTGCACTGAAGTCCTAAGCACCTCCTCTGATGGACCACAGTACACCTCCCCTTTACGTGATGGGGATGAGGAGAAGGGGTCGTGTATTGTAGTTCAGCAAAAGCTTACTGGCCAGGGCTGAGACCACTGCAAAACGTTTTTTTTTATTTTTTAACTTTATTACACTTTTTTTCACAAGGACAATTCATCTCTACAGTTGGCACTATAAAGAAAGACGGTACACGGCAAGAGGCAACCTACACCTTACAGAGGTAGCTTACATCTTATAGAGACAGTCTTTAGCTGTGCTGCAAAAAAAACCGAACCCTTTCTGCGGATATCATCTGTATACCAAATATGCGACACAAACGCACGCTAGATTTGCAATTATAAGGACAAACACCTTTTTTTAAGCACACAGTCTATATGCTCCTGTAAATTATGGAGGTCTTAACATTTGACAGCGAAAGAAAACACTTGGTTCCTGCATAACGTTAGTGTCTCGCTGCAAGAGATGCATTTTACAGAGTGTATCGATCCCTAAAGCAGAGTTTATGGCGTAGCAGTCCCTTCGGGAGATATAGAACATACGTCTCTATGTGAGTCAGACCTGCGGAGCCTCATTAGAGGATCAAACGAGTTAACACAATAAGCAAGCCTTTAACTCTCTAGAAACTACTGCCCAAGAAGAGAACATAAGCAATCAGCCAGAGACATAAACAGCTTTTCCAGCAATACAAATTTTGGCTTAAGCCTGTTTTTTCTTCTGTTACTTAAGAATTTGCAGACTGCATAAACACAGCAGTGCAAAAATATTAGGTGTTGAACAGCACCACCTAGCAAACGATCATTTACAGAACTGCTATGGTACCAAAGCCATACGCTCTAAAGAGGTCACCTAGATGCAGCGTACAGTCATTTTTGTTAGACTGAATAAATAAACAAGAGCATACAGGTGGATCAGTCCTCTAAGGGCTTGTTCACACCATATACACCGACCCGTGTTCATCTGTACAGATCATCACAGTCTCAGCAACTGCTTTCTATGTGCCTTCTTCACCCCACAATGCTGCCTTGAGGCGGAACTGCAGTGCCGCATATTTTACAATGCACAGGAGCTTACTGGAATTCACCATCAGTTTCCGCACAGCAGTCCTGCTGCGGTGCAAAGAAATAAATTTAAAAACAGTAAAAAAAAAAAAAAAAGGTAAACAGTGCCTTGCAACCCCCCCCGATACACATTGGGCACCAGCCTGCATACTGAAAAGGCTCCTTTTGGTATGCAGACTGGTGTAAACGAGCCCTGCACTGCCCCTTTCACACGATCGGACCACTCGGATCCGCCTGTCTGTTTTTCAGGCGGATCCGAGTGGGCCACCCATAGACCTCTATGGGCAGGCGGATGTCAGCAGATATGTGTCCGCTGACACCCGTCTGCCATCCGATCCGTCAAGATCTGCTAAAATAGACGTAAGGGCAATATGTTCACCATCCGTGCAGCAGATCGGATGGGATCGGATGAAAATGGACAGGCAGATCCATTTTCATTCAATCTGCCCATAGAGAACAGCGGGGATCTGACAGGTCCGTCCCTGCACAGTGTGCAGAGATGAATCTGTCATCCGCCAGCGGAGATCAACGGATCGACCCCCCCGCTGAGTGGATTTTGCTCTGTGCAAAAGGGGCCTTAAAGCGGAACTTCACCCAAAAGGGGGCATTCTGCTGTTCCTCCTTCACACACACCCCTGCCCACACACGGCCCGCCACATCTCTAGCACATAGCTTTTTTCAGGAGGGGGAGCGGGTAACTGGTTAAGACAGGTACCCGCAAATCACAAATCCATTGTGATTTTTCTTTACACTGTCATAGAAGTTATTAACTATTGAACAGCCCTAGACAGAACCCTGCACAAAATGCAGATCATGCCACAACTGGTTTAAGCACTACCCTCTTGTGCAAGCCCACTATTTCCTTATCTACCCATTCTAGAGCATAGGAAGAGGGTTGCACAGCACATAACCAACCAAGCTGAAAAGGAGTATGAACAATCTGGAGGGATCTGGCTAATGGACTTGCATGCTATTCGATAATTAGCTTAAAGTGTAACTTCACTCTCCCAATCAACATTGAGTATGGAAAGTAGATCATATTTGTTGGTTTTAAACTTTTTTTTTAATCCATTTCTTAAGTTACTTCCTGGTTTCCAGGCCTAGGCAAATTACGTCATACATCCCAGGAGTCTTCAGGAGGGGTTTTCTCAGCTAAGCACACTCTCATGCATGTTTGAGACAAGGGCAGATGGATTCCAGGAAGTAAATGCTATGTGAATTATTATGCCATTACTACTCAAGATGGCCACGGCCAGAAATGCGATAGGGATGTTTTTCCAAGTGATTTCTCAACAAATAAAGCATAGAGACATGGATGGATGGGGGACTTTGCTTTGAACATTAAAGGTGATGCATTGTAGTTTGGGTGCAGTGCTAACATTCTGTTAGATTGTTCTCTGCTATTTGTGCTCCCACAACAGAACAGTAAGCTGATTCAACTCAAAGTTACCTTGGCCCTAGACAGTGCATGTGCTTGCATGACTAGTCCAATGACAGAGTGAAATTCCACTGCAAAACACATTTGAATGAGCCTTTCATTTTTTTTTCAAATATTTTTGTTTTTATAATTTTATTTTGTATTTATTTATTTTACATTTTTAACTGCCCTGTGTGGGGGTTTGGTGAAATATCAGGGGTGCTGTCAAACATTTGAGACAGAGAAAGGGACTGAGATCAGTTTACTATGCTTCAATGATGAATTGACACAAGAGCAAATCTGTGGCTCACAGTGCTCATTCAGGAAAGGAAGTGGATGGTAAATAGGACACGTTTATCGGCTCCTGCGCTCACCATCCTATAACATTCTCATGTGCTCGCAGCAGCTGCCAGCGGGAGAGGAGGGAAGTCAAAAGCGCTCATTTTGGAGAGGCGGGGCACCCAGGGGGGCTTGGACAGAAAGTGGGAGGGAGTGCAGACACCGATCCCCCTGCAGCCCACCCAGAGGGAGAAAAAGGAAAAACCAATCAGTGCTGCAGGGGGAGCCACAAGAGTCGACTGTAAGGCCGTACAACCAGCCCTCCTGCTCAGCAGGTGCCTGGCCCCCCTTTTGAACTTATGGGGCCCGGAACAGGAGGGCCGGCTGTATTGCCCTATCAGTAGCCTTGCATGACCGCATCTAATATGCACTGCTTGTTCCAAAGAATGGGAAGTGAGGGGGAAACTGAGTGGTTTGTGAGCTCACAGAGGACATTACAGGGAGGCAGAAAGACACAGAAATGGTTTAATCATAAATTGATTACAGATTGTGTATTGATTATTTTTGGAAAATAAGGATATTGTTTATAAATATATGTGAAGGTGGATTTTTATTACTATTAATGCAAAGCACAACATAGCCGAATGCTCATTTTGTAAGCAACAGGTCACAACAAATTATAGCTAAAGGCAGTCATCCTGGTAAGTGTAGGACAGATAATGTCAGAAACAATGAACAGGGAAGAGATGCAGGATCTCATCCTGGAGACCTATTGTGTTTCAGCATATGACACGGCATGGTCTTACTTCTAATACACTACAGGTGAGTTAAATGCTTCGAAATGATTGTGATCATACAGCCCTGTTCTCAGTCACAGGTAGCAGTGTAATGTGGGGGTACAGCAGCCAGACTGCAGCTGTCACTTTTCCACTGCAGATACTAAAATGATATCTGGCAAGAGCATGGTTGCAATTGGCAAACACTGTCTGGCTTTCCCTTCCTTCATATTATATAACCACTGATGCAACGTTGACAAACAGAACAACACACAAGCAATCATTGAGAACGGTTTAGATTTACAATCAGATATCAAACTATCCCCTATTGAGCTGTTACTTGTATTTTGGAAAAACAAATATGAACATGTACACAGTATATAATGTGGTTTACAGTGGTTGTAAACCTCTGAAATTAAAAATGAACAGCATGTATCCTTCAATAGTGTGTACTAGACTCAATACAAAGCACCTAGTGTGGTTCCTATCTGCTCTCTCCTCCCTCTGTTATCTGCATAAGTCACTTCTGATATCCCAACACCACAGTATTCTAGGGGGGGTGATTAACAGCCTCAGCAGCGCATGTTTCCCAATAAGACTGTGTAGAGGTGGGTATATCCATTCCATCCACTCAGGTCTCAGTTTACACTCAGATCCCTGCTTTGCAGTGTATGACATCATATCCTCACCCCTTGCCTTATGGAGATCAGACGTGATGTAAAATGCATGCTTTAGGAGGCTGTAGAAAAGACAGCTGCAGATAAACAGGTTCAACTTTTGTAGAAGTATTTGTTTCATCTCTGTCTATCCCCTGAGGCTAACCAGATTTCAGGTTTTAGAGCCGTTTCACACTGAGGTCGTTTTCAGGCATTTTAGCGCCAGAAATAGCCACCGAGAAGCACCTGAAAACTGGCTCCCATTTATTGCAGTGAGTACTTTCACACTGGGGTGGTGTGTTTGTGGGATGTTAGAAAAAGTCCTGCAAGCAGCATCTTTGGGGCAGGTTAGGAGCGCTATAAATAGCATTCCCAAAACACTCCTACCCATTAAAATGAATGTCCAAAGAGCCTTAAAAGCGATTTGAAAGTGCTGCAAAACTGGTCTTTTTTCAATAATTTATAAGGCCACGTTAACACGTGACCTTAAAAAATTTGACCCGCTGGCGCCCGAAAAGCGCAGCTAAAACACAGCAGAAAAAACCTGCGCTTTAGCGGCGCTCCAGTGTTAAAGGGGTCTTATTGTCAAAGCTTTACTGAACAAGCTGAATTTAGAAGTGGATTATTACTATGCACAGCTGTACCAGATTCTGTGTACTCGAGTTTTAGTAAATCTCCCCCGATATGTCCAAAGAAACACAAAGCAGCATCAGAACCGTCATCCATACACTACAATTAGGTAAAAGGGAACCCGCAGACTTCCATTTGAAGTGAATTTAAAAAAAATAAAAAATATATATATACACACATATATATATATATATATATATATATATATATATATATATATATATATATATCACATCACAGGAGCCATAAGGAATCTGTATGGAGATCAGTCTTGAACAAACGATCTTCTGAGTTGAAATCAAGTGTTTCATTAGGTTGGACTGGAATAAGTGGACCGATTCCATTCCACAAACCAGCCCCTGAGCAAGGATATGGTCATTTATAGGCACCCCTTGTAGGTGAAAATACACAATTCCCACTTTAACTTGACTGGACCTTCCCTCTAAGAGATAATAAAATACATTTACTGGCCTAGATAGAGGAGAACAGCGATGAGTGTTGGTGTCTCCTTACTTGTCCTTCTGGGGGAGATAGAGTCAGGTCCATAAATATTGGGACATCGACACAATTCTAATCTTTTTGGCACTATACACCACCACAATGGATTTGAAATGAAACAAACAAGATGTGCTTTAACTGCAGACTGTTTTTCTAATCTTAACACAGCTACAGGGTTATAAATACCTGGACTGAGATAGAGGGGGTCTTCCTGTTCATTCCTCTGTGGTTGTGAGTAGCGACAAGAGGAGATAGATCCGGTCATTTACATAAAATAATAGAGAATCTCCCTTCCAGGTCAGTTCAATTTCACCCTTAACACATAAAAGTGGATGTTCCCCACGGATATTTACTGGTATAGGAACGAGTCCCCGACCAAACACCTTACCTTAGCCAGGTGAATAAGGTCAGGTTGGATTACTTTGTGAACTAAAGTTGAGTCTTCTAGCAAACAAGTTCTGACTAGAGGTATGTCTAAGGA
>BLSH010067038.1:276365-332790 GCA_018402905.1 Glandirana rugosa | reverse complement strand
GTGCGCCCTAGGCGGCTGCCTACTCCGCCTAGTGGTAGAGCCGGCCCTGGTTAGGATGCCAGTGTCTAGAAAGTCGTAATGGTGCATAATGAAAACCCATGGCTTTGTGTAACTTAAAGGCAGGCTTCATCCACCTGCTGGCTTGTATACAATTTTCATCAATTTTTAGGCGTTTTGCCAAGACACCCCTGAAGAAGCCTCAAGGCTCCCAAGTGTGCCTGGGCACCCTGGTTGAAAAAAAGCTGACCTAGGGTGATAAATGAAAACAGTGGTGGACATTGGAACGGTAAGTAGACGTGCACTGTTCTGTATTTCACTTCGCAGTCTGCTATTAGAGGAGTATCAGTAGTAGGTCTGTAGGGTCTTTTTTGCACTGTAGCCTTTGTCCTAGAAAACCCAGGTTAGTGTTGGCGCTTGCCCACAGCTGGGTCTTCTCTGTTTGCTTGTAAACAAAGCCTCTACAACATCTGATGGCGTCTGGAGCTGTTCTCGTGTGTACATTAAACATGTATGAATAGCACATATACAACTGCTGGAGAGGGATAGAAGTGCTTTCTTTGGGTCTTCTGCTCACTGAAGAGAGGTTCAGCTTTCTTTCAATTAGACAGTAAGAAAGGCAGGCATGGCGCTGTCTAGCCCGATATTTTACAGCAATAGCCTTCATGTATTACTCTATAATTAAATCTGTGTTGTCCAATACTCACAACGGATGCTGAATTTTATCTATTTATGGTTTATAAAATATTTGGTTGCATGGATCTTGGCTATGCTCCACAAAACTAGACAGACATTGGCTCTAAATTTACTCTTTTCCTCCCTGCAACTCTCTCCCCTCCATTTTATTTTCTTTTTTTTTTAAATCTGGCACCCCCTGCCGCCATTCTCACCTAGGCAAAGATGATGGGTCCTGCTACTGCAAGCTCTTGGGATATCCCCATCACAGATTACAGAAGGCTGAGGAGAAGAGATGCAGAGCTGTGAGTGGCATCAGGGGCCAGCTGCCGAAATAGACAGCCAGGCTTCCAATGATGTCACATAAAATGCCAGTGCAGGATCTGGTGTGTGGCAGCGGTGCAATGGAACATAGCAGGACAACGCTGTATTCGCTGGGCAGGAGTATGTGTGAACAGAGGACAATGCTGCATAACAGGTAAGAAAACAGAGGGACTTAAGTTCATCTTGAACATCCTATAAGGTTGTACTGCCTTTGGTATATTGCCTTATAAACTATAACAAAATGAACCCAATGCGAATTGGCAAATGTCTTAGATTTGGGTATTTTTTTTGTACCAAACAGATTGCTCCATTCCAGACTTGCTTCTTTCAATCCACATGGATGACCCAGGTGCGTGCTACCACAGCCCGTCTCCGCTCTCACTCATAAATAAATAGAAGTTGCACTCCGAAAACTTGTGAGTAAGCCAGCATAGTGAAACGCGTCAAGGAAGGTGGTTTCTAGTGGAGACATTAACCGCTTCCGAACTGCGTTCCGCACATTTACAGTGGCAAGGCGGCCCGGCTGCGCAAAACAAACCTGTATGCTGCGTTATGCAGTAGCCTCTGGGAGACAGAGGGGGAGCCAATCAGCGGGTCCAGCAGACGTGATGTCCGCGATCGTTACCCAAAGAGGCAGAATGCCAATTTGCCTATGTAAACAAGGCAGATCCCCGTTCTGACAGGGGAGAACATAGAGATCTTGTGTTCCAGCTAAGCAGAAACACGGATCTCTGTATTTCCCCAGTCACAGCAACCCCCACATAGTTAACAAGCACCCCCTAGGGACACGTTGAACCCTTTGAGCGCCCCTGCTGTTAACCCCTTCCCTGCCAGTGCCATTAGTACAGTAACAGTGCATATTTTTAGCACTGATCACTGTATAAGTTTCACTGGTCCCCAAAAAAGTGGCAAGTGTCAGTTAGGTGTCCGATGTGTCCGCCGCAATATCACAGTCCCACTAAAAATCCCTGACTGCCGCCATTACTAGTAAAAAAAAAAAAAAAATCCATAAAAATATCCTATAGTTCATAGATGCTGTAACTTTTGCGCTAACCAATCAATATACACTTATTGGGAATTTATTTTTACCAAAAATATGTAGCAGAATACATATTGGCCTAAATTTATGAAGAAATTAGACCCTTTACATTTTTTTTTGTAATGCGACTGGTATGTGTCCAAAGTCCCATGACAAGTTTTTTTTTTTCACCCCTCCTCCACCTTCATTTCTTTCCTCCCCTCCCATTGATAAGCTCTATTGTCACTATTTCATGTATTTTTCTATCACTTTACATCACATATTAGTATTGGTTTTAATATTTTTCAGATTGCTCATAATACTCTTATTAAGATTTATTGTCATATTATTCCCACAGTGACCATTATGCTCCCTAATGTAGTTTATCCTGCATTGCTTTTAAACTGTTTTGAACTGTTTTTTAGAAAGGTCTTTCTATTGCTGAAACATGGTTTTAAATTGTTCCCACACCGCCTGGACCGGATTCTGATACCATGTATTACATGCTGTCTTCAGCGGTGGGCGTGGAGTTCTCTCCACATCATTATCGATCTGCCCTTAAATTTTCCCACACTCAGCATGGTGTCATTGGCCTGAGGAAGCGGCATATGCCTGGACAACGCATCGCCAGTACCGCACGCCCACTGCTGTGACCGGAAGTGACGTTTGAGAGACTTCGCTCCACCGCTCTGAGACTCGGGAAGCGCTGGAAGCCACTGACGTTTGCCCAACTCCTGGGCCCTGTGAAGCATCCAGCCCATCTCCTCCACTTTTGGTCTGCCAGGCGTATCTGCTGAGTACAGCCCGCGTGTGTTGTTTATATGGCTGCACTTAGAGGCGCTTCTTTTGTCTCCTGCTCCCAGGAGTATGTCTGTCTTCTTCACTAACAGCTGCCCTAAGATTGCCAGTCAAGTGGACTTCTAAACATATGCCACCACAATCCTTCCTTTGGATGCAGGTCATTTGCGCTCTATCAATAACTTTACTTGTTTACATTTTTTATTGGCTATGTTCCATAGCAGATAGTGAAAAATATATTTTTTCTCCCAAAATGGTAGCTCTTTTTTTGTTTATAGCGCAGTACCCACAGAGGCAACCAAATGCCACCAAAAGAAAGCTCTATTTATGGGTAAAAAAAGGACGTCAATATTATTTGGATGCATCATCGCAATTGTCGGTTGAAGTAACGAAGTGACGTATCGCAAAAAATGGCCTGGTCGTGAAGGGGGGTAAAACCTTCAGGGGCTGAAGGCTGGTTAATGTATGCAGTTTTCATCTTTTGATGAATGAAACAGAAAGAGGAGCTAAGTTTTGGAGTGAGGATTATATTTACTGGTACTACTAATTGATTGCAATGATTAAAGCTAGAACTATAGCCATAGCAGACTTGCCAGTATCGAATAGAATAGGGAATTGTTAAAACCTCTTTTTAGGATGTTTTCCTGTCTGCGTCCCTTCACTCTCTCAGGGGAACAGCAGGTTCTAACCCTTGCCTGGTGAAACAAACACAGTACAAATAGATGAAATCCAGCGCTAAAAGTTCCTCAAGATGGCAAGCAACCATGTGGGAAGGATAAGGCGACCGGATGTGTGCTGCCCTCATTGGACGGGGAATCCGAAAGGTACTGAAAAAGAGAGAGAAAAGGAAGGCGCACGCACCTAATACATTACCAAAAATAATTTATTCCAAGTGAAAGTATAAAAAAGGGGTACTCACAAAAAAAACACAGGACATGATAAAAGGAAGGCACAAGGCAGGCTAAAAGATGACGCGTTTCAGGGGCGGACCCCCTTCCTCAGAGCTTGTCCTGTGTTGTTTTTGTGAGTACCCCTTTTTTATATTTTCACTTGGAATAAATTATTTTTGGTAATGCACTAGGTGCGTGTGCCTTCCTTTTCTCTCACTTTTCTAACCCTTGCCTGCCTAATCAAAAAAATAAAAACAAATTGGGCTTTGGATACACGTTTGTCAATACTGTTGTCATTGTATGACATGCACTACAACTGATATGAACCAAACCATTAAAGAGAGAGACACCAAAGATTGAACATGCAGGGTAAAGTGACAGTATCGCTACAACACCCCCCCCCCCCCCAATACTTTCCCTATACTTAACTTACCAAGGCTTCCCCACAGCTCCTTTCTGTGTTGAACTGGTGACACTACTCGACGCATCTGGGTAAGGAGGAGCACTCTTCCCTTGTGAGAACGATTGAGCCCCTACCACTGTCATTGTCACCATTCCTCCTGGTTAACAACACTGTCAATTAAAATGCTGATGGCAATAACCAAGGAGGGCAGAGCAATAGAGCACAGGAAGGGTGGGGGGGGGGGGCTTTGTAGAAATACTAATTTTACCCTGCACGGGCAAGGTGACAGCAGCTCTTAAAAGATAAACAATTATCTTCCTTTATTTTAGATTTATATTTGATCGGTTTACGATTGTGGGCTAAAATGTGTGTGTTAGTGATTAGACAGATTATCTGCTGTGTACATCAGCTGGGTTGAGCTGATAATGGGTAACTGAATAACAGGGAACCCCTGCTGGGCACATTTGGCTTCATCTCCAACCACCAGATGACCACTTCTGTGCATATTTGGTCAACCAAGCTATCTGTGAAGACACTGCAAGCTTATACAAGCCAGACAAGAGCAGCACTACTACAGACATTATCAGGAAACTTGGTTCATACTACGTAATATGGCTTCAAACGATAGTTGACATTTGTGTGCAATCAAAATGGATTTGGTCTTTGATTTTTATACAGCGTTCAACCTCAAATTTCATTGTGGGCCGCATCAGCATTGTGGTTGCCTTCAAAGGGCCGGTTGTATCTGTAGGACTAGATGCCTAGAGCACCCCACTACCCCTTACATCAGATGTCGAGACTCCCCCACCCTCCCTTGCATTACAGTGCACCCCTCTTACCTTGTGCGGGGGGGGGGGGGCTGGGAGGCAGAAAGTGCAGGGTCTGGAGGAGGGACAAAGGAGGGCTGGAGTTTGCTGAATGCTGAGGCCAGGGGAGGAGATGAGGGGTGCTGCAGGAATCTGTAGGAATTCTGTCCTCTCTGCTAACTGCTGAGACAGGGAATGGTGGTAGGACAGGTAAGACACGCCTCTCTGCGGCTGCATGGAAAAGCACATGTTTTGTCCTCCTCTCTGTTGATGACTGCTGAGACTAGGTGGTGCAGCAATGATGGGGGTGCTGCAGCTGCAGGAGCCATGTGAGAACCACATGAAAAGGCCTAGAGGACTGGATATTGCATGCGGGCCTTGTGTTTGACACGTGATGTAAACGTTTAGGGAGCTCATCAGAAATGAAGACCTTGGATGTAAAGAAAATTATCTAGTAGTATTGTCTTGGGAATATAATGACAAGTTCCAGTCATAATTCATCTTTTAGCCTAAGGCACACAGGTTGCAGGAAACAAATTTGCAGGATTCCCCCATCAACACAGGCAGTGTTGACAGGGCAATCCCTCCCACCAAACAATTGTCTTCCCCCCCGGGAAGCCATCCCCGCCGAGAGAAGACAGTGATTATCGCTGGTGGCTATAGCAGCCGCTTGCGATAATCGCAAGTGAATCTGGCAGCTCAACTTGGTATATTCAGCCTGTCCGTTAATGGTTCGAAATCTCGGCTAGTTCCTGCTGAACTGGCTGAAATTCAATATAGGCTGCACAGCACAGTAAAAGACCAGTCATACACGGTTCGATTCAGATTCAAACCGTTATTGAATGATAAAGAAAAGCGAGGGCTCATTGGCCTTGTGCATCATCCCAAGGTACAATTTTATTAAAAATAAGGATTGAAAATATTCACAAACATGTTAAGTAAATGCGCATATCATAGCCTCCAAATCGGGGAAGACAGTCCTGTCAAACCGTTACTGGGCAGGCTGAATGTACCAAGTTGATCAAGTGATCAACTTGGGTACAACCAGCCTGCTGGATTCTCTTAAGATTATCGCTAAGGACTGCTATAGCTGCTAGCAGTAATCATGGACTTGGCTCGGCTTGGCAGGAGGGATTCCTGTCAGTGCTGTCTGTGCTATGTCAACCCGTGGTTGCAGGAAAGAAATTTGCACCGTGTATGGCAAGCCTTAGGTCTACCCAGAAATTCTATTTCAGTTTTGGCAGGAGTGCAGGAGAATGCGCAAACTGTTGGCGCTATATAAATCCTGTATAATAATAATATCTTATTCACATGTCCAGTATAGATATGCTTTTTTTATATGGCTACACAAGGAAAAAATAATTGTAAACTCACCAACATGCGCAATATATTTTAAATGGGATAATACACGCACAGTATGAATGTTTAAAAAAAAAAAAAACAGTTACTGAGGTATGGGAAATTGTGATTCAAGAAATCGGATGACTGCCTTACACAGGACCAATGGCGGCCCCCCCAGTTGGCCAACTACACCAGGGGAGGGCTGGGCCAGGGGGCAGGGGGGCAATTGACCCCCAGGCCACCCTAACTTACATTCAAAATGGCCACTCACACGTTTTTCTTCTTGTGGAGGAAGGAAGCAGGGGCACAGCCACCAACTAACTGCAGGCAAAGGGGGGGGGGGGGGAGGCATCCAGGGCCGACTGTGCTGATGAACACTGATCAGGTTGCATTTGATAGGCACTGGTGAGGCTGCATTGATGGGCACTGGTGCGGCTGCATTGATGGGCACTGGTGAGGCTGCATTGATGTGCACTGATGAGGCTAAGCTGATGGGCACTGATCAGGCTGCATTGGTGGGCACTGATGCATTATTTTTGATAAACCCCTTTTGTTGCTATTAACATTAAATTATGTTACCACATTGTATCATATTTGTCTTGCTTCATAACATCAATATCCGTTCTAAAACCAGGTGGGCATGGATGGTGAGCTGATTCGGTAGTTCAATGGGCCACTTGACTGGACTTGCCCCCCAGGCCTAAGGCTACCAGCCCTCCCCTGAGCTACACCAACCCTCATCAGCCATTAAGTGCGAGTTTCAATCTTCCATGCGAATGTTTAATGTATTCTGTATTACAAAGAATACTAGTGACATTCCACAGCTGGAGGAAGTAAAGCAAAGAAGGTGATCCGATCTGACAAGGACCTCATTTTTAAAACAAAAGTGGAATCTCTAAATATAGTGCTGGATATATAAACTCACATAGCAGTATGTGAATGGTTGCATGTATATATCTGAATGACTTTCATCCTGCAACCAAAAACCCGTTAGCTCTCAGCAAAACCTTGAAAATGAGCCAAATACCGTACTGTGAGTAAATCCAGGTAAAGTCAGCAGTTAGGAGTTATTGCTGGGTTCTAACTGCATTACAGGAAGCTCATTCCAAGACACATAAACCATTTTATGGTCATGCCTAGTTGTTGTGTGGAATGACATTATAAAGCCAGGAAAGGCAGAAGAACGTTTATATCCCTTGCTCAGAAAAGAAACAAAAGTCGGGGAAGTGATAGAAAACCTTTAGCTGAATAAAGGAAACCTATTTCCAGGAAAATCCTGAGAAGCAAAAGTTCACACTCAGAATGTGGATATGGAGAATATAATACTTAAAGAGGAATGATGGCAGCTGCCCAATGGAAAAGATCTAAAATAATGGTTACCTTTACATTTCAAATACAACCTTCATCATAATAAAAAAAAAGTCTATCTCAACCTAAGAGCCAAGCTAAACACCATTTTATTTAAAAGGACTGAACAATAATTTTACATACTTTTTTATTGATTTATTATGCTCAGCACAAACAAAAATATGGAAAATATTTTGGTTCTTTTTAGTTAAAGCGGTAGAAAACCCCAAACCAGAAATGTAATATTTTGCAGCTTATCAATCCAATAAGGGCCTTTTCACACATGGGGTCTGTTCAGGTCCGCCTGTCAGTTTTTCAGGGGGACCTGAACGGACGATCCATACATCTCTGTGGAACGACAGATGTCAGCGGTGACATGTCCGCTGACATCCGATCTGCTAAATACAGACGGATGGAATCCTATTTTACATCAGTCTGGCAGATCGGATGGAAACAGACAGGCGGATCCATTTTCATCCGACCCCCCATAGAGGAGAGCGGGGCTCTGACAGGTCCATCCCTGCACAGTGAGCGGAGACTGACCTGTCATCTGCCAGCTCAGCGGGCATCAACGGATCGATCCCTGCTGAGCAAGAGGAGCCCGTCAAAATGGACGGGCATGTGTGAAAGAGCCCTTAATGTGGTGGCTGCAATCACTTTATTTCTTACGTTATCTTTCTTTTTATTATTGTGATCTAGCCAGTAACACATTTCATGTCTTAGGTTATCTCCACTTCACTGGAGAAGCAATGGGCACATCTTTGGACAGCACCATTGTCCTTCTAGGGTAGTGTTAGACGCACTAGCAGATTTAAACGTGAATAACAAATTAAATCCACTGGCTTGTCTCAATCCTAAGTAGCCAATGGAAGCTTTCCCTCTTGAAGTGTATGATGTAAAAAATATATATTAATATATATATATATATATATATATATATATATATTTTAATACACACACACATCAATGTCTTTATGGGCCTTGCTTTGTGCAGTGGTGCGCAGTTATGTTAGAACAGGAAGGGGCCATCCCCAAACTGTTCCCACAAAGTTGGGTCCATCTCTGCATTACATGCACTTTTCCCCGTGTTTTATCCCATTAATATCCACGCAAATACAGAAAAATACCAATTGATCTCCTAGAAATGTACACAGTTTTAAAGTCCTGTTGTGGGCCAACATCACATCGCTTTTAGTGGACTGTATGTCAGCCCTGCTCAATGTCTTTTGCTAAACTACTCAGCCACTCCCAGATCACTACAACATTAATGCCTAATACATACCATCAGAAAATTGGCAAAAAAAAATAGTTTGTAAAGCAATCGTACAATAATCTGATCATGGGGAACCGCCGATCCCATAAGGCAGTGGTTCTCAACTCCGGTCCTCGGGCCCCCCCAACAGGCCAGGTTTGCAGGATAACTGAAATACATCACAGGTGATATCATTTGCTGCTCAGTGATTGCAGTATTCTAGTCTGCATCTCCCCAAGGTAATACTTAAAATCTGGCCTGTTGGAGGGGCCCGAGGACCGGAGTTGAGAACCACTGCCATAAGGGAACCAGGTCTAACTCCTTGCACTAGGCATAATAAAACTGATATGCTATGCAGAGCTGGGGGGTTATATGCTGAGTGAGGACGGCCCCCTGGGAGGGGTCAGCTTGCTTTTTTTTTTGTGAACTTCGTTCTGCCTAGTCTGCTCCTAGTAGGATGTGCATAAACCCCACTTGTCAAGTATTGAGGCTGCGTCTGTCAATGAACGTAAGAGAAATATCGTTTTTAAAGCAATCGTATGATAATCTGATGATTAGTACACAGCTTTCAAGAGCTGATCACAAAAGTTTATGTGAAATTATCCGAAGGGACAAACAGGAAATTTTTTCTCGTACGATACCAGAACATACATACAATGTGCGTTTAATCAGTATCTGAAAAAAAATCAGAAGACCAACACCACGAATGCTCAGAAATTACAGAATACATTACAATACAACACATTACATAATTTACGAAGTTGTATTCTGTTGTACGAGAATTTTCCCAAGTTTGGTAAACTCTTCATTTTTGAGAAGTGAGACTAGCATGCAAAACAATGGATGATCATTCTTCCGATATTCTCATCATGTGTACGAGGCTTAAAGTATAACTTCAGGCAATACCTTTTTTTTTCTGGACAGTGGGGAGAAGGATTGGCGCTCCTGTACATTTTTTATTGCTGTCTGTGTCCCCGTTTGGGAGATTTACCCTTCCTATTTGTCCTGTTTACCATTATCATTGAAAGTGAAAGTAAAAGGGAAACCCACATTTTGGGTTGTCCCCAGAAAAGTAATAGAAGGAAATGTTCCATTGGGGCCAAGGAATTCCCTTAAAGGAGTTGTAAAGGCAGAAGGTTTTTTTCATCTTAATGCATTCTATGCATTAAGATAAAATACCTTCTGTGTGTAGCAGCCTCCCCAGCGCCCCCTATTACTTACCTGAGCCCCTTCTCTCTGCAGTGATGCCCACGAGTGTCTTAGCTGTCCCAGACACTCCTCCTGATTGGCTGAGACACAGCAGCGGCGCCACTGGCTCCCGTGGCTGTCAATCAAAATCAGTCAGCCAATCAGGGGAGAGAAGGGGCGGGGCCGGATCGTAGCTCCATGTCTGAATGGATACACGGAGCTGTGACTCAGCTCAGGTGCCCCTTGTAGCAAGCTGCCGGATGAAGGGGCACTCACCAGAGGGAGGGGCCAGGAGGGCAGAAGCGGGACCCGAGAAAAGGAGGATCCGGGCTGCTCTGTGTAAATCCAACTGCAGAGAGGTGGTAAGTATAACATGTTTGTTATTTCAAAAAAAAAAAAGGAGCCCTTTACAATCACTTTAATTTGCAGGGCTTTCCGCTCACTTCCTATTTGGCTATGGGACAGGAAGTGAAGGGAAATCTCCGCAATGGGATACAGATGGCGAAAAAAAAAAATTCTCCCTTACTCTTACTGTATCCAAAATAAATATATAAGTTTTGCCTATAGCTCTACTTTAAGGTTAATCATTCTGTAGTCCAAGAAAACAACTAGGAGGGCTGAATAGCATCTTTGCGATAACACAGGAAGTGCGCAGAAGACACAAGAAGTTCTGACAAAATATATCTAATAATAAATATAACAAAATGCTTCCATAATCCATTTAACAGTCCAAAATTGAGCAAGTAAGAGAAGTTAATTGTTAGCGTTGACAAGTGGCGGCCTGTCCCCCTTATACATGCGCCCGGCCCCTAATCTACATGCATGGATTCCAATGAGGTTTTTTTAGAAGCACATGATTAGAGCCTGAGGCTCTAATTGGCTTCCAAAACCGTTAGGCTCAGGGCGCAGTGCCCATCCAATTGTGTGACAATAGCTAAGTAAAATTCACTATTGTCTTCCTGATTCTCCTCCCGGTCAATCAGAAGGTCCTGAGACCCAATTAGCCGAGAGGAGAAGCAATCCTACTGGCCACTGAGGAGGAGATGCAGGGGAAGCCGCCGTGAAGCCGAGGAGGATGAGGCAGGGTGAAGCCGCAGCCCAGAGAAAATGCTGCTTGCAACCTAGATGGGGTAAATGCAGGGCTGGTGACTGACCGACCAATCTACCAACCCATGGAGGCGGCTGCGGTTGGGTTGTTTGCCTCCCCCAAAAAATAAAAAATATAGCACCAGCGCCCACTGGCATTGACGCACACTTTAATTTGTCCACCCCTAATACAGCCCATCAGTTTATTGAAACCACTGACATCTATAGGACTTACATGTAGTTCTCTATCAATTAGACTTGAAAGGGTGAAGCTTTTAACTATACTACCGTTTGTTTTCTCATTAATCCGATGTATAAGGGACATAATCAAACATTTCAAACAAAATATTTGGTTTTAATCCAGACACTTTTATTAAATTAAATAAAAAGTGCCTTGATGCCCTGTGCCAGTTGGAAATTGGCAGTGTGGGTGGGCCACAAGCTTACATTTACTGTCTGCTGTCTTCACAGAGCACTCTTGTTAGGAGAAAGTCTCCAGCATCAGCGTTCACGAGTCAGCACAACCATTAATTATTCATTACTAAACTGTCACTAATTTGCTCTCTTGCCTGAGTTTGATGTGTTTTTCTGGAGCCTGCCAGATCTCTTTAAGGAGCAGAATTGATATGAAGTGTAATCCGTTTCATCCTTTATTCACCCCAGTCTTCTCAGGACAGCCTGAGCGCAGAGAGAATATGTAACACCAGCTAGCACTCTAGTGCTGATAGGTATTAAAGGGACACTAAGACCGTAAAAAAAAATTAATCTATACAAAATCATAAAAATAATAGATACACGGAATAAAGGTTGTTTTAGAATATATAGTATGCAAGCCTTTGTACACAGAAAACCAAGAAATACCAAGTAAACCATGGAGGTACAAGCATGTGATAACATCAGCGCCTGCTTAGTTCTCACTCGCACTTTTAGGCCTCATACACACGAACGTTTCTTAAAAAATAAACAAAACGTCGGGCCCGACGTCAAGTGAAAAAAATCTGCGTTTTTCGGCGTTATGCATCGGCATTAGTGAGCGTCGAAGTCAATAGGCGGTTTTTTTAAAAAATCATCCCTCTGCTATTTTTCAACCTAAAAACATCGGCGTCAAAAAACGCCGGTTAACGCCGGTACAATATTAGTTGGCGTTTTGGCATTTTTTGACGCCGATGCCGCCAAACGTTACAGCCTCAGAACGCGCTGGCCGTGGGTTCTAGTTTCAGCTCACTAACGCCGACGCCATCTACAGCTCAAAAACGTCAGCTGTTTTATGGGGCCATTGAATAACATGGAGAGCTGCAAAAAACACCATAAAACGCCGGCGTCAAAAAATGTCCGTGTGTATGAGGCCTCACTCCTCTGTTTCCGAGAATGCAAACTTACTGCAGGCCTGCTGAACAACAATGAAACGTTCAACCTTTTCAATTCATTGGGCCTGCTACTCAGGTGCAAGGGAGACAATTGCAGCTGGAAAAAGAACAAAGGAGATACAATTTAGAATTGTCTATATAAATCTAACCTTTTCCATTGTCTCTTACAGCCAAAAGTCTAAAAACCTGTTTTTTTTTTGTTAGTTTTTATAGATCCAATGTCAACTGATGTCCTAATGTAAAGCATTATCAACTTTTCAGGGTAATACTCAAATGTCCATAAACATGCTGCCATTCATTCATTCTTTTCAGGATCATACTAACCAAATGGCAGAAAGAACTTTGTCCAATTGGCCCATTATTAGACCATGGTAATAAAGATTGGAAATAAGGGGTGTTATACTGTAATGGCCCGTACACATGGTCCGTTATTATTGGTCAACAAAGGTCGGCCAACAGCCTGCTGGCCGAAAATCTGATGTGTGTACGCACACAGAAGTTGGACGACGAGACTAGAAAACTTGTGTTGGCCGATTGTTGGCTGGTGTGTACAGAAGTTGACCAACAAAAATTTGGAAGTGCAAACACGCATGCTCAGAATCCAGAAAGTGTTTGGTTGTGTAATCTTTGTTCCTAATTCACAAATCACATTCACTTGAACCTCCTCATTGTACGCTCGTAACACGTCACTAGGTTCGGCTTGGTCGGACGATTACTTGCTTCACGTAAGTACGCTAGACCAAACTGCCGTCGCCCAATTTGGACAAAAGTTGAATGTTTGGTTGACCAACAATCAGCTCGTGTGTACGAGGCTTTAGTGTCTCAGGGTACCAGCACTGCAAGAGATCCCAAATTATAAAAAGAAAAGAATATTTTTTTCTAATATGTGTTATCAGTATCAATATATAGATTGATTTATTCACTATGAACACTGACATTATCCTACGATCAGGAGAAGTCTACAATTTTAAAATGGTCATGCTCTACCTAGATGAAGCTTGATAAGAGGACCCTAAGCCTAGGTTCACATTGGTGCGGGAATGAAAACGTGCAAGTTCAGCTGAACTCGCACCATTTCATTCCCACATGTCAGTCCTGAATTCAGCTGCGATTTCAGAGACATCTCTGCGGGTTTCTGCACAGATGTCAATGGAAATCGCACCTGAAATCACCAAAAGTAGCACAGAAACTACTTTTGGAAATCGGTGCGGCGCCACAAATGCAGCTTCGCACAGTGAAATTGCCAGCAATGGCTGCTGATTTGGCATGTCAAAACGCACCAATGTGAACTAGAACTAAATGAGATTCTTGCTTTGGATTTATTAAGGACAAATTAGAGACACCCTCTCCTCTTAAAGCACATCCTGCATGTAAATGTATACTACTCCATAAAACACCATTTAAAACTGGAACACCGAATGCTACATCTGTCAATACTGCTTTACTAACTGAAGCAAAACGCAAACGCACACCAGCTCTTACATGACATTTCTTTGACATTTTAGAGAATGGCAAACTGATAAAACCTCCCTCACTCAGGTTTTCTGGTCATGTGATGTGTGATATCAGAAATCTGCCATGCTACCCATCACAAGACTTCAATGACAGCAATGAAGCAAGAATTAAGCTTTCTCCAAGTGAAAAATGGAAGATCTGCAATGTCAGGATAGGCAATGGAACCATCAATCCTGGCATGTTATTAGCCTTAAATAAGATATTAAAGGTATATATGTGTTTAACATATTCATAAACCAATATTCTACTAAACATGGAGACTAACTACAGATGGGCAATAGAGCTTAGGAAAACAAAGTGGTAATCAATATTTTTATGCCAGAATTTAGCATTCTTGCGTTTTTAAGCTATATCGGTCAGCTTACCCCATTCCCACGCTTCCTTTCTATGTTACTGCCACCATCTCCTCTCCTAATTCTGACCCCACCGATGATAATGGATAACAGTGCAGGACTCAGGCATGCCCAAAGGGGCTCTTAATTAGAGTCTGTATTTGGGCAAATTATCATTCCTTGGAATTTTAGTTATTAATTACTATTACTAATATCATTTCCCAGAGCTAAAACGTAAGATAAGATTTTATACTTTAGGCTTTTAAATGCCTAATTTAATATGCTGTTAGGGTTCACATTCAGTTCAGCATTCGGTTCATACTCAGTTCACCAATCATCACAATCCATTGTCACAGTATTCAGCCTGTGCGTAAATCCTAACATATGGAAAGTCGAGACAGAAAGCCTTCATATTTATTTTAACATCTGGTACCTTAACACAACCCCCTCTTTTGTTAAAGACACTAAATTGTGGTATGTACAATTCTCAAAAGAAACAGACAGTTATGGATTAAAATATGAAAAGATTATCCAAACAAGGTCATGAAAATAATGAAAGCTAAAGAAGACAATTGTTCAGTGTTACCCTTTACTACCTAACTGATACTGTATACAGGTGGTCCGAAGAGCATAGAAGTGTAACAACTAGCTTTGCATGGGAATCTTCAATTGTCAGAGCTAAAGAATGACAATTCGCATACATCTATAGCTAAAATTCCTAGGGACCAACCTTTGGCACTTTTTGTGAAGCCCTCTGGGCCCCTGCAGTCATTAATCTGTGTTTTCCTATTGCCCTGTTATAGTAGTGAATTCTAGCAGTCTCACGTAATAATGGCATACATTAGTCTCCAACAACTCCTATAGCATGTTCACAGTCTCTGGCCATCTCTTGTAAGATGTTCGCATTCTCTGGCCGTCTCTTGTAAGATGTCCGCATTCTCTGGCTGTCTCCTGTAAGATGTCCGCATTCTCTGGCCGTCTCCTGTAAGATGTCCGCATTCTCTGGCAGTCTCTTGTAAGATGTCTGCATTCTCTGGCCGTCTCCTGTAAGATGTCCGCATTCTCTGGCCATCTCTTGTAAGATGTCCGCATTCTCTGGCCATCTCTTGTAAGATGTCCGCATTCTCTGGCCGTCTCTTGTAAGATGTCCGCCTTCTCTGGCCGTCTCTTGTAAGATGTCCGCATTCTCTGGCCGTCTCTTGTAAGATGTCCGCATTCTCTGGCCGTTTCTTGTAAGATGTCCGCATTCTCTGGCCGTTTCTTGTAAGATGTTCGCATTCTCTGGCCATGTCTTGTAAGATGTCCGCATTCTCTGGCCATCTCTTGTAAGATGTCCGCCTTCTCTGGCCATCTCTTGTAAGATGTCCGCCTTCTCTGGCCGTCTCTTGTAAGATGTCCGCCTTCTCTGGCCATCTCTTGTAAGATGTCCGCATTCTCTGGCCATGTCTTGTAAGATGTCTGCATTCTCTGGCCATCTCTTGTAAGATGTTCGCATTCTCTGGCCATCTCTTGTAAGATGTCCGCATTCTCTGGCCATCTCTTGTAAGATGTCCGCATTCTCTGGTCATCTCTTGTAAGATGTCCGCAATCTCTGGCCATCTCTTGTAAGATGTCCGCAATCTTTGGTCATCTCTTGTAAGATGCCTGCAGTCTCTGATCATCTCTTGTAAAGATGTCTGAAGTCTCTGATCATCTCTTGTATTATGTTCACAATCTCTGACCATCTCTTGTATCATGTCCGTAATTTCTGACAATCTCTTGCATCATGTCCATAGTCTTTGACTATATCCTGTTGTGTGCCTGCTGTCTCTGATGATAATTATTCACTGAATTTCATGTGCTGCCCCATATCGAGAAAGTTAACCACCACCCTGTGGCCTAAATGTATATCACTTGTAGGAATGAGGCAGAGGTAATAATCAATATATATATATATATATATATATATACACACACAAATATATATATTGTGACAGTATGCGAGGCAAAGTGGTAGACAGTGCTACCTGTTGCCTCATATGCGTTCATGTGGACTGGATTAAACAGAGTCCGGTCCTGATTTTACCAGCCACCATGCCAGGGCTGATTCCAGAGTTTGTGGTCCACTGGAGTCCACCAGCAAGTGGCATAAATGATCAGGAAGAGATCTCACTTGAGCTTAGACCTGGAACTCAGAGAGAGATCTGAGGGAGCTCTGTGTCTGTTGGACTTTAAAAGGTTTGCATTGTGGCTTATGTTTTGGTGTCGGGGGCCAGCCCCACACCGTGTAGTGAGGAAACTATATTTCGTTTAGTGCCAGATGGCAAGGATTTGTTTTCTGTTTTGTTTGTTTTTTTAATATGCAAATCTTTTACCAATAAACCTGGCAAGTCACCAGATCTTAAAGAAAGTTGTCTACACACTATTTTCCTCAGGAAAGTTGATCCCCACGAGCTAATCTCCCGATATATATATATATATACACACATACATACACACACAGACAGGCGGTCCCCTGGTTACAAACAGCTGACTTATGAATGACTCTTACTTACAAACAGAGGGAGACAACAGGAAGTGAGAGGAAATCTCCCCCTAGGAAGGGAAATTCACTCCTGTAAGAGTTATTATGGAAAAAAGTTCTCTCCACTGAAGCTTTATCACCAAGGTTTGTTTCCACAACAACCCAAAAAAAGATCCAATTATCATTGGGACAGGAAGTGAGGTGAAATCTTCTGAACAGAAAGTTAGACAGCAAAACAAACATTACAGGGGTGTTACCCCTTCCCTATGCTATCCAAAAAGCTTAAAAATTGTTTTTTGGCTGAAGCTTCACCTAAAAAATGTACCTGTTCCAACTTACAAACAAATTAAACTTAAGAACAAACCTACAGACCCTATCTTGTTTGTAGCCCGAGGACCACCTGAGTATATATATATATATACACACACACACATACTACATACACATAATACAAATTGCATGTGAGCAAGTGGTGCTCTTCATCTCTTGCAGAGTTTTCCCCTTATGCTGCAAAATCTAGAAGGCAGCGTATAGATATTAAATGGAAGATATAAGAGGATCATGCCTTTTGCTCCACAGAAAAAGCCGGTTTATTTTAGCTGCCCCCTGAGTCTAGGTGTAAGCAGTGTACGAATCTCGGGTTCAATTGAAACAAGGTGAAGAGAGCTGCTCTCTAATCTCCTGTCATCATCAATAAGCGATCTACCCACCTTATGCCCAAAACATTAACACCTTTGTAGTGATACAGCTTAGAGTTACCCTCTTCTCTGTCTAAGCCTTGTTGCCAATGGCATAGCTCTGGCTAACAACTCTGGATTTCTGCCAGGCCACTGCAGCTCATTCGGGAGCTTGTGTGCAAGCTGAAGGCAGCAACCTTACTAGACTTTTCGCAAGATCAGCAGGCAGAAACGGCTCCAGTTCCTGGAACGATGAAGACCACACGAATGAAATAGAATGACACAAGCTTAACTAAACCATAAATACTAATCCCGAGAGCCTGCAGCTAGTGACTAAGCAGTGTGTGTGGAGGGAACAAAGAACCTTCTCTTTCCCCCTTTATGTTCTGCCTCCTTATCCAGAGGCAATGATGAGGTGAGCTTTTACGCAAGGCGCTGCTCTGCTCTTACAGCAGCAGAGTAATATTTAATGCTGAAGCCGAGGAGGAGACTGCAACAGGCAGGAAGTGACTTGCAAACAGGCCTGTGACAGGAGAACAAAGAGATCAAGGGTCTGAGTGTTGTACCCCCTCTCCTCTCACAGTGGATTGCTTTCCAAAACTAAGGCCACCATTGCCTATGGAACATGAATATATAATAGGAGGAAAACTGCTGCATTGCTATCTTATACTTAACATTACATCAATGGCTTTTGAATGCACGATTACCAGATTAAAGTCACCTAGATTTCTATGGGATTGTACACACTTTTTAACCACTTCAGCCCCGGAAGGATTTCACACTTTAGGACCATAGCCCTTTTTGCGATTCGGCGCTGCGTCGCTTTAACTGACAATTGCGCGGTCGTGCGACGTTGTACCAAAATGAAATTTGCGTCCTTTTTTTCCCACAAATAAAGCTTTCTTTTGGTGGTATTTGATCACCGCTGCATCATTTCTGATCGCCGCTATAAACAAAAGAAGAGCAACAATTTTGCAAAAAAACACAAATTTCTTACTTTTTGCTAAAATACAAATCCAAAAATAATAATTTTTTTCAAGGGTTTTGGCCGATTTTATATTTTTCCTCATATTTGTGATTAAAAAAAATCGCAATCGGCGTTTATCGATTGGTTTGTGCAAAAGTTGCCGCGTTTACGGATGAGGAGAATTCATTTTTGGGGTTTTTATTTATTTATTTATTTTTTACAAGTAATGGCGGCGATCTGCGACTTTTTGCGGTACTGCGATATTGGGACGGACATGTCGGACCATTTTGACACTTTTTTTGGACCATTGGCATTTATACAGCAATCAGTGCTATAAAAATGCACTGATTATGTGTAAATGCCATTGGCAGTGAAGGGGTTAACCTGCAGGGGGCGCTCTAAGGGTTAACTGTGTTCCCTGAGCGTGTTCTAACTGTGTGCGGGCTGCCCTAGCTGGGGAAGGGGAGTGATCACAGCTTCCATGTAGAGGAAGGCTGTGATCACAGCCCTTCCCCCCCCTCACAGAGCGGAGGTCCGTGTTTACATTCACGGACCTCCGTTCTTTCACTCCGGGGGGGCATCGCGGGTAGCAGCCGGTGGAGATCGAGTCCGCCACACCCGCTCCCTGCCCCCCCAGACACAGTGAGCGCGCCTCCGGCGGCGCGTGCGCGCTCACAGTGCTCGATCTCGCAGCTGCCGTCGCATGACGGCGTTTTGCGATATCGAACCACTTTGCCGCCGTCAACCTGCGGTTGGCGGTCGGCAAGTGGTTAAATAGTCTTTTTAAAGCTGGTCATACATACGATAATTGAAAAAAATATACAAGAGATTCCTCTATAAATGCTACACAGCACTGAAGGACAAATCTCCCGCTGGGGTTACTGTATACTGATAGCCAACACTACAGGCCAGGGATATGCAATTAGTGGACCTCCAGCTGTTGCAGAACTACAAGTCCCATGAGGCATAGCAAGACTCTGACAGCCACAAGCATGATACCTAGAGACAGAGGCATGATGGGACTTGTAGTTTTGCAACAGCTGGAGGTCCGTTAATTGCATATCACTGCTATAGGCTGTCAAAGAGTCCAAACAGCGCCTGCATCTACAGGTTAGGTAGATCTACACTGTTCAGCCAACAATGTTCTGCCTGGCTCTGTGGTCTTCCCTTGCAAGGGAACATAATAGAAGCCCATCTTATTTCAGGGCCCTGAGTCTCTCAGCTTGGCACACAACCTGGAGCACATTATTGTTGGCCAGGAAGAGCACCGAACTCTCGCCCTGACAAGACTCCAGAGCCCGCCTGCCTTCCTATAGGTCTGTCGCTCTCAGAAGCCTTTCATCTGCACCAATGCTACAATCTGGGCTTGAGATATACACCCACTATCATCACACCCTGTGCCAACAGTGGCTGTTTTTCATGATAGATAGATGTTAGTGACCTATGCAACCGTTTCTTTCAAGCACTGCATTATGGAATCCTGGTATGCGTAGCACACAATTCTTGGCTTCTAGACATAGCAGTAGAGTTCATGTTCACCTCTAAGTTGAAATTTGCAAGTTTAGGTATTGAGAATATGAGGGGAAGCACAATAGTAAACTCTGAGGAAGAAAAAGGTGCATGCAGACCACTAAAATACTTTAATTTTCTTTGCAGATGTATTTAATAGGCACCTCATTGTTGACTCAGTACACCTTACGCTTTCTCATTTTTTTCATTGCTGAAAATTACAGTATACAGCAAAATACTCTGCCAAGTAACAGAGCACAGAAGATGTTTAATGCCAGCATGCCACTCTGTAAATAATTAATACAGACCCCTGGGTAGTGTGCATGGCTTCCAAAGAGTCCTCAGATTACAGGCCAGCCTTGTGTGCTCTGCGTCTTCTCCTCGTGCTCCTTTATGTAGCGCTCTGAAATGGATCAGCGCTCTACAGTAAAATCGTTTTTTACATCACTTTACTGCTATCAAAAATAAACCTGAACCATTAAAGATTTGTTCCTCTTATTCACATATCCCTGCTTACAGTATGAACCCATTGGGGTAAGCAGGGTAATTACTAACGCTCTTCTTTTCCTCAATGAATAAGAGTACCAAATTCCAAACTCCAACTAATTGAACACAATAGCATATGTTGGGCAGCACAGTGGTGTAGTGGGTAGCACTTTCACCTAGCAGTAAAAGGGTCGCTGGTTCGAATCCCGATCACGACACTACCTGCCTGGAGTTTGCATGTTCTCCCTGTGCCTGCGTGGGTTTCCTCCGGGTACTCCGGTTTCCTCCCACACTCCAAAGACATGCTGTGAGGTTAATTAGATCCTTTCTAAATTGGCCCTAGTATATGTATGAATGTGAGTTAGGGACCTTAGATTGTAAGCTCCTTGAGGGTAGGGACTGATGTGAATGTACAATGTATATGTAAAGCGCTGCGTAAATTGACGGCGCTATATAAGTACCTGAAATAAATAAAATAAATAAATAAATATGTTAAAATGAGGCATGAGTGACTCAGTTATGTAACAAATCTGATTGGCATAAATGAAGTTGATGTACATGTAAGATTCAATGTATTGATGAGCAATGGCAATATCCTTCTACCTTTGTTGTTTTTTCCCTTTTGCCCTCCTTTACCTTTCACCTTGTATTGTCCCAACCCTTCGGTTTACCTTCATGCTGGATGTAATTTTTCTTTCTAGCGATTTTCTGTACTATTTGAAAAATCAATAAAAATCTTTAAATATAAAAAAAAAATAAACCTGAACCTGAAGAGAAATGACGGACAAAATTCTCAGCATATCCAGGACCTGCTCAAAGACAAAATAACTGTTTACTTCACTGCAAACCATGCAGCCTATAATCTGTACAATGCAGCAGTATTACTATCATTTAGCTGTTGGTCCTGATGATCCTTATGATCAATGTCTTATATTCTGTAAGGAGTTTACTTTCAAACAACTGCCATTATGTAAAGAATCCTAACCTTTTTTTCTGCCGACATACCCTTTCCACTAAGGACACTGCTCCCAAAGACTGTAATGGCTATTGACACAACATTGTCATTAGGGTTGATTTACTAACACTGGAGAGTGCAAAACCTGGTGCAGCTCTGCATGGAAACCAATCAGCTAAAATTGACTAGTCTGCCCATCCAGCTTTTGTCTTATGAAAACTCAAAATCGGCTGTCGAAAGGAGCATTCTAACGGTAAGGATTTCGGACGATCGGCCGTCGAACGAAAATTCCAGTCCGATTTTCGCATCGTGTGTGCGGGGCTTTAGAAAGATCTCAGCCAGGTTCCAGTTACAAGAGACTGCCCCTCACCACCCACTCTGCATGCCACAAAGCAATGCTTGGGGGTAGATTTATTAAGACTGGAGAGTGCAAAATCTGGTGCAGCTGTGCACACAAAACCAATCAGCTTCCAGGTTTTTTTTTTCTTTTTCGTTAAAGCTTAAGGCCCCTTTCACACGGGCATTCCACTCAGGTCCGTCTGTCCGTTTTTCAGGCGGACCAGAATGGATGCTCCATGCAGCCCTATGGAGCGGCGGATGTCAGTGGGGACATGTCCGCTGACATCCGCCGCTCTCTGATCCGATCCTGTCCCTGAAATCCAGACGGATGGACACTCTATTTTCCATCTGCCTGTAGAATCAGATCGCGGACAGGCAGATCTGTTTTCAGCTGATCTCCATAGAGCAGAGCGGGGCGCTCTGACAGATCTGTCTCTGCCCAGTGAGCGGAGACAGATCTGTCATCCACCTGCTCAGCGGGAATTAGCGGATTGATTCCTGCTGAGCAGAGTGGACTCCGCAAATGGATAAGCCGGTGTGAAAGGGGCCTTACAAGGTGAAGTTCGAAGCGAATTGGCTACCATGCAGAGCTGCGCCAGATTTTGCACTCTCCGGTTTTAGTTAATCAACCCCTTGGTGTCTGAGCAACCTATTACTACATATGAGCACTGTCACTTGTATGACATGCCGTCTGAGCAACCTATTACTACATATGAGCACTGTCACTTTTATATCATGCCATCTGAGCAACCTATTACTACATATGAGCACTGTCACTTGTATGACATGCCGTCTGAGCAACCTATTACTACATATGAGCACTGTCACTTGTATGACATGCCGTCTGAGTAACCTATTACTACATATGAGCACTGTCACTTGTATGACATGCCGTCTGAGCAACCTATTACTACATATGAGCACTGTCACTTGTATGACATGCCTGTATTTATGCAAGTATTGAAAAAACCTGTATTTTCTACATCCAGCCAAGCTGTACACCCTCTATAATACCGGGTACCCTTCATGTAAGCTGCCTTAGGTAAACACATCCACCCATATTGACATCTTCCAAACATTGCCCACCTACTATGGAACTGATGTGTTCTAAATGTACAGCTCCAATAATGAACATTGTACACTAGCAAAGTATTGTTTTCCGCAATATACTTTGCTATGTACCTATGACACTTTGTACCCAATTGTACTGACAGTTAAATTCCCAATAAAAATAATGAAACTGAAAAAGCCTGCATTTGCATAGGCAGTTTGTGGGCTCAATCACTGCAGAGTTTTCAAGCAGCTTTATGGTCTAGTGAAAGTCATTTTCATCTCCTCGGCTTGGCCACGGGTTCACTTTAAAGTAAGAAGAGCAGAGGCAGATAATTATTCTGGCTGTCTGGTTTAGGAGCTCATTTGCATATCAGCAGTCTCCCAGCTTCAGAAACGGAGGCAATATTCTTATTAGGATATATGAAATCTAAACAGCTGTGCTATTGTAAACTGTAGACAACTTTTGTTTAGACTGAAGTACTTTAAATTATAAATGCTACGGAAACAGTCATGAGAATGGTAAAATGTATAAAGTGGATACAAATTTTAATCTAGAGAAAACCAATTTCAAACATGACAGGACTGGTTGATGCTCGATGAGACCAAACTTCTAAGACGTAGAGCAATGAATAGAGGATGTATTGCCTCGGGAGCCAGCCACATCCAATTTTCCCAGTTCTAGGTTTGAGGACGAAAATTAAAACAAAACCGATTTTCCTGACAAGAATTAGAATTGTGGGAGGTTTGAGGTTATTTACTTAGAAAAGTCCTTTTTTATTCGGCAACTTTTGTGCAAAACCAACTGAACAAATACAGAAGTGTCAAATCCATCACGGCATTTACGGCTGTTGTCTGCCTGACATGAATGATCAAGGATTGTATGGATAGCAAGTGACCCCAAATTCCAATGACAGCCCCATGCTTCAGTGATCTTACATACATGAAGCGGTGGCCCATCCATTATGGGACCCCTAATCTCTATGTGCCCCGGCGCCTAAACTCCATGCAGGGCACCAGACGCATAGAGTTCTACAGAGGTTTTTTTGTGAAGCACGTGATTAGAGCCCAATGTTCTAATTGGCTTCAAAAGATTGGGCTCGGGGCGCAGAGCACTGCGCCCTGAGCCCACCCACTTGTGACAATAGTGAATCAACATTCGCTATTGTCTTCCTACTTCTCCTCCTGGCCAATCAGGACAGAAAGCGGGTCCTGAGCCGGATTGGCCGAGAGGATAAGTGACAGGATTGGCGGGGAGGAGAAGCCGTTGACGACGCTCGGGAACTGGGTGGGGTAAGTGCGGGGGCTGCTTAATATTTTCAATGCAATCTCTGGGTTTTCCAAATGGGACCTTCGATTTGAATGTTAATTATAAAGTTAAAGACTAACTAAGCTCTCGCAATCAACATTAACTATTTTTAATTCTTACGCATTTAGCTTTAGTAAATAAATAAGAAGGTATATTATATTTATGTGTTTTGAACTTTTTTTTTTTAATTTCTTTAATTGCTTCTAGATCCCAGGAGTCTTCATAGGCATTTGTTTTCTTTCATCTGGAGGAAGGGTTTTCTCAGCGAAGCACACCCCTTTGCCTGCATGCCTGAGCTAATGGCAGATGCATTCCAGGAAGAAAATTCTTGCCCTTATGCAAGATGGCTACAGCCAGAAATGCTAGGGAGTGTTTCTCAAAGTCCAAACCATGGAGACACGGATGGAGTTTGCTTCAAATATTAAAAATGAATTAAACAGCATTTTTTGCTTGTGGTATTCAGATAGTTATTTCTGATTGAAGCTAATGTGGTCATTTAAACAAACTCTTATTTGCTTGTGAGGCAGCTCATCTGACTGATAGACTAATAGGAATTTAGGGGGAAAAGGAATCTGATATTACCCTTTGCTTGTTCAGAGCGGACCAACATTAGGCAATGAAAGCTGATGCATGTACGAGCAGATACCTCTAGATGCCTGCACAGTAGACCTACAGTTTTAATTATTTTTTAAATGAGACTCACTTTGGGCACTTTCACACTGGGGTGGGGAGGGGCGGTAGCACTAAAGCGCCGCTAATTAGTGGCACTTTTACCTCTATTATAGCGGTGCTATGGCGCCACTATGCAGGCGGGAGCGAGGTGCTTTTAACCGCCAAGGTGGTGTTAACAAGGGGTTGAAAGCGCCGCCGATCGGCGCTTCCGAGGCGGTGTGCAGCCGCTATGGAAGCGCTGTCCATCGATTTCAATGGAGGGGGTGGTGTAGACACCGCTCACCGCACCGCCCCAAAGATGTTGCCTGCAGGACTTTTTTTCTTTTGTCCTGCAAGCTCACCGCCCCGATGTGAAAGCACTCAGGCTTTCCCACTGGGGAGAATGGGGGGGGGGGGATTTCAGGCGCTGCACAGGCGCTATTTTTAGCATCTCAGCGCCTGAAAAGCAACCCAATGTGAAAGGGTCTTTAAAAGGCAACCTATAATGAGAGAAATATGGAGGCTACCATTATTGACCTCTCCTAAAGTTAGTTGCAAGGCTATCACATCACAAGCCCCTCTGTATAGTCGGTATTTCTTTCTTTAAAAAAAAATTGCCTTTCCGAAATAAAAAAACAAAACGTTACAAGCACGCAGCGCTTAACACAATTATTCCTTACTTCAGAACTTTATTAACAGTGATGATCACTTTCAGGACATCGAGTTAATTTAAGAAAATAAATTCCAGTTTTAGAAAGCTGTGCATAGTGCATGAGTCATCTGATAATCACAGGTTCTATGTGCCATGACACCCCACCCAGGAACCTGCTACCCACCTCCCCAGCACTCACACATTATTACACCAAGGACCTTCAAAGTGCCCAGCCTGCTCCGTCAAGTCGCTCTATCAGGCATGTGATGTACTGTGAGTGTAGGCTTTTTGTTAGCATTTCTTAAAGGCATCAGACAGCAATCTCACTGTCAGCATTGAGGTTGTGTGTCAAAGCTGAATTAGTTAGCACCCTGACAGCATGTGATGCCTGATAAGGCCAACATGCCTGCTCCTCTGTGTCCCACAAAACCTCCTTTTACCCTATGTGACTTCTAGGCAAGAGTTGCACACAAATAAGCGTACTGCAAGTACAGAATAAGGTCCACCATATACAGCTGGATGTCATAAAGTGGCCGGTTCTGCAATAGCTGGCTTGTACACAACTGATTTGAAGAATTGGCATCAGCATTACTATTAACTGGGCAGGTTGGAATTTTTCATAGCTCATCTATTGATCTTTGCCGAGACGACAAGAGATAACCTAGAGCTCATTATTGCATCATGGGCTGTAACGAGGAGATTCCCTGACTTGCCCCAGACAGTGAATATACATGTCCGCTGAACAAGGCTTGTTGGGTCGTTTGCTCATTAGGACACAAATGAACAGATGTCCACATGGATAGTCAATTTAAAGGAAACGTGTCCTAAGAAGTATGAAGGATGCCACTGTTGGATTTTCAGAAGTTAGTTACAAGTTCCCTAGCTGTTCTACTTATCCTCCTCTGGATTAAAGTGTTACTAAACCCACAACAGTAAAATCAGTCTGTATATACAGTAAAGCATGCTTGTTACACTCACTGTGAAACATAAGGGGTTAATCCTCTGCTTTGTGTAAAAATGACTGTTTGATCCTGTCTTTTCTGATCCTCACCTTCTTTTAAAGTCCCAAATCAATCTACTTTTAATACAGAGCCTTGGGGGCACTCTGGACATGCT
Source organism: Glandirana rugosa (assembly GCA_018402905.1). Lineage (NCBI taxonomy): Eukaryota > Metazoa > Chordata > Amphibia > Anura > Ranidae > Glandirana > Glandirana rugosa. Next base: position 306,237 of record BLSH010067038.1, on the reverse strand, counting down.
CAGTTTGGTGTGCATTGCTAGAGAAATTTTTTTTTGGGAGGATGCATGTGATCAGCACAGGGCCAATCAGCACTATCCAGACATAGGGTCAGAGGTCATGCAGCCTCATGGGACAAATTAGGAGAATGGAAACTCCTCCTACAAGCTTTAACCAGTGCTCGGCCGGACACTGATAGAAGTCATAAGACTGCTATATACTGCTGATGAGAAAAGGTATTTAGCAGTTTATATTTACTAAAATAATTGCATTTCCATGTTCTGTGTACTGTGAGAGACCAGATATAGAGAATGCATGGTCCTGGGTTTAGGGGTACTAACTACTTTGTGAGTTGCTGGCTTACTTACGTGGTTGAATCATTGTTAGTAATGCCCCAGCATAAGCAAGACAGCCTGTCCACTTAGAAAGTAGGTCTCCAATAGCAGAGGCTATATTTCTACCATTTTTATTTATGAATAGTTTCAAAGTGCTATACTAGCAACTGGGCTGTAAAGCAAGAACCCAGAGATGCCGACACAAACCTATCTTCAGAAGAGCCTCTGGAGCCATGAAACCCAGGATATCCAACTATGAGCAAACCAACAGAGACGTCCTTTCCCAAAATCAAAGCAATGGTGCATCCCCCAAATCAACAGAGACGTCCTTTCCCAAAATCAAAGCAATGGTGCATCCCCCAAACCAACAGAGACGTCCTTTCCCAAAATCAAAGCAATGGTGCATCCCCCAAACCAACAGAGACGTCCTTTCCCAAAATCAAAGCAATGGTGCACCCCCTTCTTAGCTGCAATATCATTGAACAGTGAAGCTAACCATCAAAGAGGCCAATATAGGCACAGGAAACGGTGCCATGTAAGTATGGATGACTGCTTTGCAGTATTGTAGACAGTTCTGTTCCTTTACAATATGGACAGTTTCATTTTAAGGAAGCAAGGAATTTCATGCCCGAGGCTGACATATTTATTAGAGCTCACTATTTGATCAAAAATGAAAACTCTTCTAGTCCACACCTATTCCCTAAAATTTTCGGAATGTCTGAAAGGATGTGATAGGATAGCAGGGGTGGGCTTGTAAAAGTTCCTACAAATGGTCCAATTTTATTTAAAGGTTGAACTCCAGGCAAATGACTAAATACCTAGTGGAAATACTTATCAATTGCTTTATAAACTAAATGATTTCAATTCTTTAGCCCAATTTAGATGCCCCTGGAACACAGCCAGGAAGATGGCCATTTCCATGTTCAGCCTCTCAGTTTGCCGATTCCCCTGGCTGCTCAGTGGAGAGATATAATGATGTGGATTGGTTTCCCAGTATGCAGGGAAGAGGTGGAGAGCGAGCCCCATTCAAAGCAGAGGTTTGAAGCGTGTTTTTCTAGAAGTGTTTTAACACTTGGCACAGATTTCTGTGATAATTTATTGCGCCTATTCACATTTGAGCAAAGTGCAGTCCTTCAACACTCAGAAAAAGCACAGGAGCTTCTTTTGTGGCATGATTGTGTGTTTTTGGCCCCAATAAACTTCAATAGGAGTGCCTGAAAAATGTATGTGCTTGTTTTTCATGCAATTTCACATTGTACACACGGGACGACGATCGTACGTACGATCGTCGCAAATCGTATGTTGCATAATGTAACTTGCATACTGACTGCACTACACGATCGTACGACCACAGAAAGAACGTTCAGGTGCATGTAATTAGCGTCCGGCCGTTCCTGACTTCTGAGCATGCGTGTTTTGCACAATACAACTTGTTGTACCAACTGCTCTGTACACACGATACAACGGTCGTATGAGCACTTGTTGGTACGACCAAGTTTTCTAGTCTGCTCATACAACTCCCTTGTACGACCGTCGTATGTTCGACTGTTCTAATCGCGCATACGAACGATCGATATCGCGTACGACCTGTTGTATACGATCGTCGTCCCGTGTGTACGAGGCTTAACAGACATCTCCTCCTAGCTTTCCTTAGGCAAAAATAAAAACCCAAAAAAACCTTTGAGCTTGAAAATGCAAAAACATCAGTGTAAAAACATTCAAAAAATGCACAACTGAAGATGCCAACACACAAGTGGGAATGCCACCTTAAGCTGGCCATATACAGATTGAACACAATAGCACAGCGAATGTGTGGATGAGGGAATCAGACCATATTTTTCATTCATCCTACTGGTTGGAAAAAAAAAGCCCATTTATGTATGGCCAGTTTAGGGTAACTAAGCACAAGAAAAAAATTGAAGTAGATCTAAAGTCAATCACTAAACCCTTCTCATGTTTAAACTTCTCATTAAAATCTTCTCATGGTAATGTATTTTTTTTCAAGAGGTTTTCAATCGTTTTACATCTGCAGCTGTTAAAATAATAACTGATGATCCATCTATGACGTTCATCCTACAGGCATTTATGTTATGGGATGACAGAACTCTGTCGCTGTCACCTAACTGTACATCTGTGTCGTCACCATGGCACATGCATCCCTAATTCAGACTACAGGCGGTCCCCCTAGTTACAAATGGAGGGAGACAACAGGAAGTGAGAGGAAATCTCCCCCTAGGAAGGGAAATTCACTCCTGTAAGAGTTATTATGGGAAAAAGGTGTCTCCACTGATGCTTTATCACCAAGGTTTGTTTCCAAAATAATCCAAAATTTTCAAAATCCAATTATCATTGGAACAGGAAGTGAGGTGAAATCTTCTGAACAGAAACATAGACAGCAAAACAGACATTACAGGGGTGTTACCCCTCCCTTTTCTATCCAAAAAGCTTAAAAAATTTTTTTGGCTGAAGCCACACTGAAAAAATTGTACCTGTTCCAACTTACAAACAAATTCAACTTAAGAACAAGCCTACAGACCCTGTCTTGTTTGTAACCCGGGGACCGCCTGTATAACAGGCAGTGCCAACATACATTGCCAAGGCATGGACCACTGTTGTTACCATCAGGAAGTTGGTTCAGAGAAACGATTTGTAGCCAAATTAACTGAATTCATGATGGATGAATTCGGCTGGAGTAGGTCAGCAGCACCTTGAAATAAAAGTGTTTCAACAAACTAAAGCCTCGTGCACACGGGACGACGATCGTACGTACGATCGTCGCAAATTATATGTTGGATAATGTAACTTGCATACTGACTGCACTACACTATCGTACGACCACAGAAAGAACATTCAGGTGCATGTAATTAGCATCCGGCCGTTCCTGACTTCAGAGCATGCATGTTTTGCACAATACAACTTGTTGTACCAACTGCTCTGTACACACGATACAACGGTCGTATGAGTGCTTGTTGGTACAACCAAGTTTTCTAGTCTGCTCATACAACTCCCTTGTACAACCGTCGTATGTTCGACTGTTCAAATCGCGCATACGAACGATCGATATCGCGTACGACCTGTTGTATACGATTGTCGTCCCGTGTGTACGAGGCTTAAGGAAGGCCAAACACAGTGCAAATTTCTATCCTGCAACCACATCACTACAGAAAGTGCTGACAGGGGAATCCCTCCTGCCCAGCAATTTCCTACTCCCGGCGGTGGCAGCCGTCCCCACTGGGATAAGACTGTGATTATTGTTAGCGGCTAAGGCAGCTGCTAGCTATCATCGCAAGAGAATCCGGCAGGCTGGTTGTACCCAAGTCGATTGATCAATCAACTTGGCACATTCAGCATGCGCATTAACAGTTTGAATTTCGGCCGGTTCCTGTTGAACCGCCCAAGATCTGAGCCGCGTAATGCCGGCATAAATGTCAACCAGCTGATCTTGCCAGAAATGCAGCGTCCATGTCCCTTCATGTGAGCTTAAAAGAAAGTACACAGGACCATATCTTTGTTGTGTAAACGACTTGTCCGGTCACTTCAGAATGTAATGGTAATTAACAAAGGTAGGTGTGTTTGAAATCCAGCCTGTATGACCACCATGGCTGCCCTCCTGGATACATTGGAGAAATGAATGTGGACATGGAGGGACAAGAAGTGTTATTGACAAGATCAATACATTTTAAAAGGAGCCTGAAAAAATAAAAATGAATGTAGACACTTCATCGAATGCCTGCCAAGCTGCAATATATAACACTTTTGTTTTGGAGTTTAGAAATGCTTTAAAGAAGAAGTGCAGGAATCCTAAGAAAAAAAAATATACCAACATACATACATATTCACCTCCCTACGGCAGCATTGGTCCCACGCTGAAGCTGTCCCCCGCTGATCACATGACCACTCAGTTCTTGGGTCCCCTCTAAAGAGAGCGGTGACGGTCATTCACCACTCTGTGCTCTGCCCCTCCAGTGCTCAGTGAAGCACAGGGCAGGAGTGGCTGGCTCAGGATCTCAGTGACGTGCTGAGAGGCTGGGCCAGCTGACGGTCTGGAAACTGAGTGGATCCTGACATTATTGCTGGGAACCCTCCAGAATCTGCAGTGACTCTTTGATTTCAGCTAACAGGGAGCTTTAGCTATAGTTCTCTTTTAACTGATTTGCAACATGCACACACAGAAATGTATCCTAAATCTCTACAGAAATCCACAGCACAGGCATAACATAACTAACTACACTCAGCTCTGTTCACCTTAGCTGACCTCTATTCTTGCAGTAGATCACATATTATTTTAATCTTCCATTACTACATGAACTTCGTAGAGGAATTTTGCTTTAGAAAAAATCCATTATATAAACAATGCAGCAGATGTCTCCAGATAATGGACTACTGGCGAGAAAACCCAAGCAAGCCAACAAACTTAGTGCCATACTAAAGTCTCCTGCACACAGGATGCAAAAAAAATGTTCTATAAACATCAGTAGCTTTGTAGGGAGTTTTTCTGCTTTTTTCAGCGTTATTGCACTAGCGGTTTTGAGCGTTTTTCCACGTCAGCGTTTTTTTTTCCAATGGATCAAAAACATCTGGAAACGTTGGTGAGCCGCGTTTTTGGGCATTTTTGAGCATTTGAGCGTTTTACTGCTAAAAAACGTCTCTTAGGATCCACTGGTCTTGGGGTTTTTTTACAGCTCAAAAACGTCACTGCTAAAAACAGTTGATGACAGCCTGTGTGTGTATGAACTCCATAGGATAACATGATGGGGAGTTTATTGACTGTAGGAAAAAACGTCTGCAGCTAAAAACAGCTGCTGAAAAAATGTCCAAAAACGGTCCTGTGTGCATGAGGCCTTAGGTGCAACCTATAAATCCAGGGAAAACTGCCTTCTGTTTTCCATGGTATCCAGTCAGTCATGCTCTATTTCAGGGATATGCAATTAGTGGACCTCCAGCTGTTGCAAAACTACAAGTCCCATCGTGCCGCTGCCTCTGGGTATCATGCTTGTGCCTGTCAGAGTTTTGCTATGCCTCATGGGACTTGTAGTTCTGCAACAGCTGGAGATCCGCTAATTGCATATCGCTGCTCTATTTCATCGTCTAGAATACTTGGGAAAAATGACAGCTGGATCTTAGGTCAATGCTGGTTAAGAAATAGTCCCTGTAGGTCACGGAAAGTTTCTAATTAAGCGTGAAGATTAAACGGGTTTTCTGATAGATAGACCTCTGACTTTACAAAAAGTTTTCTGACTTGCACACTTCTGGGTCAGTAACTTAAAGTATTTAAAGTGACCCTGTCCGGAGCTCAGCACAACCATACAATAACTAATAAGTGAGGAAAACCGCTTTATACAGATCTGTCCATCTGCCTGTTTGCTAAAACGTTGGCCTGCAGCAGAGCTTCTGACACCAAATGAATTCCACATTTCCAGGTGTATGAAATCGTGTGGTCCCATCTGGCCTTTAGGGTTTCTTTAGACAACTGGTATGTCAGTATTGGGTCCTGTAGTGATAGGGGTCAGTAGGAGGAACCACAGTGGTCAGTGAGGGGAACTGCTACTATACCAGCCGAATAGTCAAATTCGATCACAGCCAGGAGCTCAGCGACACAGTAAGGCCTCATACACACGTGCGTTTTTTGACGCCATGTTAAGGGTGTTAAGCTCTCCATGTTATTCAATGGCCCTCTAAAAACGCCGGCGTTTGTGAGCAGTAGAGGGCGTCGGCGTTAGTGAGCTGTTTCTAGAACACAAGACCAGTGTGTTCTGAGGCTGTAGCGTTTTGGCGTCTTTTGACGCCAATCGGCAAAACGCTCACTAACGCCGTACCGGCGTTAACCGGCGTTTTTTGACGCCGGCGTTTTTAGGTTGAAAAATAGAGGACTGATTTTTTTTTTAAAAACGCCTATTGACGCCAACGCTCACTAACGCTGATGCAAAACGCCAGTAAAAACGACGATTTTTTCCAAAACTTCGGACCCGACGTTTTGCCTATTTTTTCACAGACGCCCGTGTGTATGAGCCCTAAAGTTTTAGCAAACTGGCCAATGGTCCGGTATATAGGAGGCAGGTTTCTTCACAACTTCGTTCTTTTGGGATTTTTTTTGGCCATCTAACAAGGTCATATTATGCCACTGGATTATCAGCCAGGCAAGTAGCATTTCAAGACGCAGATCAATGATGGCCCATGTATTGCTATCACAAGAGATTTTTGTTTTTGTTCTAATAGCATTATTGAACATTTAGGATAGGAAAATGTGGCTATAATGCAAGACTAAAGCTCCAATGTAGAAGGTTATGTTTGTATTTTGCGTAAAGAAAGTTGTGTTCTAGTTGGATACTGATCTGCTTTATTAATGCAAACAACTAAAAACGACAGCATGACCGTTCACATTATAACTTTAGCTCTGTAATATCAATACAAGCTTAAAGTGATACTAAAGTCTCGTTTTTTTCCCAATAAAAATAACAAACATGTTATACTGGATTTTGCAGAGAGCAGCCCCAGTCCTCCTCTTCTTGGGTTCCTCCTCGGTGATCCTGGCCCCTCCATCCTGTTTAGTGCCCCCACAGCAGGCAGCTTGCTATGGGGGCACCCGAGCTGAGTCACAGCTCCCTGTGTCCATTCAGACACAGAGCCCCGGCCCGCCCCCTCTCTCACCTGATGGCGCCACTGCTGTGTCTCAGCCACTCAGAGAGGGAGAATCTCGGAGGGCTGAGACACTCGTGGACATCACTGGACCGAGAGGGACCTCAGGTAAGTGTTAGTGGAGCTGAGGGGGACTGCTGCACACAGAAGGCTGTTTATCTTAATGCATAGAATGCAATAAATGAAAAAACCCTTCTGCCTTTACAATCGCTTTAATAAAAAAATCTCCCTTCATGCTGTGAGTGCTGCCTGTCTGCTGACAATCTCTTTCCACAACCTCCTGGATGCTTTGCAGCTTCTTCTCTGCTGTTTACTTCTACTTTCTAAGAACTACATATCCCATGGTACCTTGCTGCCTGCAAGCAGTGATTCCTCTACTGACTCTGCCTATAGAAAACAGAACTAAAAAGTCTGGAAAAGTTGGATTAATGGCTTTTAGACACTTCGGTTTGTCCTTTGTCACAGAGCCCCTAGGTAAAAAATACAACCCTCATTTTTGTGAAGGAAGCGATGACATATAAATACCATGTAATTTACAACCTACAGAAATGCTCTACTTCATGAATACAGTGTTTGGAGAGGACATACAACAATGGCATTGGGGGGTTATAGAGGGGCAGAGGAGAGGTCAGATCCACAGGGGTCTTATCTGTCACAATATTCAGCATTTCCACAGCTGCTGCTGGCACACAGCTCTTTAAATCAGAACTAATCTGATGTGGCAGGCTCATAAATATTCATATTCAATATATTTATGGCCAGCGTTTCCACGCATGTAACGGACAGCGGGAATATTAATGCGGATAATTTAGTGTGTCTAGCTCAATAATTATTCACTGAAGCAGGTTGTGGCAGTTAGCACATTCCTGACAATTACTGAACACAGATCCAAGATTAATTCATTATACGTATTTATATAGTGCTTTATATACTGTACAATCACATCAGTCCTTGTCTAAAAGGAGCTTACAATCTAAAAGGTTCCTATCTCAAAATTAATTTCTGTCTTGGGTTCAACTTCGGTACAACCAGCCTCAAGGATTTACTTGCAATTATCGCTAGCGGCTGCTATAGCCGTTAGCAATAATCACAGTCTTCTCTTAATGGGGACGGCTTGCCCTGCTCCCCCTCCAGGATAATGACAATGTTTCGGCAGGAGGGATTCCTCACTCAACACTGTGTTGATGGGGAAATCGTGTGAATTTCTTTCCTGCTACCCATGGTTGCAGGAAAGAAATTTGCACCTTCTATGGCTTGCCTTACACACATACAAGCTCCATTTAGACAGGAGCCATTTAACCTACCATTGTGTCTTTGGAGTGTCAGAGAAAACCCACGCAAGTAGAGAGAGAACATGCAAACTCCATGCAGATAGTGTCCTGGCCAGAATTCAAACCGATAACCCCATAATATTATATACAAGTGCCTTCTTTGTCCACTGAACTACTGAAAGGGCTCTATAGTGTATTTTTAATGGTGCAAAATTGTTTACTGAAAAGTAATCAAAGTTTTCACACGCTCATGTAGTCCATGTTACATAATAACACATCAATGCATAACTTCTCTCTGTCTCTATTCAGCATCTCTGCAGAACACCTACTGGGAACACAGGAGAAGCCACACTGTATGGTTTCCAATCAGCCCCAGCTAACCTACTTCCATTGTGAGGAGGACAGGAAAGCACAATCACACTGCATAGCGTTTAATCACTCCAAACTGATCTACTTGCATTGAAAAAAAACAAACAATTACGCACAATGTAGTAGAGCTGCACGATTCTGGCCAAAATGAGATCACAATTCTCTCACGATTCTCGTGGCATAACATCTTACATATACAAAAAAATTGGGCTAACAGCACTGTTTAGTTTTTAGTTTTTTTTTGAAAGTGTAATTTTTCCCAAAAAAAGACCACTTTGCAAACACCGTGCGACATAAAATATTGCAACAACCACCCTTTTATTCTCTAGGGTCTCTGTTAAAAAAATATATAATGTTTGGGGGTTCTAAGTAATTTTCTAGCAGAAAATACTGGATTTTTACTTGTAAGCAACAAATGTAAGAAAAGATTTAGTCTTTAAATGGTTAAACTAAGCTCTTCTATACACTGTGGAGTTCATTCCTTTGAAGTAATTACATTGTATCTCTTCTAGCTTCTTTTATCAGCAGTGATGTCACACTTGGCTCTCTGCCCAGATAGGAGAGGCTCAAGTCTCTCTGACTTAGAAAAAGATTCCTGGGGAGACTTCAGGCGACTTGCATTAATTTCTACTACAGTCAAGTCGCACAAGTCGGACTCCTTCAACTGCCCTGAAAATCGCGGTAATGCCTGATGGAGATAGCGGGGGGGAAATCGAGATTGCGATTTTATTACGATTAATCGCGCAGCTCTACAATGTAGCACTACTAATCAAGAAGAGCTGCCGCATACAGTAAACAGCCAGAAGTGATATGTCTGCCGCATTCAGTTATGTCGATACAATCTCTACAAAACATTTTTCTTTTTTATCATCAACATATTATTTCAACAATAATTACCAATAATAGCGTTTACATTAAAACTCCAGGAAACTTGAAAATTCTCTTTTGCTGTGGGGTTACCTGTTGGTTTAGGTCTAAGGGGGCATGGAAAAGTAGACTTTCTTACCCGATCCTCTATGCAATGTCTTCTCCCCCCTGGGCTATGGACCCCCTGCAGTCTAGGGTCCATAGCCTTGCATTGCAAGTTAGGACACAGAGAGACAGTCTACCACCGGAGAATGGGAGAGCACTGTCTGCTTGGGAGTAGAGGATTGGTAAGTAAAAGTGCTTTGGGGGTGCACTTACACTGGCAGTTTTAACCGTGCCCGGGCATGGTTCACCAACTTGGACCAGTTCACTTGTGTGGTGTGAGTGCTCCAGACTGGGCTTGGGAATGTTAAAAAGAGAAGGGATTTTTTTTTAAACCTTACTTACCTAGGTGGATGCTGTATCTGTCACCTTCCAGCTCGAAGATTGAGAACGGAGCTATCAAACACTGCCGATTGCTCAGTGCTCCATGAGCAGAGAGCTGGTGACTGTCAGTCACAGCTATCTGCTTTGACCTGAGAGACTGAGCCGGGTGTCGGTCCGGGGTCGTGGGCAGATCCAACTATATTGTGGCAATCGTTCCCCAGCCTGGACCGGCTCTGTGACATCAGCCGACAGCGTGCTTCAACCCACTGTCTGCTGAAAATGGGTCACAGGAGTGCAGAACGAATTGCACTGTGAGAAGTACAGCCAAACAAGCTTTGGCTGCACTTTTCCTTTAAAACATGACTCCCACTGGTCCAGTACAGTTCACTTCAGTGTGAGGGCAGACCGTGCCTGAGTACAGAAATCCCCATAGATCAGGGGGCACAGAAACAGGGCACTGTGGTCTGGTTGGCAGAGCTGATGATGTAAGTGTGCATAAAACGGATAACACTTGCTTGTGGCCCAGTGTGAGTTCAGACCAGTGGAGGAGTGGGGATGATTGAATTTGGGCATGGTTCAGTTCATTTGTGCCCAGTGTGGGTGAGGGCTTATTCACATGTACTTCAATACCCTGTGTTAAAGTGGCAATTAATGCCTCATAACCACCTTTCAATGCCTGCCACGAATATCACAACAAGCACCACACAGTGCAATACACACAGGAGCGGTAACATTCTGTTGTGTTAAAAATTAAGCAGCCGGCCGCTTTCATGAGGCATCAAGACTTATTAGTTGCCTCCATTCATTTCAATGGTAACATAAGCGCACCTTAACTACACCTATAGCATTTACTGTGTGTTAGTGAAGCATTTATAAAGTGTTAGCTGGGCACTGGGGGAAAGACAGTGGAGGTTCCTGTATCCCAGAATGCACTGGGAAATAACAGAGAACTATGACAGAGCAGCTCCAACCTGTTTGTACAGAGCAGCCATGTGGTAACAATTTGCGGTTAAGTGTATGGAAAAAAAACCCTGGAAATTCTCTGCAAGACTATGGGATGCACCCAATATTGGCACCCTCCTCGTTTTTCTGCAGAGCCATTCTTTCCATGATCTTCTTGAGCTGGACCAAGCCAAGTGTCAAAGAGGTCAAAGTATACAAATCCATCTTGCAGAGAAATCACAAAAATGCCTTCTATCAAACCGCAACGTAACCACATCTCAAAGCAGATCATTTCCTCTACATCACTTCCCCTTTAAAGCGGAGTTCCACCCTAAAGTGGAACTTCCGCTGGTTGGATTCCTCCCCCCCTCAGGTGTCACATTTGGCACCTTTCGGGGGGGAGGGGGAAGAGGACACCTGTCTTTAGACAGGTGTCCTTTTCCACACTTCCGGGAGTTCTGGTCGGCGGACGCAGCCGCTGACGTCAGAAGCCGGCTCCCTCCTCCCTGCTCGCTCTGCTACTGGCCGCCTGGCCAGTAGCAGAGCGTGGCAGAGCTCGCGCATGCGCGGTAAGGTGCCCGGCGTGAAGCTGTACTGCTTACACGTCCGGGTTCCCTTACCCGCGATGGAGGCGGCTGCACCCGTCCCCCGATCCGAAGATCGGCGGCGGGTGCCGACATCGCTGGAGTCCAGGACAGGTAAGTGTCCTAATATTAAAAGTCAGCAGCTACTGTATGTGTAGCTGCTGACTTTTAATTTTTTTTTTTAGCCCGGACCTCCGCTTTAAGCACTGAAATAACATTTTCTGTGCATTTAACAAGCATTCTTGATGCTTTTCAGTGCTTCAAAAACACAACAAATATGCAGCAAAAACGCACGATAAATGCTATAGGTGCATTAATGAGCCCTGCTTTGTTTTCATAGTCAGCACACGTGAATGAGCCCTAACTCTCCCCTAGACTTAACTGAGCTGGAGAATTTTCCATTTCCCCAGGGTTGAGCTTTAAAGCTGAAACATGGTGGGCGATACAAAACTCCTTATAATGCAGTCTAATTAATCAAGTCATCACTAAATGTGGTTTGAATACATTAGGCTCAATTCACTAAGCCAAGACAAAGATAGGAATCTTTGTTTAGGCTATGTGACTGTAATTTCCAAATCTCAATGGAACCGGGTGAAAAGAACTGCCACATTTTGTTATTTAAATAGGGACTCCCATCCTAGTGTGCTAGCTTTGTGAATGGAGTCTATTAAATATAAATATCAGAACTTGTATTATGTGAGGTCTTCCCAAGATCCCTGGATATAAAAGGCCTCAGACAAAGAGACAGAACAAATTAGCCTCTACTACATTGTAAACGGTCATCAGTCAGTGTATTGAGGAGGAGAAAGCAGTGCTGCTCCTTAAAGCGGAGTTCCACCCAAAAGTGAAACGTCCACTTTAAGGCCTCCTCCCCAACTCCGGATGCTGAAACTGAGCTTTTTGGGAGGGGGGGGGGGATTTTTTCAGGTACTTCCGTTCCGGTCGCCTTAGGCGATGAGAAGTGGAAGGTCTCCTTCCCCCTCCCTCCCGAAGTCTTCTGGGACACAGGACAGGTCCTAGAAGACTTCAGGACCAATCACGAAGCGCAGCGCCGCTCGCTCATGCGCAGTGCACGCCCGGCCGTGAAGCCGTGACCGGGTACCCACAGTAGCAATGCCGGCGCCACGGAGGGAAGCCTGTTTTGGCTATGGGACAGGAAGCAAAGGGAAATCTCCCCAATGGGACACAAACGGCAAAAAATAAATTTGACAGGGGTTATAACTCACCCATAGCCTAATTTAACTGTCCAATCAGCATGCAGGATGGTGTATCATTGTCCAAGTGGTACAGTTTAAAGCCAAACTAAACCCTTCAATCCTTTACAGCCAAGGAAGCTGCCATCTTAAGCCTAGTACACACCACTAGTTTTTGTTAGTACAGAGATCATCCTTTGCTGTGCTAACCCCCTCCCCTGGGCCTGAACACTCCGGTCAGACTGGTCAGTAGACCTTGTTCAGTCACGAGCCTTTGACAGAAGCCATCAGGCTTCTGTCGGATTGGCTGCCATACACACGGGTCGAACGTTTTCCGGTCTCTATTGAACTAGCTGATGCCGGCCGATGTTCGGCCCATGTGTATTAGGCTTTAGCCTCTGTTTGATCTGCAGCTGCCATGGTGTTGCACATGTGATCAGCTATGACACCAGCCATTTGATGGCTTGACGGTCAAAAGCACAAGCAACTGTGACGGCTAACATTTATGGCATGCGTTGAATGCAACTGTTTTGGTAAACAGTTCAATTGATGTTTTAGATCTGCTTTAACTGCAGAGGACCTTGTTATGCAGTGTGTCACTTATCATAAGACAAGGTAACCAGAATACAAACATTTTCTGGTACAATCATTTTTATTATAAGAAGAATAGCGGCTTGACAAACGTTCACCTGCACAGGGGTATAGTGCAGTGAGTATGTTATTATTATACACAAGTTATATAGCGCCAACAGTTTAAACAGCGCTTTACAATGTAGAGGGGGGACAGTGCAATTGCAATACAGTTCAATACATATGGGACAGGAGGGCTCTGCTCGTAGAGCTTACATTCTGAAGGGAGGTGGGTGGTGGTACAAAAGGTAATAGCTGCGGGGGATGGGTTGATGGGGGTGGCTCAGGTACAGTTCTTAGGTTGGTGAGGGATAGGCTTCCCTGAATAAATGAGTTTCCAGGGATCTCCTAAAGGTGGACAGGGTAGGGGCTGATCGGACAAACCGGGGCAGGGAGTTCCAGAGGATGGGAGAGGCTCTGGAGAAGTCCTGAAGGCGAGTATGGGAGGAGGTAATAAGGGAGCTAGAGAGCAGGAGGTCCTGGGAGGAGCGGAGAGGACGATTTGGGCGATATCTGCAGATGAGGTTGCTGATGTAGCTGAGGGCGATGTTGTGGATGGCCTTGTATGTTGTGGTTAGTGTGTTGAATTTTATACGGTGGGGTAGGGGAAGCCAGTGAAGGGATTGGCAGAGAGGGGTAGCAGTCACGGATCACTTAGTGAGGTGTATGAGTCTAGCAGCAGCATTCATAATAGACTGAAGGGGGGATAGCCTATGTAAAGGTAGGCCGGTGAGGAGAGAGTTGCAGTAGTCAAGGTGGGAAATAACCAAGGAGTGCATAAGTTGTTTTGTGGTGTCGTTAGGAAGGGTCGAATTCTGGAGATGTTGCGGAGGTTAAGGTGGCAAGATTTAGCCAGCTATTGGATAACAATCAACTATTATTTGTATTAGCTATCCACTGGGCGACCGCATGGGATAACCCAAAGGTCCATTTAAATTCCTGAGCATAAAGGCCAACTAACTGGGGCCCTAGATGCAGATGCACAGAGTATCAGCGGAGGGAGTTGCGTGTCAGAATACAAACATTTGAACACTTACTGTATATGTACTTCTACTGTTTTAAACTTGTATAACAAAGTCATAGGAGAAACGTGACTTGATCAATGTCATCATATCTAAGATTGGCGTAAGCTTAAGCGGAATAAACATATCAGATTTCTATGAGTCACTGATAAGGTAGTGAGGCCACTGTATGCCTAGCATAAATGATAAGCCTATGTTTTAATTGCGTAAGAAAATCCTAAATAAAGCGACTTAATGGAGCTTCTAATTACTCGTATAAGTCGTCTGGAGTCTTCAAAAAAAAAAAACAGAAAAATAACGTTTAGTCAGCCTGGGATCTTAGATTCTAAGACTAACTGCAGACCATAAAAATAAAATATAGATGAACACAAAAATCATGGCAACAGCCAAAGATGCAAATGATCATTGATTTGAAAACGGAACCATTTTCCTGAAGGTCATTCATTGTTCTGATTATGTGTGCTAGGGAATAATGCAGATGTCACAGCAATCTTGCTGCCCGCTACCATGCAATCTGTCACACTGATGGCCCATCTCATTAACACACAAGGGTTACAACCTCGGTTAGGTTTTAGCTGCTGTCTGTGGCTCCATTGGGGATCTTTTGCCCTCATTTCCTGCCCCAGTGAAACTTTGTGCCAGGACTTAAAGTGTCAAAAAAACAAGCAAAGAAAACACCATGGAGGTTCTAGCCCTTCCTCGTTCTATCAATACCCCCCCAAAAAAAAATTTGCTTTAATTAGCTATCCAGCAAAGCAGGATAGAGAGAATAAAGGTCCAAAAACATTGCTTCTCCTTCAAAACAGATACAATTTGAAAGGAATACATCACTCTAATTGAATCTGTACAATAAAACATATTCGTATATTTCCTAATCAAAAAAAAAAATGTAATTCTGATTTCATGTACCTTCAAGTAACAATGATTGTGATTCATTGGAAATGTTCCCTATTTTATTTTATCTAGTATATCATCAGCAAAGGAAATCTTTTCTTCAGAACAAAGTGATCTCATTTTGACACATTAGCAGTTCTTCCACTGCACGTCATCATCAGCTCAATTAACAGGCATTAGAACAGAAAAGATCTCAAGCTTGGCACTGTCCCTTGCAGGATCTGCAAGTTTACCTTGTAAATATTTCAAAGCTTTCTGCCAACGAGGGCACAGCGGCTGCGCAATAATTACAATCAAGCCAGCCAGCTAGGCATGAATAATGAATGGCGAAGGGCTGGCGTCTACCCATGCTTCTTCTCATAGGGGTTGCCCAGCTCAGAGGCAGATCAACTTCGTTCGGCTCGACTGCAGGGCATCCTCTAACTGTAAAAAGCAGAGAACGGCAGCAGGGCTGGCAGCCACTGCGAGACGGGCAGCTTTGTTGCCTCTTAGCAACAATTAGCCATTATTTCCTATCTATGACCCCACACAATAAAGTGTGAAAGGGCCTAGGAAGAGCCTACACACAAACACTGATATATTAGCATGTATAATGACAATATCATACAAGGGAAACAATTTACATTAATGCTACTGGTAGAAGAGTATGTTAGCAGCATACACCAGACATTTCGGCTAAGCTACATTCTGCTTCTGTGTATACGTTATTCCAAGCATGCAATTAAAGCACCTCTAGATGGGAGATGACAGATGTCTAATCCTCCTGTTTTCACCAGCTTAGACTAAGATCTTGTGTCTATGGGATGCCCTGACAATTGGCCACTGTTAGGAGACAAGCAACCTGACCGGTTAGAATCACAATAAACAGGCCTTGGCTCTGTTGTCCTCTACTGATGATATAAAATGTGTAAGGTCTGCAGGGCCAACCTTTGAAAGTATATGGGGTGCTCTGTAGACACCTTGCACTGAAGCAGATTAGACTGTGCACAAGCGACTGGACTATGGACATATTTAACCAGCCCATTGGTAAAGTTTAAAAATCAGACATAACATGCAGATACTGATCATATATTGAATAGGAAAGGAGTGCCCGAGACAAGGATGTAAAAGCTGCAAAAGTTGATTTTATTTGATATGAAGAACGGTAAAAGGTTCCAACGCGTTTCGGGGTCAAATGCCATCCCCCTTCCTCAGGGCTGTTGTTCATTCGATTTAGAGGTCTTGATGTCGGTCCGTCTGGAGTGGAGATCTGTTGTGTACTCAAAACGGCATCCTCCACAACAGATCTCCACTCCAAACGGACCGACATCCAGACCTCTAAATCGATTGAACAGCCCTGAGGAAGGGGGGTGGCATTTGACCCCCGAAGCGCGTTGGCACCTTTTACCGTTCTTCATATCAAATAAAATCAACTTTTGCAGCTTTTACATCCTTGTCTCGGGCGCTCCTTTCCTATTCAATATATGATCCTGTATGTGAATCGACACACCAAGTCGGTTACAGTGGTAGCAGCCCAGGCCCCGCAAGAGGGCCCACCATCGAAGTATCCCGATCACGCCCCATAGAGGCATTGGGAATTGGGGATCCACCCATACTCCCCACAGACGACATCCCCAAACGAGGGAACCTGTTCCAGTGCGGTCCACTTTCCATCCTTTGATGCAGATACTGATGTCCACCAGTGCCATAAGCACAGAACTGGCGGAAACCAGTGGAAGCCAGGTACAGCCATCTACTGTCTGGAGAAGTCTGGACAGAAGTGGTCGTCGTAGACAATTAGGGCCAAAAAGCCATACCTCCAATATGGGAAAAAAGCTAAAGGGATCAACCATGCATGAAGACATAGGAACTGGCGTGCAAAGAATGGCAGCCGGTGCTCTGGACTGATGAGTCAAAATCTGAACTATTTGGCTGTAGCAGGAGGCAGTTTGATTGCCGATGGGCTGGACAGCGGTACAATCAGTGGCGTATCATCCATGGGTGCAGGGTGTTCACTGAACACGGGCCCCGAGGGGTGAGGGGGCCCACAGTGCTCTGACCAACACTGCATGTAAGGATGATCTGTCCCTGGTTGACAGCCAGGGATTATCTGTGCGGTGTGGGCTTGCACACGGGCCCACTAATTTCATGATACTCCCCTGGGTACAATGATGAGTATCTGCAGGCAACAGTGAAGCATGGTGGGGGTTCCTTGCAATTCTGGGGCTGCATTTCTACAAATGGAGTTTGAGATTTGGTCAGGATAAATGGTACCTCAATGGTGAGAAATACAGGCAGATAATTATCCACCATGCCATACCATACCATCAGGGAAGCGTGTTATTAGCCCAAAGTTTATTCTGTAGCAGGACAACAACCCCAAACATACAGCCAATGCAATTAAGAAAGATGGTCAGTGTAAAGAAGAACAAGGAGTCCTGGAAGTGATGGTTTGGCCCTCACACACGATGGAGACTGAGGATCTGAGGCAGCCTACAGCCATAGAAGATCTGTGGTTAGTTCTCCAAGATGTTTGGAATAACCTACCTGCCAAGTCCCTTCAAAAACAGCGTACATATTAGAATTGATGCTGTTTTAAGGGCAAAGTGTGGTCCCGCAAATATTGATTTGATTTGGATTTATCTTCTGTTCCTTTACTTTCCATTTTGTTAATTGATAAAAATAAACTATTAGCACTTCTATTTCTGAAAGCAATCTTAATTTACACAATTTTTTCACACCTGCTTAAAACTTTTGCACAGTACAGTACGTTGGGATCCACCAGGATTCCTGACTGGCAGCTGGCTCAGCGCACTGCCAGCTCCACAGCCCCACACTCCAGTGAGCACTGGAGGGGAAGAGCAGAGAGTATTGATTGATAGTCACTGCTCTCTAGTCACAGTGGAGGGGGAGAACTGAGTGATGAGCATCACACGATCGCTCAGTTCTTGGGTTAAGAAAGTGGGGCACCAATTCTGCTGCAGGCAAGTATGCTTTTGTTTTTCTTTTAAAATCCCAAACTTCTCCTTTAAATATAATGGAAAACGTAGTGCTAAGGTGCTTCTGGTGAAGGTTCAAATCATATTTCAAATATCACTGAACAGGGTTTTATTTGCATGCTGGCTTTTAGGCAGGCCCACTGAATCTCTGTGGTTCCTGTTACATTTATTTTCTGAATAGTAAAGAAAATAAAGGTTGCAAGTTCCAAGGTCATCAACACGGTCTTCTGTAGTGCATGGAGAGGAAAGCAGCACAGTAAAAAAAAATCATGCAACAAGTACTTGCATTGCAGTACCTAGCTTGTAAGCAGGGTTGTCAAAAGCATATAGAAACAAAAGCAAGAAATCTTAAATAAAACTCTTTGGTAAAAGAAGATGTGTTTTTTTGGCTGTATTTGCAACAAGTCTAAAAAGATAAGGTTATATTTATACCGCGCTAAATTATGCAGAGATTGCTATCTGCTGACACCACAATTAAACAAAAATGTGCAAAAAGATATAAAAATTAAACCGTGTAGCGCTAAGCCTGTAAACAGAAAACTTGGAACGACCATGCATAGGTAAATCCTTGTGCACCACCAAAAAAATTAATAAGCTAAAAATGTCTGACTTTATATGACTGTACACAGGGAGGGATCACGATGTCAGCCCAAAAAAATACCTTAATCAAAAATTGCATAAAGTGCATAGCATGTGTTTCAATAAATTGCAAAAAGGACAAATACAGTATATATGATAGACATGGAATATTGACAGCCAATAAAGTGCATGAAAGTGCTATTAAAAGTTCATATGGAAAAGTCCATGTCAGAATCCTGGGTGAAATAACTGCAATCCAGCACCGATTAAGTGAATTCCACCACCGGGAGATATTCGTACGCTTACCAGAACGCTGATAATAATAGGCCTCCAAATCTCATCTAGAACGGGAAAGCTCTGTCACCGTGACCGGATGTCTCCCTGCTCCAGCACTCCAGTGGTCACACAACAAACCCAATATGTATTACAGACATAGGGGTCATAAATACATTGATTACCAATCCTCTTCCCTTGGGGCAGTATCCAATCCAAAGGGTCGTGAAATGAAATTCTTGACATAGTGTAAAACCATTCACGGTACATTTATTATAAAAAGTAGTGCATTTACATCAATGAAGTAAAAAACTAGCTATTTAAATAATTTGCCAGCATCTATCGAAGCGCATTAGCCTGGGGTCGGCTGTATCCAACGCGTTTCGTCCTCTAGGACACCGTCTGGGGTTACCGACCCTCCAGAGTATCGTGCTTAAATAGCATTTCAAAAAATTAATAGTGTGTCACCTGTCTCCACATCAAGCAATAGCACATCCGCATAATTCCAAGATGGCGGCCTAGCGTGCGTTCCACACCTCAATTTCAGGGTCAACCTGACCTATTGGGCCTCGTTTTTGTCCCCTGTGTACAGCCATATGAAGTGTGACATTTTTTGCTTATTCATTTTTTGGTGGTTCACAGGGATTTCCCTATGCATGGTCATTCCAAGTTTTCTGTTTGCATGCTTAGTGCTACGTTCATATTTTATATTTTAAGTTTAAAAAAGATGATACCCTTGTAAGCTATATCTGTTAAATATATATTTTAAGGCTTACTGCAGAGGAAAAGAAACAATGAAATCACTGCAAATGCATGCATTGCCCTTGCTTCCATATCCTTTATGCTGATAGCAACTGCCAGTGACAAAAGTGCGTAAGAAATGCTGCATTCATAAAAAAAAAAGAAACAGATTTAACCCTGCCATGTTCGATTCCATCGACTGAACAACAATGTATTTTAGAAGCCTCCAAATCTCTGCGTCAAATACATTTGAAAGGTGATTTATAAATCTCCATGTCACCAAGCCCTAAGGGTCCACAACACATCAGATTTCTGCCAAAGTGAAATGAAACAACCGACAATTCTGCAGAACAGAAAAGTAGACGGATTGTTTACAACTATGGAACGTCGTCTTTGATTTTCACTGCATTATTTAATAAAAAGTAGCTGGGGTCCTGCTGCTAAGGGAAACACCATCTACGCTCTTTATACAGGAAATAATCGTTGGGTGCTGACCTTAATTTAAAAAGGCATTAGGGGTGATGCAGAAATGTCATGGCCTGGGACCTTCATCATTTAGAAGCATGCACCAGTGGGCACAACGCTACCCCTTTAGTCTGTGCACAGCTCCCAAATAAGCAAGGCTTTTGATGCCAACGGAGGAAGCAGCAGTTTCCCAGCTGGTATTCCAACAGCGGACCAGTGATTCAGCAAGATTGGGCACAGAACTGTCGGGAAACATTCTTACTAAACACTAGCCAGCAACATATAAGACATTCGCTCAGAGCTGACAGAAGAGGGATAAAACCAAAGGAAATGCCATTCTGGCTGGATGTTCAGCTGAAAAGTAGAACAGAGATTCACTTCATCATATTTGCATCTCTCTGTCCCAGAGTACCATTGGAATCATCACACAAGATTTATTACTACTAGGCAGTGGGCAATCTGTCCATGGCTAAGTCCGTGACGTACCTGAATTGGATCAGTTACACATCATAAGCATGGCAGCTCTGCCTTCCTCAAGTGCCAGTTGAGCAGTTGGCAACTGATTTGCAATACTAGCATGGGGAACAAATGTCGGCGGGGTACGATCTGTTAATAGTTCCACTGAGACCCAACTTGGATGAGAAAACCCGAGAAGATGGGAGGGATGTGCTGCAGTACCAGGGTACGTACGGGGAGCTCGTCAGAAATAGACAATCACTGCCATCATCAAAAATGCTGGACTGCATCAGCAACTGGGCAGCACTGGCAGAGGTCAACAGGAAGAGCACCTTCTGCCAACCTATGTAGACGCACAGAGGAGACGTATTGCAGAGAGAATGAAACTCACCTCAATGAATGAGGATGGTGGCACTGCACCATTCTGCTGACTTCCTGAAGGACGCTGGAGGAGGAGAAAAGCAAAGCAGCGTGCTTGGTGCCAGCCTCATACTGCAGTGTGTGCACAGAATCAGATGCACAGGTATCTACCCACCAGACTTACAGCTGCAGACACACAGTGTGCCTCCGCCACTGGGGGAGGAGGGGGACGGGAGGAGGTGTAGACACTTTCGTTTTTTCATTAACCCATCAACTTCAGCACCTCCTCTGCAGCTAGGACTCAGAACAGGGAATGCACCGCTAGGGACTAAAGGCAACAAAAAAAACCTACAGCCAGAAATTATGGATAGGGTGGCATAGTTGGCAGCATTCTCCAATCATTACAAAGCATGCCTTGATTATCTGAGCCCACCATGACTAAGCATCAGCAGCTTCACACATGAATACATCTGGATGAAAAGAATTGCATCTGAATGGTATGTTTTGGGGAATATTGACCTCAAAAGCCCAGAGATCAAGAAGCAGAAATAATAAAATCTCATATAATGAAAGGAGATGAAATTGTGTTCTAGCTCAATCATGACAAATGAGGACAATTGAGTATATCAGAGCTCCTAAAACCAGAGGCATTGCCAACAATGCAGTACACATTACCTGACTACGCACCATACATCCATTCATCGGCAAGCAGCCCACCAATCAGCAAGCTGTTGCAGTTAAAAAATGTAACGTTACATAGGAACAAAGAATTGCCTAAGTTGCTCAGATAGTCATGGCAAACAATTCACAGAATACCATGACCCAGTTCACTCTTCAAGCCCTAGCTCCAGTCTGTTCCTTGGTATAAAGCCCCACTGCTAACTACTTAAAGAGAACCTGTCACCAGACTATGCATTTGAACAGAAAACTGCTTGTAGGATTATATGTGCATTTAACCACTTCAGCCCCGGGAGGATTTACCCCCTCCTGACCAGGCCATTTTTTGCCATACGGCACTGCGTCGCTGTAACTGACAATTGCGCAGTTGTGCGACGTTGTAACCAAACAAAATTGACGTCCTTTTTTCCCACAAATAGAGCTTTATTTTGCTGGTAAAATATAACCAAATATAAACAAAAAACTTTTTTTTTTTAACTTTCTGCTATAATACATATCCAAAAAAAATATAAAACACAAATTTATTCATCAGTTTAGGCCAATATGTATTCTTCTACATATTTTTGGTAAAAAAAAATAAAAAATCACAATAGGCGTATATTGATTGGTTTGCACAAAAGATATTGTGTCTACAAACTATGGGATAGATTTATGGACTTTTATTTGATGTTTTTATTGTTTTTACTGGTAATGGCGGCAATTGCGATTTTTAGCTGGACTGCAACATTGCAGCGGACAAATCTGACCCCATATGACACTTTTTGGGGACCAGTGACATTATTACATTGATCAGTGCTATAAAAATGCACAGATCAATGTATAAATGATCAATGTATAAATGACACTGGCAGGGAAGATGTTAACACTAGGGGGCGATCAAGGGGTTAAGTTTGTTCTAACTGTAGGGGGGATGGGCTGGCAGGGACATGGCAGAGATTGCTGTTCCTGATCACTGGTAACAGAAGATCTCAGGCACGTCCCCTGTCAGAACGGGAACCCGCCTTGTTTACATAGGCAGATCCTCGTTCTGCTTCTGTAAACCGCAATCGTGCATCGGCAGCGGACATAGAGTCCGCCAGACCTGCGAGCATGCACACCTACTATCTCCCGTGCACGGACCACCGTACACCGATTTGAGCAGGAGAGCCGACCGGTGGTCGGCAAGGGGTTAAAGTGGTTGTAAACCTCAGACATGAAATATGAACAAAGCATATTCCTCTACAGTGTGCACATGTCTCAATCCAGAGCACAAAGTGTAATTTCTGTCTGCTGCTTTTTTCCTTGGCTATCAGCATGAGGCACTTCTGACAAGTTTTCCTGACACCAAGAGAAAAATGGTGACAGGGGAGGGAGCTCTAGTTGATTGACAGCCTCAGCTCTGTTCCTGTGTGCAGGGGGGGGGGGGTATATCCCTGGCCTCCAATCAGCTCTCCTCACTGAGCTCTGCAGAGTGTAACTTCAGCTCTCCACCTCCTTTTTTCTGACAGCAGAGACAAGCTTTTTACATTCTGGACTTTGAATAGATGTAGAGAAGAGAATACTGCAGATAAACATGTACAATGTATATAGGAGGATTTGCTTCATCTCTGTGTATTACCTGAGGCCAGTCACTTAACTGGTTATATATGTAAAGGATTGCACCCACCAACATATCTTATGCATGTTATTTACCTGTAAAAGCATTGTGTAGACACTCAAAAGCCCTGAGACTGCTTCTGGGTGCTGCCATCTTGGATGTGATGTCAGCAGCCTCTGAGCCATCACTCCAGTAATACTCCGTTCTCCTTCACTCCTCTACTGGCAGCTATATAAAAAGGTTATGGAGGTAGGTGGAGGTAACTGGACACTCCAAGAAGAGGAGAAAGCTATTGTATGCAAGGAGGGAAGGGGCAAGGCTGGGCAATAGGCTAGTAAAAATGTTCTCGCAAGCTCAAAGGCTTATTGTAAGTGAATAAAAAAATGCATTTAATGGAAAAGAAATTTGAAGCTGAATGCAGCCTGTCAACTCTTGCATGGTTTACAGGTTTCTCTCCTGTACTAAAGTGGCTTACTCAGGTCTCACAGCACATCGAGCTTCTCACAGCGTTGCAGCAAGTCAGTCAGAGCCCTCCCTGCCCCAAACACACACTCATTTCCTGGCTGCAGGACAGTCAGCATCATTTAGCTCTTTCCACCGCAGTCTAACTGTCCTTGGCCCTCCCCTTAATTTATTCTAATTCAGTCTTGAAGACTTCACATCGCATGTGGGCGTTATCATGGCACGTCCTTTTTGCACAACTAATGAGTCAGCCCACTGATTGCGATAAGGAATTGGTAACACCAGATCACTTGCAATGTTAATTGTTATTCTGACTGTCTATGCATTCATTGGGGGCATTTGTATTAGAGCTGGTTCACACATGGGCGATCAGACTTCAGGGCGACTTAAGCGTGCCTTGCAAATGACTTTTGTAATAGAAGCCAATGCAAGTTGCCTGAAGTTGCCCCCAAAGTAGTACAGGAACCTTTTTCTAAGTCGGACCGACTTGAGTCGCTCCTATTAGAACGGTTCTATTGCAATGCATGGAGTGCGACTTGTCAGGCGACTCAAATCGCCTGACAAGACGCCCCTGTGTGAACCAGCTCTCATTGTACCTATATTGGCTGTTTGAACTTGAATATGACATCTCGATAAACTTGTTACTTGATTTAAAAAAAAAATGGGGAAAGAAAAATATGACCAGAATGAACTGCAGCCTTTCTGTGCCTTCATCTGCATTTTTTTAGGTTGGCGACAGGGTCCCGTTAAGTTGCCCATGGTCTTTCAGACTTGTACTTCACATTTAGACATCCGTCATCTGTCACAAGACATTTGGGTGCAAACCTTTAGAAGAGAACAACCCTAAACTTTAAAATATCACTAAAGTAAACAACTGAAATCCATTATCCCCACATTTAGCCTAAAAGTGGATGTAAACCCAGAAAATATTTTTTTTACTGACACTTCCTTGTACAGGAGAGGATATCATGTCATCTGTGCCCAGTCTTGCCACGAAGAGTTAATCCAGCTTTGAGCAATGCTCTTATCTTTTTTCAGTAAGAGAAAGACTGACTAAGGGAGAAAAGGGAGTTGTTTCATTCCTTACTTTTTGAGTGACAGATAATTTTGTTATCTCCTGCATTGAGCATACAAAGCTTCACACTCCCCCCTCCCATCTCCTTCCAGCTCTTAGTATAGAGCTGGGTGGGGAATCTTGTGACATCACAACTCCACCCACCGAGATCCAGCAAAGAGACCTACCCACTGATTTCAGTATTTTGCAATGCTGCTACTGCTGAAGAGGGGGGGGGGGGCATTTTCAAGGTAGGGATACGGAATACATGCAGGAAGCTTGCATCTATATATACACATTAAAACTGTGCCATTAACTTATACTGGGTGTGTGGTGGTCTTACATCCACTTTAACCGACAACTGAAATAAACACTTAAGCACTTAGTATCAGCCGATTTCTGTTGATTTGGTCCATGAGTACTGCAGTCGGCCTGAAAGAAGCCAGCCATTCAGGTGACTTCTGTCAATGGGGCATGACCAAAAAAGGTCTGCCAATCGGCTCCCTAATGGCTCAGCCAATAGCTGAGAGCGCTGACTGGAGTGTTCTGGCATCCCCTGGACAAACACAATAGAACAGCAGGGGAGATTGCTGTACTAACATCGGATAGTTAGTACAACGACTCCTCCTGAGCTGTCCATTTTTTTTGTTCATCTCTGCTGGATTTAACAAAAAAATCCTCTTAAACTTACTGTTAAGCCCCATTCACACAGGCCGAATATCAGGTGGCACTGGTCGGTTCAATAGAAACTGGCCTACATTCGGGCCAAAAAAGGTCGAGAGCACTAACCGGAGTGTTCTGGTGAGGAAGCTTCTCCATGTCAAAACACAATAGAACAGCAGGGAAGATCGCTGTACCAACATCGGATTGTTAGCACAGTGGCTCTGACCTGAGCTGTCAGTTAATTTTTTTTCGTTCAGCCACCGGTCCCAGAAGATACGCCGGCCATTCACAGCGCACCAAAGCAGTCAGCAGCTACACTTTTTGTAGCTGCTGACTCTTAAAAGGGTGGAACATTTATTCCCTAACACCTAATCTAGCTCTGAGAAAAAAATATTTTTATGTAAACCCCAACAATGAACTCCTATTTTTTTCCCTAAAGGTCTGTTAAATATAGGCACTGAAAGCACTTTGTAATATCTGTTCGATAAAAGCAAAAAAAAAAAAAAATGTAATCCCTGGCTGTGCTGCACTAAAATCCTAAACACAGGTATAAGCCCTTAAAATGGTTATAAACTCTTACATATTCTCAAAAAAGTGACTAGCATTAGGTGATACACAGAGATGAAACAAATCCTCCTACATAAGTTGCACCTGTTTATCTATGGCTAGGTTTTCTCTACAGCCTTTAAAAGCTGTGTATGGCCAGCATTGGGCTACTCAGGGGCAGGATGATATTAGCCCAATTTGCCAGTGACTTCATATCTATGTTAATAGACAAAACTGTTCTAGATGTCAAACTGATGCTTACAGGTACAGTAGATGCATGCATATTGTGCAGATCACTCCGTTATCTTTTTTAAGGAAAATAGGAAAAAAAATGCTTAAAGTGTTTGTTACCTCAACATTTCATATTCCTGATGTGTCTGTAGTACCATGTACTTGTGTTAAAAAGTATCCTGTTTCCTTTGCATTGCTTCCTTTATGTGAAATGCCTGGTGACCCTGCCAGTCCCTTTGTTTTCCTATTTCAAACTGACAACACTAGGCATCAGAGCATGTCTATCCCAGTGTGGTCAGTTCTGCCTGTTCTACAATGATCAGACTTGCAGCAGAATTATATTTCTTATGAAATTTTGTTTCAAATGTGCAAACAGGCACACTTATACTGAGTGAATATGCATGCAGGCATGTGCCAATGGAGAAGGAAAGGGAGGCATGTGCCAATGGAGAAGGAAAGGGGGGCATGTGCCAATGGAGAAGGAAAGGGAGGCATGTGCCAATGGAGAAGGAAAGGGAGGCATGTGCCAATGGAGAAGGAAAGGGGGAGAAGTGGTCAGACAAGTTTAACTAGAAGCTAATTCAATCCAAGAAGACTCCAACAGGCATCAGGGAGGGTCTACAGACATACAGTTGTTACCTAGTCCAGCTATAAAAGGCCAGATGAGGTGAACATTCTCCGATGTCTGCACACAGTTTGTGTCTTAGGCCCCTTTCACACGAACGGATAGAAAAGGCTGATCTGCCGTTGCTATCCGTTAGTCAGATAAGGCACAACGATTACTTGCATTTGTTACATTCCGATTAGCTACGGATGCATGCTGCTGCGGTGGAAACATTGTTAACATTCTTGACATTCCTGAAGTGCTTCCTATTGATTTCTATGCTTATTGCCGTTGCTATCCGTAGCTGACACAGTTTAGCTGCAGATTCGTGCAGATAGGTGCAGATACGTGCGGTTAGCTGCATAACATCTTTCCTGGACGCATTCCAATCCTTTTTCTAAACGTTCGAAATCGTCTGTAACAAAACCGTTTCTAAATACAGAGTGTGAAAGGGGCCATAGGAAAGCATTGTCACAGTATGGCTGCGGTAGATAACTTCATCTATCCACAGCTAAAAGCTGCATTCTATCCGTCCGTGTGAAAGGGGCCTTAAATATTTAACAATTTTTATGCTGTAGCCCCAGGTACCAGCATGCTGTTTTCTTGCACCCCCAAATCACAGTTTTTAGTTATGCTATGACACAGAAATTAGGATTCCCAACACAACTTTGACAATCTGAGATTCCAAAGATTTTGTGGACCCTTTTTGGGGTCCTGACCCACAGGTTGTGGACCTAGGCACCAAGCCACATGCCAGGGAACAAGTGTGATAGGTATTTTGGGATGAAAATGTTATACCTCTGCTTGATACAAGATGAATGGGATTCAGAACCGGTGCTTGGAGATGAGGCCAAACAGAAGGATTGAAGAAATCTCAGGTAGGCTTTTTGAAAAACCAACATTGCTCTAAAACACTGAGAGCCCTGTTCCTTTTTAATTTAATGTTCAGCACTGCCTTTTCCTTTTTATTGCATACTGCGGTATGGGATTTACTAATTACTATAGGTTGCTCCATCTGCATTTCAGCACTTTTCTTTGCTGCAGACATTTTACTGCATTTGCACTTTTGGCATCCTATGTATAACAATGTTTTATTGGTATATATTAAATACTCCCTTCTATACTGACATATTATTAATGACCTGTGTGTTGGATCACCTCTAGATATGTCATTAGTATTATATAGTTTATGTTACCGTGAGCATCTAGCATGCCTATAATCATCTGCTCTCCCAAGCAGACAAGCTACTGTTTATTTGTAGCTGTTCTACAAGACGGCTTCAGCTCACGCCCAATCATTTTTTTTCTAATCCGCTGTAAATCTACAGCTAAACTCTGCAACGTCCTGACACATAGGTGCTGCTTGTTTGCCGGCATAATTCTCCGTTACAGTTCTCCATTCAAGTTCAAGGCTAAACTCCTCAACAGTCATGTTCCCTGCGGTGAATGATATCTTCAGTATGAGCAGGAAGCCAGCAAACACTAATACTACTGTAATGTGGAGAGTCAGACATGGTGGAATTCATTAACTCTGGCAGATATATGGCCCAATGCACTGAGATTTATCTAGCATCACGCAATGTATTGACAAGCAGAGCCAAGCGTCTAACACCCAATGAAATATGGTGCGCAGCGTCATTCATAGCTGGCTTTTTGTTTGTTTGTTTCCTTTACTAGTTGGAAGAATAAAGAAGATCTCTAGGCAAACAGAAAATGTGGATGATAAATGCATCATCAGTTATCATAACTGCTAAAATCAGCCAATATGGATAGAATATGCAGACCAGGATTTGACACCCTTACAAAGTCTATCTGGGCCCACTCCATAAACATCAAACTTCTCATGTTTTCTAGATTTCCTGACAAAAACACAGGTGGAAGAATCCCTAACTGATCTAGGCAGCTGGATTTCCTGATGATCGTATGTAGCGATCCAAAAAATCATAGCCTGCTGCAAAAGCTGGAATACATGTTTAAGAAAATAAAATCCATCTCGGTCAGCAGTTCTAATGCCAAAAGAGACATTTAAAAATCATGTAACCTGCCCAAATGCCACTCCATCAAGCCATAGCAGAAATGCCAAACATGAGTCAACAAATAGACAATGTGGCCTCAAAGCCGAGAAGGTGGGGAGATATGGACATCTAAAAGACCACATGAAACAATATTATCCAGATTCTTGCCAAATGTAAACTCAATCACTAAAAAATCTCATAAGTTCCACCTTGTTAGGAACTTTAAATGTCATTTTTAATGCACACTGGGTGTTTAGCAGCCTTTAAAAGTCTAAGGGGGCTGGGCAGTGTACCAAATGGTACTCCATTCAAGGCCATAGGTTCCCAGGGACAAATGCCCAGAACACAGACTTCTTGTGCATGAAGCCTAAATCTGCAGTTTTCTGCTCACAGGATAAAAACACTTGTGTCCGGTGTCTCCCAACATACGAGGACACCGTCTCACTGTACCAAGTGTAGACTAAAGGCAATTGTGCCAATTCACATTGCGCAGGCATTTTTCACCGAAGTATCTACCAGGAATCCTGCCATGAGAAATGGCATGACAAATTGTTTAGGATACACAGAGCTTCAATAATTAACCACTTGCAGGGGCGGCCCATCCATTATGGCCACAGGAGCACCGCCTCCCCTATCTCTTCCGCCGCCTCTCCCATCCATGCACCCGGCCCCTTTTCAGGATGCCAGGATGCATGAATTACAATTGTGGTGGTGGGTGGGAGTATTTTTGTGAAGAACACCATTAGAGCCCAAGGCTCTAATAGGCTTCAGGACAGAGTGGGCTGTGAGTGCAGACAGAACGCTCACAGCCCACTCAGGACATCCTCCCAACCAATCAGGTAACAGATTTGGCATCCGTCACCTGATTGGCTGAAAGCACAGGCGATCCTATTGGACACCTAGGAGGCATAATGGAGGCCGCCGTGGAGGACACGGAGCCGCTGCACACTACCCACCTAGATAGGGTAAGTGCAGCAGTAGAACAGTGGGGGAGAGGTGCCACTCGGGGGAGAGAAGTGCCGTTCGGGGGGGGGGGGTTGTATAC
>BLSH010067038.1:252802-267074 GCA_018402905.1 Glandirana rugosa | reverse complement strand
TCCGGTGTGATCAATATTCAGTTATTGGCACCATAGCTTGTAGACTCTATAACTTTCACAAAGACCAAATAATATACACTATTTTGTTTTTTTTTTACCAAAGATATATAGCAGTATAAATTTTGGCCAACATTTATGAAGAAAAATTACTAATTTGCAAAATTTTATAACAGAAACAAAGAAAAATTATTTTTTTTACAAAATTTTCGGTCTTTTTTAAATTATAGCGCAAAAAATAAAAAACCCAACGGTGATTAAATACCACCAAAAGAAAGCTCTATTTGTGTGAAAAAAAGGACGCAAATTTCATATGGGTACAATGTTGCATGACTGAGTAATTGTCATTCAAAATGTGAGAGCACTGAAAGCTGAAAATTGGTCTGGTTAGGAAGGGGGTTTAAGTGCCCAGTTGTCAAGTGGTTAAAGCGGAAGTTCAATTTTTGGGTGGAACTCCGCTTTAAAGTGGAAAGGCTGGATATTAAAGTATTTATCATCCTCCAAAATGGATTCATAAATGCGGCGCTATGAAGAACTATTTGAATCTATTTGAATCTGATGCATGTTTCAGCAAAGCTAGCCAAACTAATGGCAGGACAAGGTCTATATTTGTTCAGAACACATTCAGGCTCGGTACACACTGCCGCGACTTGGGATCCAACTTGTGAGACTCCTAGTCACGTGACATGTGAAACCCCATTTTAGTCAATGAGAGCCGTCTTAACCACTTCAGCCCTGGAAGGATTTCCCCCTTTAGGACCAGTGCGATTCGGCACTGCGTCGCTTTCACTGACAATTGCATGTTCGTGTGTACCCAAACAAAATTTGCGTCCTTTTTTTCCCCACAAATAGAGCTTTCTTTTGGTGGTATTTGATCTCCTCTGCATCATTTCTGATCACCGCTGTAAATAAAAAAAGCGGCAATTTTGAAAAAAAAAACAATATTTCTTACTTTTTGCTAAAATACAAATCCAAAAAAAAATGTATATAAAAAAACATTTTTTTTTCATTGGTTTTGGCCGATTTATATTCTTCCTCATATTTTTGGTAAAAAAAAATATAAAAAATCGCAATCGGTGTTTATTGATTGGTTTGCGCAAAAGTTGCCGCGTTTACGAACCATGAGAATTAATTAAAATATTTTACTAGTAATGGCGGCGATCTGCGATTTCTAGCGGTACTGCGATATTGCGTCGGACATGTCGGACCATTTTGACACTTTTTTGGGACCATTGGCATTTATACAGCGATCAGTGCTATGAAAATGCACTGATTACTGTGTAAATGTTATTGGTAGTGAAGGGGTTACTCTAAGGGTTAACTGTGTTCCCTCAGTGTGTTTTAACTGTATGGGGGCTGGACTGGCAGGGGGAGGGGAGTGATCACAGCTTCCATATAGAGGAAGGCTGTGATCACAGCCCTTCCCCCTCTGTCAGAACGGAGATCCGTGTTTACATACACGGACCTTCGGTCTCCCACTGCGGGGGAGCCATCTCGGGTAGCCGGCGGAGATCGAGTCCGCCCTACCCGCTCCCTGGCTCCCCCCCGGAACACAGTGGGCGCGCACACGCTCACAATACTCGTTATCGCGGCCACCGTCAGATGATGGCGGTTTGTGATAACGAACCACTTTGCCACCGTCAAGCTGCGGCGGGCGGTCTGCAAAGTGGTTAATTAGCACTACTGAAGTCGCTCCGACTTCAGAAAAGGTTCCTGTACTTCAAGGTCAACTTCTATTCTATACTTCTATCAAAGTAGTACTCAAGTAGCCAGGAAGTCGCCTGGCAAAGCTGCACCGCTAGTCATGCGACTTTCAGGTCGCAGCAGTGTGAACCGAGCCTCAAGGCTCTCCTTCGTGCTTTGTGGCAATACACAATGGTTGTGCTTTGCTTACCAATGAAAGTGAGAGCTCTGTCAAAAGTTTATTTCTGTCTGTGCCCTTGTTCTGCCCAAGTGACAAACTCGGCAGAATGCACAACCCGCGTCACTTCTGGTTTTTTAAACCATTATAACTTCCTAATTATGAGGAATTTCTGTTTGTAGAAAACACCGGAAACGGACTACAGTCCATTACAGGAAGATGTTGCTGTGCCTAGGAGGCGGCCATTTTCTTGGTTGGTATCTGAGCAGAGTATAAATCTCCGCTCATATACTGTGCAGCGGACTTGTAGTCCCTTGCCGCTGTTTTTTTAAAAACCCCTATTGTTGAACGCAAACAGAAATTTGTGACAATTAGGAAGTTATCGTGGTTTAAAGCAACCGGAAGTGACGCAGGTTTGGCATTCTGCAGAGTTTGGCATTTGGGCAGTACACCCATGTTAGTAAGATTTCCTCTCACTTCCTGTCAGGACAGGAAGTGTTGGCAAATCTCTCCAATGGGGACACAGAAAAAAAAACACAAAGAGATCGTTCTTCTGATAATATTTTATTACTGTCCATTGGTAACAGCCAACCCTCTATTTCTTGTATTGGCTTTACAGGGCCAGGAACAGAAAATGAGAGAAAACCTCCACAATGGGGTTGCAGACAGAATAAAAAGGTTTCAAAAATGTTTAACTTGTCCTCACTATACAAAACTGAAAAGAATCAGTTTGAAGTTAGGCTTTATGGTAAACACTACAATAATACCAGTATGTGCTCACTGAAAACCCGCTATGCTTTCTCGTTAACAAACCCTTACTTATGATTTGAACAATGGACTTTTCCTATGGGTATTGGTACTAATATTTGAATTGGCAGCTCTCCTTTTTTTTTCTCTTGCAAATAGCTGCTTTTAATCTTACCTCCAATCCTCACATAACCCTGTGTCTCTCATTCTTTTTCTACCATATCCGCTTATCCTTTTCTATTTCTTCCTCATTAAATTTGCATTACCTTCATAGAGCAAACTGGGCCAGACAAGATAACACGATCTATGGGACAGCAAGGCAGCCTATAGCACAGCATGAGGCATTATGGGACGGGCCCTGCACAGGTTATTTTGCGTAGGCCATTTTCGCTGTTGGCACCTTCCTGGTATATTACAAACCTCTACTTTATGTAATTCAGCTCAGCATTGAGTCAACGCATTTTAATTAGAAGTGTATCAGATCAAGGTCATCCTACCACCATGCCTTGCTGTCCGATAATAATTACATTTATGCAGAGAAAGGTTCCTTTCAATCAGTTTACCACGTATAAATGAGCTTCCTTTCATTCATTAAAAAAAGCATCTCTCCTCATTAATAGGGGGCCTAATGTGATTTCCAGCAGGGCGTTCAAAATGATACTGAAAAATAAGAACTAATTGGGCTACAAACAGCTGTATAAATGAACCAGGATCATTGCAAAACCTTATCTCATCAGAAGCACAGAATGATGGGTAATGCCCATGGGCAATGCAAAGAGAACACAGGGCATGAAAAAAACCACGTCATCAGGTATAAATGAGCAGGCTGGTCTCATAAGCCTTGGGAGGCCTTGCATGGCAATCTGTTACATTTCAACAGATACATGAGAACTTTCTCATACGTAATACATGGTCGAAGGCTGGCCATACACTTCAGTGACAATAAAGTGCACCTACAATCTCCTGTTCACAAGCACAGCAGAATGGATGTCCATGTCCAGTGATGACCCATTACTGTCTATAAAAGGGTTACTCAACTCAGGTTCCTCCACAGGTTGCTAGGGGCAATGATCAGATTCTGCCTCTCAGATAAGCTCCCACTGACATCACCAATCTTTTTAGCTATCTGTAAGGGGGTTATTCTTGCCCAATAACCACAAGTGTAAGGAGTATTCTTCTCTCTGATCACAACACTAATGTATTACGAGTTGAAGATATAGTAATTATTAGCAGGGGTTCCCGGAGAACAAAAAGTTATTTCAAGGGTTCATCTGTGCTGAAAAGGTTGAGAAAGAGTGGTCCACATGGGATAGTACGGTGTGGTACCTTTATTCATCTCTATTGTAGCAATAAACCTACACTGTGCACTGGACCAAGTTCTACCCTTTGGATCCCCTTCAATATTTTCTCAAATGTTCAAACACCAGAACACGGAGATGAAGGCAGAACCCATTTCACCATGTCTCTTGTGTATTTCCATCTTGCAGTACAATGAGCTAATGTGTTCCAGGAATGCTGTGAAAACTGCTACCTCTTATAAAGGCTAAAATGTATTCATATACAGAGGTGTCTGTAAACCAGACAAAAATTGTAGTTGTGTAACTGAAAAGGTCAGATTTAGAGTTGAGCGAACCCGAACTTTGCGGTGTTCGGGACCCGAACCTTTGAAAAAAGTTTGGGTTCTGGTATTTTTTTCCCGCTTGTTGAATAGCTGCAGGGCAGCCAATCAACAAGCGTTTCACTGGTTTTCCCTTAGAAGCCATCACAGCCATGCCTACTAATGGCATGGCTGTGATTGGCCAGTGCATCATGTGACCCAGCCTCTGTATGAGCTGGAGTCACGTAGTGCTGCATGTCATATGCTCTCAGGCTAGTGTAGGGAGAGGATGCTGCCGGCGCTGTGAGGGACAGATTATTGTTATTTCCCTAGCCCCATTTCTTTGTAGGGCACTTGTCCTACTCTTACCCCCACTTTTCTTCCTTTTGCAGCCCTCTAGCACTTTCCGGGACTTTTTTTCAGCCATTTTTGTGCCCAAAAGTTTGGGTCCCCATTGATTTCAATGTGGTTCGGGGTCCGGGGTCAAGTTCGGACAGAACCCGAATCCGAACTTTTCCACAAAAACCCGAACATCCAGGTGTCCGCTCAACTCTAGTCAGATTCCCTCAAAGAACACCTCCAGCCCTCACATAAACATCTTTTTTGAAGAGGCAGCACTAGAAGTAGCAAAGCAAAAACCAGGTTTTGTCTAACTGTGCAGTGTGGATGGAGTGTGAGACTCCAAAGACTGCCTTGCGACAGTGCAGTTAGCGGTGATGGTGTATGCTGCCCAGGTCTTTCAACCCGACATGTTGAGGGGCTCCAGGATGATTGTTTAATGTGGAGGAATCTGTTTTGTCATTTTCCTCTGTGGTTTGTAAAATCCAGAGAGCCCAAGCCTGTGGGCTGGAGCAGCAAGGAAGGTGGCAAAGAGTGCCAGAGGTATAGAGTGCGTACCAAACAGGTACACTGTTACATGGTCAAGAGGACCAAGGCCAAAGCCCGAGGAGCAGTGCTGACCAGAGAGCTAGGTGGCTTGGTATTTTTCATTACCATTATTGCTGTGTAAAGTGGAAATCCTGGATAGACTGTGTGTTTTTGTTTAATAAAAGTGGGCCAACAAGCCCTTAACCACTTCGGCCCCGGAAGGATTTACCCCCTTAATAACCAGGCCATTTTTTGCGTTACGGCACTGCGTTACATTAACGGACAATTGCGACGTTGTCCTTTTCCCCCCCCCCACAGAGCTTTCTTTTGGTGGTATTTGATCACCTCTGCGGTTTTTATCTTTTGCGCTATAAACAAAAAAAATAGCAACAATTTTAAAGATAACATTTTTATTTTTACTTTCTGCTATAAAACATATCTAATAAAAATATGTAAAGAATTAAATTTATTCATCAGTTTAGGTCAATTCGTATTCTGCTACTTATTTTTGGTAAAAAAAAAACCCAATTAGCATATATTGATTGGTTTGTGCAAAAGTGATCG
The DNA here is from genome assembly GCA_018402905.1 of Glandirana rugosa. Taxonomy (NCBI): domain Eukaryota; kingdom Metazoa; phylum Chordata; class Amphibia; order Anura; family Ranidae; genus Glandirana; species Glandirana rugosa. Next base: position 261,441 of record BLSH010067038.1, on the reverse strand, counting down.
CGTTTTTTTGGGGACCAGTGACATTATTACAGTGATAAGTGCTAAAAATATGCACTGATCACTGTATGACACTGGCAGGGAAGGGGTTGACATCAGGGGCGATCAAAGGATTAACTGGAACAGACAAACTCAGTTCTGCCTCTCTGTGGGGCGAAATCAGGTGCCCGGCGGGCCCGCCCATTGGCTCCCCCACCACACTGCACGTGCGCCCACAATATCTATTGCACAAAACAACCCACAGGTATGTTGTTTCGTGTAATAGAGCCACCCTGCCGCAGGTAAATTCGGTAGGCGGTCTTTAAGTGGTTAAATGGCAGAACTGGCGTGGAGTTTTCTCACTGGTGAGCTCTACACTTGAGCTAAATAACCCAGAAACAGAATAACAAATCCTTAGGCTGGTAAGCAGCACACACAGGCATATTACAACTTTGTGTTAAAGCAGTAGTTTACTTAGAGCCGGTTCACACAGGGGGGATCCGACTTCAGGGGCAACTCAGCGCAACTTCAGTGCAGCTTGCAAGCGACTTCTGTAATAAAAGTCAATGCAAGTCGCCTTAAAAGTAGTACAGGAACCGTTTTCTAAGTCGGAGCGACTTGAACGGTTCCATTGCAATGCATGAAGCGCGAGTTGTTAGGCGACTTAAGTCGCCTGACAAGTTGCCCCTGTGTGAACCAGCTCTTAAATAACATTTTTTCTACAGCTTTAGTTACAATTACTTGCCTAATGAAGTATGTCTCACGATGGGCAGGCTTGCTGGATGCTGTAGAAATATTCATTACAGGGCTATCCTGTCCTCTTCCTGCTGCTGAACCTCCGACACTGTGGACGTTTAAGCTGCATTAAGGATGATCCTATGGGGAATGCTTTCTGCTCCATGGGAAAAGTTCTTCATTGTAATCAGTGAAATAAGTTTCTCAATGGAGGAGATGGCAGGAGGGGTGTGTCCCCGTCGGATCATCTTTAGTGCAGCTGACCCTGGAGAGCCAAAAACCCCCACGGTGCCATAAATTCAGGAAGAAGACAGGGTAGCCCAGCAGTGATGTTTTCTATAGTTTCCAGCAGCCTAAGTAATGAAACTAAAGCTGTAGAGAAAAACAAAAAGTTTTTTTTAACTAAACTTTCTGCAGTGGTCAAGGTTATCAGCTGGGTATTTTCTTTCCATTTTTTGAACTAGTACTTCCAATATGGTGGGGCCTGACTAATTACAAGGCTGACAAAGACAGGCTTTTTATGAATACCATACAATGCAAAAACTGAGGGTTGTGGTATAAGGGTATTATGGGATGCTGGAGATATTATTCCTGGCTACGTGTGTATTCATGTGCTCCATATATGGACAAACACACACATTTCTTTGATTATATTTTGAACAACATCATTTTCCTCCTTGAGGCCAAAAATCCTTGCTGTGCACGCATCTCCATTTCATCCGTGCAATGCAGTAAAGAACCCGAGCAATGTCTGCTTTAAACAAGTTCAAGCGTTTGTTGCTTCTCATTGATGACTACCAGTATCAGAGTGCAATGCAACGTGATCTTCGCAACTAACCACAGGCAAAACCAGCCATGTACAGACACTTCTGCGCTATGATGTCAGATCAAGTGACAACAAAATCGCACTTTCATAGTAACATTCCTTTTGTGGTTTGTCATTCCGATTTTCTCCCTTTTCTGATCCAAAAATCATCCTAGCTAGGGCACTGAGGGGTTGTCTGGGGTTCACATAAAATATTATATATCATTTTTGAAGCAAAACGTTTAAATCGGTGCCAACTGCAGTGATTGCCAGCCTCCAGGGGCATTAGCCAGGTATAGTATCAGAGGCGTAACTAGAACCTTCAGGGCCCCGGTGCAAGAAATTATGAAGGGCCCCCTGACCCCTGGCCAGGGCCCTTCCCTCTTCCCACTGATCCTGGGGCCCTTTACGCCTATTGTGGGTCCCTTTATTAAGGTACTGCAGTGGGGCCCTTTCACAAGTTCTGCAGCAGGCCCCAGGGGGACCAGGGAAGCACACAGGGGCCCTGGGAACAGCAGAAGACAAGTAAACTGGATGGAGGAGATTGGGTCCTCTAAATGCCACCCCCGCCATCCTTCCTATTCAGGTGTACAAGGGAGGCACATGGGCCCCCTGGGCCATGGGGCCCGGTTGCAATTGCAACCCCTGCAACCCCTATCGTTACGCCCCTGTATAGTATTATGCATACTTGCACTAGTCCAAGGTGGACCAATGTAACTATGTTTAAAATATCCATACCTGGAATTATTCCTAATGTCTTTTTTTCATTACAAGTTTTGTTAGAGCTGCTCAATGACACATTTTGTGATACCCTGGACACTTCATCAAATTATGCTGTACCCTTCAGATCTATGAGCTAATGTGCATACTAAAATCCACCCACTGCAAAAGTTTCATAGCCAGGTGCAAATTATCGTTTAAAGCAGAATAGACTTGCCCTATTATCCTGAACAAATTGAGTTGCCCTTCTCATATAGTAAATGACAAAGGCAATGAGAAAGTCAATATATTACAGATAACTGTTAATGTTCCAGCTACACTCCTAACTTCAGGCCCTAATGGTCCTAGCTGAAGTGAAGCCATTTTGTGATAGGCTCCTCTTCTGTCTCTTCATGAAGACCATTCTGCTGAAACTCTGCATGATGAGCATAAAACACAGACAATAAAAAAGCCGTCCCAGAGATATTCTGCATGAGGAAGATAAAACTGTCTGTGCGAACACCATGGCCATGAATCATGCAGAGGGCTGAATCACTTAGTCTGCAATACCACTTGTAAAGGATAGTAGTTTGGGCTCGCCAATTAACTCCTTGAGCTTCACAATAGAGATCTTGGCATTCTCAGGATGTTATTTAGTAATGGAAAAAAAAAAACCCATAAGGAATTAAAAAAATTAGGATTGTGAACTTTGTGTATTTATACATGCTTTCTCCTGATCTATGCAATGACAACTCTTCAGAGAGTTCAAATAATTAAAGAGGAGCTCTGCAAAGAACAGCCGTGACCAAAAGTTTTGAGAATGACATAAATATTCATTTTCACAAAGTCTGCTGCCTCAGTTTTTATGATGGCAATTTGCATATACTCCAGAATGTTATGAAGAGTGATCAGGTGAGTTACAAAGTCCCTCTTTGCCATGAAAATTAACTTAATCCCATGAAGAACATTTTCACTACATTTGTGAAGAAGGCTTCAGGGCTTCCAAGAAAGTCCAGCAAGCGCCAGGATCGGGGCACCACCAGGGCAGAGCATGCTCAGGAATGGCAGCAGGCAGGTGTGAGTACATCGGCACCCACAGTGAGGAGAAGACTTTTGGAGGATGGCCTGGTGTAAAGAGGGCAGCAAAGAAGCCACTTCTCTCCAGGAAAAAACATCAGAGACAGACTGATATTCTGCAAAAGGTACAGGGATTGGACTGCTGAGGACTGGAGTAAAGTCATTTTCTCTGATGAATCCCCTTTCCGAATGTTTGGGGCATACGTACAAAACCTTTTTCCGGAGAAGTAAAGGTGAGCGCTACCATCAGTCCCGTGTCATGCCAAAACTAAAGCATCCTGAGACCATTCATGTGTGGGGTTGGTTCTCAGCCAAGGGAGTGGGGGGCTCACTCACAATTTAGAACACCGCCATGAATAAAGAATGGTACAAAAACATCCCCGAGAGCAACTTCTCCCAACCATCCAAGAACAGTTTGGTGAGGATCAATGGCTTTTCCAGCATGATGGAGCACCTTGTCATAAGGCAAAAGTGATAGCGAAGTGGCTTGGGGAACAAAATATCAAAATTTTGGGTCCATGGCCAGGAAACTCCTCAGACCTTAATCTCATTGAGAACTTGTGGTCAGTCCTCAAGAGGCGGGAGAACGAAAAAAAACCCCCAAATTCTGACAAACTCCAAGCATTGATTATACAAGAATAGGCTGCCATCCCTCAGGACGTGGCCCAGAAATTGACAGCATGCCAGGACAAATTACAGAGGTCATGAAAAGAAGGGTCAACACTGCAAATATTGACTCTTTGCATAAACTTAATGTAATTGTCAATAAACGCCTTTGACACTTATGAAATGCTTGTAATTATACTTCAGTATACCATAGTAACATCCGACAAAAACATCTAAAAACACTTAAGCAGCAGACTTTGTGAAAATTAATATTTGCGTCATTCTCTGAGGACAAGAAGTTGTTCTAAGTATTCTCTGAGGACAAACACTTTAAAAAAGGCCTGGATTCTTACCTTAATGCAAATAATATAACTGGGTACTAACATCTTTAGGTAAAGTTGATCCAGGGTGAATCCGATTGCCTCTCGGGGAATCAGGAAGGAATTTTTTCCCTGTTATAGCAAATTGGATCCATGCTTTGCTGGGGTTTTTTGCCTTCCTCTGGATCAACTGTGGGTGAAGGATTGTATATGGGATTATTTGTTTTTATATATATATATATATATATATATATATATATATATATATAAAGTGTTTTTTGGGTTTTTTTTTTGTTGAACTAGATGGACTTGTGTCTTTTTTCAACCTAACACACACACCCTTTGAACCAGACATATGCGTGTTGAGTGTGCATTTTTGGCGACAGCAATGAATTCGCTTTCTTTTCTTTCTTTAAACCTGGACTATAAATATGACAGTGTCAGAAGGATTGGCTAATATCGGAAACAAATACATTTTCTTCTAGCACAAATATAATGCATTTGGCTCCCAATGCCTACAATTCTTTAAAAAAAAAAAAGAGAAAAAAGGAAGCCATGTTTGCCAATTGTCAATGGGAAGAGTTCTACACAGATACAGCATGGCTCCCGCTAACTCCCAATGCCCCTAAAAGAAACCAGTCAGGACAGAAATATAGAAATTGCTATTGTTTACTTGGTTTTAAAGGTACAAGCCCCAGGGCTGTCTTCCACTACTCGGTGAGTCACTGACCTGAAACGAGTATATACACATCATTAGACAGTATCTCTAGAAGTAGCAGAACACGTCCAACCATGGCAATGTCAGCTTCCATATTCCTATTCTATAGACAAGGGATAGGCATTGATACAAATGATTCTGAGAGTTTGTTTTAGGAGATTGGGTAATTTCCTTTGTAGCAGTCCTCCTAGCTTTCCTGAGGCAAAATTGCACTAGGTAGTATTTAGAGCTCTAAACAGCTGTCACCAGAAATGTTAACAAAGAACAGCACTTTTATAGGACTATTATTAGATCAATCTAGGCACTGATGTACAGGCAGCCCATTGAAGTCTATGCAGCCCACTGGCACAAGTGCAGCACTTCACCAAGCCATCTGGGAAGATGTAAACAAACCTTCAGCCCTACACGCGGCACGTACACACGTCTGCCATAGGATCAATAACTCTTCTTATCAGAGGGATACATTTCAATGGTAATGTGGTGAGAGGGAGGGGGTAATAGGGGCCTTTAGAGGAAAATATGCTCGGCTCTCATTTAAGTTGGAGATAATCTTTAGGAAAAGAAAGTTTAAAGCTGACGCCATGTGGTGTAATCAAGTACAAAGAGGTAATAATTTATATTTGTGAGCTATAAACTCATGTACTCTGCCCAAAGGAGGAAAGACAACACATATGGTGTACAGTGGCATGGAGAATAACCTGATACATCTGAGTATGGGGTGGGCATGCATGGACCCCCCCTTCCACTTCCCAATATTCACCGCTTTGTCCCAGATTGCGGTCCATATTTTTTCAGGGTGCTCTAGGGCAGGTAAGATAAGGTATCTATTGGTGTTGAGGGATTCGATGCTTTTGGTTTCAGGATCATGGCACTGTATGGTTTTAGCTCAGGGCTGTGTGGTCCTGATGAGGAAGGCCAATATACCCATTATTAAGGTCATCCTCTAGCTCCCAAGCATGCCATTCCCCCAATTAAAGTGAGGGCTATTTAGCGTATGAATTGAAGGGGTGATGGCCAGAGACCACAATAGGTTCCCACTACAATTGGCCTCCAAAGAGGATGCATAGGATATATGGAGCAGTGCAAAAATTCACAACTCCACAAAAAAGGTGCAAGTAGCATTCTACCGGAAACTTTTGAGGAACACCAGTATAAGCTGCAAATGGTTTCTTAAACTGAGGAGCATACCTAGAACAGTGAACAACTAGTAAACACGCTTTCTGCTAAAGGATAAGTACATTTATTGCACAACATATTGATTCAGGAACCACAACATCAAACCAACAATTGTTGCATTGTAAAAACCTCAGCATATATGGCTCACCCATTGACACACCGCCTAAAACAGAGGAAGCCCACATGCTATGCAAACATGGTATGGCTATAATCAATGCTATAGTTACAATTCAAAAACAGCCAAAGATGGCTTTTCTGCAGCATATTGCTGAAAATTATCACAGTATAAATTGTAGCAAACAAAGACAGAAAAAGAGAGGTCTTCGAGAAATATGCTCAGTAAGATCATTTAGATCAGGGATATGCAATTAGTGGACCTCCGGCTGTTGCAAAACTACAAATCCCATCATGCCTCTGCCTCTGGGCGTCATGCTTGTGGCTGTCAGAGTCTTGCTATGCCTCATGGGATTTGTAGTTCTGCAACATCAGGAGGTCCACTAATTGCACATCCCTGACTTAGATGCTTTGAATAGGGTGCCTCTATTTTCCTCCTCTTACAGGAAAATATTCCTTAAAGCGGTAGTAAACTCTGACCCTCCTCAGCTGAATCTTTTAGAAGGAGTTATAGTAAATCAGTGTAAACAATTGTGCAGCAAATTCAAGCCCCATCGCATGTTTCTTACTTTTATATTCTGTGTTTATTCCTTTGCTTATTTCCGAGTGCAGTCGCCGCCATAATAAGTATTGTCGATGCGCTCTGGACTTCCGCCCTTTCTTCTTTCCCCGGTCTATAAACTCGTGCATGCGCAGTAAATATTCAGCCAAGCCTCGTTTTCGTTTCGGATTACCATGGCAACCATATCCCCATGAATCCGAGCCGACCGGCTTATGCTCACGTGTGTGAATGGGAACGAAGTCTCACGGGATCTCGGAGCTGCCTCTGGAAAAAGGAAATTACGTAGCCCCAGCATATTATTGCAGGACTTTCCGGTAAGAAGATCATGCCGGAAAAATCGGACAAAATGCGCATGCGCCATTGATATAATTGAAAAGAAAAGGATGGATTACATGAAAACTAAGAAGGTAGGAAGAATTCTACACAGAGAAATTAGTTAATTGTGTAATAATGTTTAGAGCAGTGGTTCTCAACTCCGGTCCTCAGGACCCACCAACAGGCCAGATTTTAAGTATTACCTTGGGGAAATGCAGACTAGGATACTGCAATCACTGAGCAGCAAATGATATCACCTGTGATGTATTTCAGTTATCCTGCAAACCTGGCCTGTTAGTGGGTCCCGAGGACCGGAGTTGAGAACCACTGCTTTAGATGGTGAAAATGCACAGGTTAGGTTTACTACCACTTTAAATTGGGGGGACTTTTTTGAACCAAATCTCAGCATAGACACTTTAGATGCCTACGAGATGAGATGTTTTCCTATCAATAAATAGCTCTAGTCTTTGGCAACGTAGGCACAGGCCAGCGAGGACCTCTTGTTAGCAGAATATGAAAGGATAACTTATTTTTAATAATTAGGACCGAGATTCTGCATAATTACAGCTGCTGGGCTGTCAGGAGGATCGATAGCGCTGCGGGCAATAAAACAGCGAGGCGTCTTTGATTTCAAACTTCTGTTCAATCTCGTTACAACAAAGACTTTCACTTAATTAAGGGCCAGAAAACGTCAATTTGTTTTAAACAAAGACTGATTTGTTTCATGCCCGATCTTCGCCAGGGAGAAAATGAACAGTGGATTTATCAATACAAATCTCCCACTCAGATCAGGTCATGTGCCCTAGGTGGGAAAGACTTCCAGGCAGTGATAGATATGAATTACAGAGGAAGAAATTCTATATTATGTCAGGAAAGTGTGTTTGCCATTCTTGATCCCAATCTCTTAGCATTAGACCTATGTAATCCTATTCATCAGATCTCATTCTATCAGGATGCAAACTCCAACAGAGTCTTCAATATGTACAGATAACGTTATCCTCTGCATTATTCCTACTTGCTCCACTCAGAACCTCTTCCTATTAACCCCACAACATATAACCTTCAATGAATATTTAACCACTTCAATACCGGGCAGACCAATTTTCACCTTTCAGTGCTGTTGCGTTTTGAATGAGAATTGCGCGGTCGTGCGACGTTGTACCCAAACAAACTTTTTATCATTTTGTTCCCACAAATAGAGCTTTCTTTTGGTGGTATTTGATCACCCCTGCGGTTTTTATTTTTTGCGCTATAGAAAAAAAATTTCTTTCGAGATAAACACCCTTGTTTTACTATTTTTCAAACAAACCCATGTTGCAGCGTGCTGGCGCGTTAAGAGTAAGTTTTGCGTTGTCGTGACTTTCCACTTTTAACCAGACGGGCCATAACTTCACCAATTTATAAGTAACTTCCAATATACAACACCCCAATTATCCTTCTCCAAGACTCACCTCGTTCATCCTTATTACGTCTCCTATTGCAATAGACATGTATAACTTCTGAGACAACCTCAAACGTAGGACTATCTTACTCTAG
>BLSH010067038.1:176924-244582 GCA_018402905.1 Glandirana rugosa | reverse complement strand
CGAGATCGCGATTTTAATACGATTAATCGTGCAGCTCTACTGGTCATAAAGGGGGTAAAATCTTAGAAATCAAGTGGTTAATTACCCCCAAAGTGTCTGTACTTTGTACCTGCAGCAGATCTTTTCTTTTGTCATTTAAATAAACGATTCTCTCCAAAGTCACGTACCTGTTGAAGCTTGTGTAATGAAACATTTATCAGACTAGAACTGTACATTATTTTTTATATTTAAAAAAAAAAGGAAAAATGTATCATATTAAATGCGCAATACAAAGTAAAGGGTACACAATAAAATCACAACAGCATCCACTTATAATCAGGTAACCATACAGCTGAAAAATTTGAATAGAGACAAATGCAACCAATGGGGGGGTTGGTTCAGGACAAGAACTACCCTGAATGTCCTTTATAGAAGACAGAACGCCAAGCGGTCTTTATTTTAATTAATAATCATATTTTGTATTGTGTATTTGTCTCATCTTTTATAACCATTTCTTTAGGTCATTCCGTTTATCACCGGAGTGTCTGCGCTATCCTTTCAATGCACTGGAAGCCCCCCCTACAGGTAGTTTCCCCAGCTGACTGAGCAGTCTGTCATTTTGCCCAACAGGGGTGCCAAGGAAAGTGCCAAGTAAAGTGATTTGCAAAAAATAAAATAACGTAAACACCATATTATTCCCTCAACAACTTGCGTCTAATTCTGCGATTTTAACAGCCTTCTACAACCACAAGAAATACTACAAAGCACAGAAAGCATACAACCGAAAGACCGTGAACATGGAAACCAACAGAAAAGAATCCTTTGATATTAAGATGAATGATTATAGTGAGTTTTTTTCCCAAGACGCTGCAGGAGACCACCACACAGGGCAACAGCAGTGAAACATCATAAGAGCTCCTCAAATGAGCCATATATCCTTCTGTATGGTCACGACTACCTTAATGATTCAAGACAAACCCATAATGTAGTATTAAAAATTACTTCTAGCTAGAATGAATGAACGAATGATGGGAACTGTATATGCAGCCTGGGAGAAGGGTGGTTAGAACATTTGTCAATCGCCTTTAACCTGTCCTAGGTATTTAGAAATCTTTCAACAAAAATCGGTTAATTCAGTCATTTTTTCATCTTTCCATCTATTAAATCCTCTGCCCTTGTTGTTTTAACTTTGCATAGTAAAAGGTTTTTTTTTCTGCCAGTAAATACCTTATACAGCCCACTTCCTGTCTCTTGTCTGCTCGTTAGCCTAGGCTTATGACATCATACACAGCTCTCTCTCTCGTGAGAGTCTGCAAGGAAGGGAGGGGAGACGAGTCATACGAGGGCCAATGAGAGCTGCAGAGCTGGAGGTGTGCCTCTGTGTAAACCCAGGAAGTGAACAGGCAGCAGCTTCTGCTGCCCACAGTTAAAATGGCTGCAGCCAGAGGGAGATTTCTGCAGCAAGTACAGAATCACAGTATATATAAAATAATATGCAAAGTGGTTGGAGGGAAGCTTCAGAATGGCAAAGATTTTTTTATTACAAATATGAGCAGACTGTAGTTCCTCTTTAAGCCCGGCATCTATGTACAGTTATAAAGGATCAATATTTTTCCCAAAGTTGGTGTTTATAGAAGAATAAAGCCCCAAAAGATGAGCGAGATGTCAGCGGACAAATTAAAGTGGGTGTAAAAGCACAAGTTTTTTTTAAAAACCTTCTGAGCAGCAGCCACCCCCCAGACCCTCCTAGTATTTACCCAAGCCCCCTCTCGATCCAGCGATGTCTACGAGATCCCTCTCCAGGGATTCACACTCCTGACTGGCTTTTGAAAGCAGCAGGAGCCATTGGTTCCCAGTGATAGGGAATGACGATCTCTCTCCTCCTCCAGTCATCCCAGCCCCCCTACAGTTAGAAACATCACAGAGGGAACACATTTAACCCCTTGATCGCCACCTAGTGTTAACCCCTTCCCTACCAGTGACATTTATACAGTAATCAGTGGCTATTTTTAAATCAGATCGCTGTATAAATGTCAATGGTCCCAAAAGTGTCTCAAAAGTATCCGATATGTCAGTTGCAATATCACAGTCCTGATAAAAATCGCAGATTGCTGCCATTACTTGTAAACAAATAAAATAAATAACAATGCCATAAACCTATTCCCATAGTTTGTAGACGCTATAACGTTTGCGCAAGCCAATCAATATACTCTTATTGTGATTTTTTTTCCCCAAAAACGTCAATTTTGTTTGGGTACAACGTCGCACAACTGCGCAATTGTCAGTTAAAGTGACGCTCTTTTTTTGTTTATAGCGCAAAAAAATAAAAACCGCAGAGGTGATCAAATGCCACCAAAAGAAAGCTCTATTTGTGGGGAAAAAGGACGTAAATTTGATTTGGGTACAACGTCACACAATTGCGCAATTGTCAGTTAAAGCAACGCAGTGCCGAATCGCAAAAAGTGCTTTGGTCAGGAAGGGGGTAAATCCTTCCGGGGCTGAAGTGGTTAATTTTTATTTTACCAAAAACTCAGTTTGAAAAATCACTGCGTAAGTACCGTGTGACAGAAATTTGCAAAACCCACCATTTTATTCCCTAGGGTCTCTGCTAAAAAAAAAAAAAAATGTATAAGGTTTGGCTGTCATTTTCTAGCATAAAATACTGATGTAAACAAAAAGTGCCAGAAAATGCCTGGTCCTGGTCCTCAAGTGGTTAGAGGAGAAGTACGGCTAAAGCTCGTTTGGCTGTACTTCTCCTGTGGATCACAAGCCTGCCTGCAGTTCGTTTTGCACTCCTGTGGCCCGTTTTCAGCACAGAGCAGGCTGAAGTCCGCTCCCTGCTGACGTCACAGGGTCAGTCCAGGCTCAGGCGTCATCACGACCATAGAGTCGGGATCCGCCCAGATCCCTGGACTGGCACCCGACTCAGCCTCTCAGTGAGCCACTGAGAGGGCGAGCCGGCCGTTCGCGCCCCCTTTATAGCCCAGCGTTCCCAGTGAGCACGGGGGGGGTGGGCAGAGCAGAGAGCCACTGGCTAACAGTCAGCAGCTCACTGCTCACAGAGCTGTGAGACCCGAGTGATCGGCGTTATTTGATCGCTCGGTTCACAGTGTTCGATGTGCCGGGGGACACACCGATGCTGCATTCACCTAGGTAAGTATGATACAAAAATAAAAAAAAATCTTTTAAGAAACAAAACAATCTATATACAGTGGAACCTTGGTTCACAAGTAATGCGGTTAACGAGCATTTTAAAAGACGAGCATTTAAAAAAAAAAAAAAAAAATCCTGACTCGGTTTGCGAGCACTGTCTGGGAAAACGAGCAGGATTAAGCCTCTGTGCAGGCAATACCGCATGTGGCCAGAGGTGCAGGGGCAGTGGTGAGCCTCGGAAGCATTCGGAAATACCGAAAGTGTAAACCGTTCCCGAGCATTTCCGATTGTTTCTGAGCGTCTCTGAGGCTCACCAGCGCCACCTCACCTCTGGCCACATACGGCATTGCATACACCAGCGCCCCCAGACCTCTGCCCACATACAGTACTACATTGACAAGCAGTCACTGTAGAACGAATTATCTGAGTTTCCATTGTTTCCTATGGGTAAACATTATTATTATTATACACGATTTATATAGCGCCAACAGTTTACGCAGCGCTTTACAATGTAGAGGGGGGAGACAGCACAATTACAATGCAGTTCAATACAGGAGGGACGGAGGGCCCTGCTCGTAGAGCTTACATTCTAAAGGGAACACGCTTTGATATACGAGTGATTTGGATTACAAGCATTCTCCTGGAACGGATTATGCTCGTAATCCAAGGTTTCACTGTATGGTCAGCTTTAGCCATACACATCTCAAATTTCGAGCCATGAGTGGCCTTACCCGGCTCAACAAAAGTTGATGAAAAACTCAACTGAGCCAGGTGGAAAATCAATGGCTGAACAGTGACCGCATCCAATCAGATGCAGAGAGTGTGGTGCTGCAGCTGCCTGAATACAGTGGCTAGCATTGCCTGTGGTCTTACTGCAGCAGATATTTCCATATTACTTACAATGCCTTGTGTCTCTGTGTGGCCATCTTGGTAGGGGCAGGGCTTCTGATTCCTCGTGTCAGAGCTTCCAGCAAGGAGAACATTTATCCTCAAAGTAGTGATATCACCAAATCTCACTCCAAATGACCTGAGATGAGCAGTCAGAGGCAGCAGTGCCTTAGATCTCACACTGCAGATATACAGCGATGAGGATGTAGGCACAGGAGTGCCTAGGCACACTCACATACCAGGAAGTGCACTGATAACGATCAGGAGTAATTCCAGACAAAATGTACATTTCTCAGGGCACGGTTTAGGCAGAAACGTTACCCACAACAGGAAATCTTTACTTTTTCAGTGCAGTTCCACTTACAAAGAAAAAAAATAACGGACTTAGTTTTACACTCATGTATGCATCTCAGAGAGTTCAATGGCAGAACCCAATACAAAGGCAGATGAGGCTGTTGGAGCAGAAGATCTACCAGTGCCCCGAGGCCATAAACTGAAGGTTCCTAGTGAGGAACCTCGGTGACCTAGCATTCCGTTTGCTCTACATCCTCCTACTGACCACTGGTAAGATGAAGGAAATAAAGGGTTTATTGTATCGAGAAATAAAAAGCCAACAGCAAAATATGAGTCCCCGGGAGTCTCAATAGTTCAGCATATCAGATCTGCCGTCACACTACGTTTCACAGAGATTTATGGCTCCATAAAACAAGTACGCTCCCTGTAAATAGATTTGAATTAAAGAGAAAGAATAGATAAATATATAGAAGAACACATACTGTGTAACGGGATCCTCAAACTACGGCCCTCCAGCTGTTGCGGAACTACACATCCCATGAGGCATTGTAAACCTCTGACATTCACAGACATGACAAGGCATGATGGGAAATGTAGTTCCTGAACAAGTGGAGGGCCATAGTTTGAGGACCTATGCTCATCAGGACTGACACACCGGTGTAAATCTGAAGCACCAGATCCCAAATAAATTAAATATCACAGTGAAAAATTGATGAAGTCAATTTTTTCGAGGAGTAATAACTCTGGTAAGGCGTTTTTTTTTTTTTAAACCCAAGATGGGGTTTTAGGTAAGATGCAAAAGATGTGCCGAGCCCAGTGTTTTCACAAGGGCAAGACAACTCTTTTTGGGGGTTCTGATTGACTCCCTTCATCAGGGATTTATGATTGAAAAGGAGAAAGGTAAAAATCGGACACCGTGCGATTGAATAATGAGGTCAGATGTGCCAAACACCCCAGCAGCTGCTTTTTACAAAACAAGTTCATGAAGAGATTTACTGGGGCACTCGCTTACTTTTCTTTTCTCAAATGTGGCCAACACATGGCAAAGCACATGCTGTACTGCACTGAATGGTTTATAAGGGTTGTGTCTTATCCTCACCACTTCTGGCATTTTGTCTTTTGCTAACAGGGTGGTTAAAAGTCAATGATTTAAAAAAAAATCCGATTTTTTTTATTTAAATCAGATTTTTTTTTTATCAAATTGATTTTAATAAAATGCTTTTGGAGCAAAAAGCTAGCTAAAGATAGTCTTCTATTTAAGAAACATTAATAATTTAGTTTATTCAGCATGAAATGGAGCTTAGTGATGTAGCATGAGGCTGTATATTCTGCAATATTTACTTTTTTGGTAAACTCAGTCAAAATCCAAGCTCTGCATGCTGAGATAACATGCACTGCATTGATGATCACACAATGTCACAGTAACCATGAGCTAAAACAAAGTTCAGGAATATTCCTTTATCCCATTGTTTTGCAAATCTATGTACACTACAAACTGTATGAATCGGTTCTGATATCGCTGTTTAACTAACCTGACAGCTTATTATTCTAAATAGGAAACCTGCATTTTGTTTGCAAATATTAAAGATTCTAACTACCAGCAATAATAAGCCCATACATTTAAAGAGCACCTGTCATTTCAGATCCATCATGGCATTGCCTGTTAGCGGGCATCCACCCACCTGCTGCCGCCACGTCCCTCACCTTGTTGTGTCACTGCCCCATCACCAGCTGTCCCATTAAAGTGAATGGGACTGTTGGAGAGTCAACAGCAGGTCAGAGGAGGAGCCGCAGCGGGACAGAGATGACAGTTGCTCTTTAAAAATTATGATTTAATTCAAGTTAACTTAAATCAAGCCTTTTTACTAGTGATTTAAGGCTTGATTCACACCTATGCATGTTGCTTTTGAGCATTTGTGCCGTTTTTTTTTTTTTTTACCGCGTTGTACCGCGATTTGCGGTTTGTTTTTTTTTTTTTGGGGAAATTTTGTTGCTAAGCAGAATTAAAAACGCAAAATACAAATCCCTGCAAAATTGTGGTAAAAACACGTCAAAAATGCACCAAAAACACAGCACTTGCGTTTTTCTTGCATGCCCATTGAAGTCTATTAAATGCAAAGCGCTGCATTTTGCGGGAAAAAGTCCCCGACCCTTTGCAAAAACGCACAGGCACAAAAATGCATTGATGTGAACATGTTAAAAAAAATTCCCTGCATTTCTGCAAAAAGCATCAAAAAACGCATTAGTGTGAATGGAGCCTAAATTGTGATTTAAATGAAATCCACCCTGATTGCTAAATTTAAAGTACCGATATCTACATCAGAAAGCAGTAATTTCTCTATGACCAGGTGATGACTGGGGACAGTTCACTATGAGACTCTTGTTCAGCAGCCATCCTTTGGTCACCACTGATGAAGGGAAAGTGACAGCAGGGCTCTTCTGCCCACACCAGAAGTAAAGCTAAGGCTTCTCACTAAAGAGATCCAATATGTGGAAAATCTACCTGTGTGACAGGTGCCTGCGACCAGCAGAGGAGCTCAATATGGCCTCCAAGAAATGGATAATCACAAGTAAAGTTCACAATCAAAAGCTGGTTGTAATGACGACACAACCCTTGATAATATGAGAATGCGAAGAGCAATGACAATGCTTAAAGTGTAAGTTCACCTTTACACAAAATGTAAAATGTGAACTCCCACCCTACACCCTCCCCAGTTCCTACTGCACTTACCTCCATGGGTGATTAGCGGTCACTTACCATTCAGCCAGTGCAGGAGTCTAGCAATTTGAAAGCCCCATTTTTCTTCCATTTCTTCCATTTCACTAAGGCTTTCAGGATGGACCAGAGCAATTCCGATTGGTCAAAGTGGTCACGTGCTAGCATGTGACCACTTTAACCAATTATAAATACTCTGATCCATCTCAGAAGCCCTAAGGAGTTTGCTGAAGTTTTGAAAGGATGGGCGTCACACCAGCTTGTACAGACGGTTTAAAAGGTTTTAAGCCTTCATCAGGGCTTAAAACAGGATAATGCAGGCACTTGGGATTGGAAAGGCCTAAGGAAGAAGTGCAGGGCTTTCATATCTGGGCTGCTGCACAGGCTGCCTTACAGTTGACAGCTAATCACCCACAGAGCTAAGTGCAGCAAACACCAGGGGTGGGGCGGTGAGGAGGCTGTAGGCCATTAGTTCACATTTTAATTTTTAGCGTAAAGGTGAACTTAATTTGCCAGTTAAAAAAACTTGTTTTACCTTGTTTTACAGGTAATGGCAGTGATCTGCGATTTCTATCAGGACAGGATATTGCGGCAGACATATCGGACACTTTTTTGGGAGCAATGACATTTATACAGCGATCAGAGCTAAAAAATAGCCACCGATTACTGTATAAATGTCACAGGCAGGGAAGGGGTTAACACTAGGGGGCGATCAAAGGGTTAAGTGTGTTCCCTCACTGTGTTCTAACTGTGTGGAGGCTGGGCTGGCAGGGGCATGACAGATCTAACTGATCCCGAATACAGGGAACAGTAGATCTCTGTCCTGTCCCCTGACAGAATGGGGAACCGCCGTGTTTACATTGCCAGATCCCTGTTCTGCCTCTGCATTAGGCAATCGCGGGTCGCAGGTAGACATCAAGTCCGCCCAACCCGCGGGCACACTCACGCAGCGTGCGGCAGGCACGAGGGGGCAGTGCGCGTGCGCCCGCAACTGCAGCTGTGCGAATCACCGTGTGTGTATATATATATATATATATATATATATATATATATATATGGGATGCCAACCTGCCGCAGAAAATGTGCGTTAGAACTCGGAAAGTGGTTGACCTGCACTAACCTTGAGTAACCAGGTTTTAATTACTGTATCCAGAGATAACTGCCGATCAGTTGCTCCAGGTTAATGCAGTTTTCACATGTCATTGTGTTGCACTACCTACTGAATAAGCCTGTTTGACATAACTCAGTACAAAAGACGACACACGCAAAACAGGAGGATGCCCTTTGAGTGTGGGTGGTTATTCAGCATACTCTGCCAGCTTTTTGGAATGTGTTGGGACCTGCTGGAGAGACATGAGATGCTTAGAACCCCGGCCATCTCCACAGTTCACTTAACTTCACAGGTCATTAGATCTGTCCTCACGGGTTCAAACTTCCCTCAACCACTAGGAAACTTTCAGTATGACTCATGGCAGGCAGGAATGTACACAAAGTAACATATGACAGAAGCACCACTATCCAAAGCACAACACTGCAGCACACACTCTTCTACAATCTGCATCTTCACCACATTACAAACTGCAACATTGTTACACATCTCCTTTCCAGAGCACAGTTTTGTGTGCTGGATGTAAGCTGATCTATTAAAGACGCTGTTACAGCTAAAATCAGAGTCATTTGACAATTACAGAGAAGATCAGTCGATTAATAAACGATCAAATGTGTTCCTGATTGAGAGAAATACACATAGAAAGCCAGAGAAATAAATGACCACCCAGAAGCATCCTACTGGGTCATGTCACTTTGTTTTTACTGAGAAATAACAATAAGGCCCCATGCACTGTCTGCTCCTAAATGGGAGTTTAGAAGTTTTCCACGTCTAAACTCAAATCAATCAAAGCCTATGTGCCAATGTACATACAGGCTTTTATCAGGGTTTAGAAGTGGCAGAGATTATGGGCAGAAAAATCCCTCTCCTGAACACACAAGAATCGTTTTCAGGAACGGTTTGGCTAAAAAACGCAAAACGTGCGTAAACACTAGTAGCGCCTGGGCATCTATTTATTTCAACGGCAAGTACTCTGGCCAATGGAATGATTAAGGGCTGGTTCACACCATAAAAACGCGTTCCAGATACGTTTCTGCATGCGCCTTTTTAACAAGTCCCAGTGCGTTTTTGAGGTGTTCCAGTGCATTTTGATGTGTTTTACTGTTTTCCAGTACAGCCCAGTGCAGGAAAAATGCAACAGGTTCTACTTTTTTTTCTGGAACTGGAAAGCCCTGGAAGTGACCGCACTGGTGTGAACTATGCCACTGCAAGCATAGTGTATTTGTGTAAATGCCAACTGCTCCTGCACTGGCAACCCATGGTGCGTATGTGAGCCGCTCAGGCTGCAAGGAAGAGTAGTCCTGTGCTTGCTGCTGGCCAGGAAGGAGCTCCATGCTCTAGACCAGGGATAAGCAATTAGCGGACCTCCAGCTGTTGCAAAACTACAAGTTCCATCATCCCTCTGTCTCTGGGTATCATGCTTGTGGCTGTCAGAGTCTTGCTATGCCTCATGGGACTTGTAGTTCTGCAACATCTGGAGGTCCGCTATTTGCATATCCCTGCTCTAGACAATCACAGATAAGAGCTGATGGTCCTGGAAGCTTGGTAGTTTCTGTGCTACTTTTGGCAATTTCAGGTGCGATTTTCATTGACATCTGTGCAGCATCCCGTACAGAAGTCTCTGAAATCGCACCTGAAATTGGGACTGACATGTGGGAATGAAATGGTGTGAGTTCAGCTGAACTTGCACCATTTCATTCCTGCACCAATGTGAACCAGGGCTAAATCAGCCTTTAACTCTAAGTGCAGGAACCAGAAACCCAGGCTGGAACAATGAAACAAATATTTGTTTCCATAAAAAGAACACAGTCAGTGTGGAGCTCCAGCACGCCAGTGACCAGCACATGCCAAGAAAACAATGTGCAGTCTCATCCGCACTTCTCTACACCGTATAAGAGTACATAGTACAGCCCTACCCTGGGCCTCAGCAGCCCCCCACCCCCAACAAATACTTACCTGAGCCTCTCGATCCAGTGATGTCCACAAGAGTCTTGTACCTCTAATTGGATTTTGACAGCAGCAGGAACCATTGGCTCCTGCTGCTGTCAATCACAGCCAATCAGGAGACAAGGGGGCAGAGCTGAGACACGGCTCCGTGTGTTAATGGGCACAGAAAGCCAAGGCTCAGGAGCACACCTGCTTGGGTGCCCCCCAGAGCAAGCTGCTAGCTGTGGGTGTACCCAGCAGGAGGGAGAAGCCAGGAACACCAGCGTGGGACCTGAGAAGAGGAGGATCCGGGCTGCTCTGTGCAAAACCATTGCACAGAGCAGGTATGAATAACATGTTATTTATTTTTTTTTTTTAAATAGGCTTTAATATCACTTTAATGCATTCTATTGGTCAGAATTTCATTTTACTTTGGTCATTAGAATGTATTGTATTAACATGCAATTATGTACGGTTAGGATCTTATGAGCGTTTTTTAGCTCCTCTCCAGAACATGACTTTGGTGGGTGGCGTGGGGGGTTCTGCCTCTAAATTCCTGTAAACCCCTACAGGGCTGGATTAAGAACATCTTTGGCCTGGTGCTGAGGATTTTTATGGGCCTTTTTATGGGAATAAATAAAATGAAAATGCAAACAATTTTTTGTTAAAACAAATGAAATATGCTGTCACAATTTACATATCAATCATGTGTACACTGTATACAGAGCAGGGCTGGGCAGTATTAGTGACTCACTCACATCACTGGGCTGGGCCTATCTTAAGGAAGGGGTCTGGAGCTGCAGCTCCAATAGCCCCTATATTAATCTGGCCCTGAACCCTTATAGTGTGCATGGACACATAGACTAAAATTAAGGGGCGTTTAGAGGCAGAGGAATAAAAAAAAAAAGCTCAAACGCCTGTAACAGCAACGTTTTCGATCTCAAGTGTGCACGAGACTTTCTGCAATCAGGAGTATTTCCAGGGAAGGATGCCGTTTTATAATAAACTCTTAAGAACGCTCACTTGTTATAGTAACACCCCTTCTTTCAGCCGTAATAAGACAAATGCATACAGGCATAAAAAGATCACTGATCCAAATCACCAATACCAGCGGCATTGTGTGTTTCTCTCCCATCAGACTCAAATTGCAGTCTATTTATAATGGATAGATAATTGCTATCTATGGTTATTAAGATCACAGTTTTGTAGGGAGGAATGATGGTACATTTCCCTACAAGGCCCTGTAGAAGAGGTTTAACACATGGAGCGATGCCCCCTCCTGGATTGCACAGGTACAACGTTTCAGAGAATGAGAGCTAAAACAGAAAACCTGTTTGTTTTATGTAGAATTCTGCCCCACAATCACAAAGGGTTAAATAATTAGGCAGGTCGAAGGAAGACTCGCGTCCACCAAGGCGAGTAAAAGCGGAGGCTGTAGCAAGTTTTACAGACAGCAGAGGCCCAAGTTATTTAAGGCTTTGAAATTCAGGAAGCCAATTTAAAAAAAAAAATCTGGAGTTTTACAAGCGACCAAGGAGTTAGCAATGACAGCTAAGTACAGCTGAGTAATGACCTCCAGCAGCTTTGTACATAGGGTTCACTGACTGCAAACACTCATTCACAGGATGGTCAACACTGAAGTGCAAGCATGCCAGGAAAAGGCATTCAGAACATCAAACCTCCATGCTTGGCAACAAAAAGTAATCCCTCATAACACAACCCCAATCTCTAGAACGGCCATTCTCAACCAGGGTTCCTCGGGGTTCCTTGAGCTGTGGCGGGTGAACCATCTATTTGATGATGCTACAGAGTTCAAAGTTCAGCACCACTTAGCAAAGCCAGCAGCATGGCACCAAATATCGCTTTAGCTGTCTTTAAGGGTGGCATCCTGAGCACCACTTTAAAAGGGACATTCTTCCTATTGACCACCAATATCAAGGGGCAAAGTTCCTATTGAGCCCTGATGAGTTGGTTTTAGTAAGGGTTCCTCGAGACATGAAAATTATTTTTGGGGTTCCTCTAGGGTTAAAAGATTGAGAAAGCCTGGTCTGGAATATAACAAACATCCAACACTACCATTGATCCTGGCGGTGCCATTACATTACACATCACACCATTTCTCATGGACCACATATGGCAAAGATAAATATTTAAGTGCAGGTGTTGCAGTACTGGGTAATAAAGTTCTAATCTAATCAAGTTCACTCCCTGGTTATCTCTCGCCTCGACTATTGTAACTCCATCTTCATTGGCCTACCTTTAAATATCCCTTATCCCCCCTCCAGTCCATCATGAATGCCACCGCCAGACTCATCCACCTTACAAACCGCTCAGTGTCTGCCACCCCTCTCTGCCAATCGCCCAACAAATTAAATTCAAAATACTAACAATGAGCTACAAAGCCATCCATAACTCCCAGCAACATCACCAGCCTAATCTCAAAATACCAACCTAATTGTCCTCTTCATTCCTCACAAGACCTCCTACTCTCCAGCTCCCTCATCACCTCCTCTCATACTCGCCTCCAGGACTTCTCCCGAGCCTCTCCCATCCTCTGGAACTCCCTACTCCAATCTGTCAGAATGTCCTTAAATCTATCCACCTTTAAGCGATCCCTGAAAACTTTTCTCTTCAGGGAAGCCTATTCTGCCTCCTCCTAACAAACACACTTCTTATCTTCTCAATCAGCTCATCCCCTGCAGTTATTGCCCTTTTCGTATCATTTAACCCTCCCTCCTAGATTGTAAGCTCTAACGAGCAGGGCCCTCTGATTCCTCCTGTATTGAATTGTATTGTAACTGTACTGTCTGCCCTAATATTGTAAAGCGCTGCGCAAACTGTCGGCGCTATATAAATCCTGTATTATAATAATAAGAATGCATTGCTCTGATCACTTTCTACATCTGCTATATTTGTCACTAGGCTGCCAATAATACAGGATACATAAAAGATCAAAGAACCAAGAGGAATGCACCAACATCATGTAAAATAAAGTAGAAAACCGGTGACTGCAAGCTGCCAGGACACTCAAAGACAGGACCTCCCATCACGCCATTGACCTGTGAATTGCAAAGTACAGGATCTTTCTTTTATCCTTTATTATCATCTGCTGCCTGCTTTGATGGCACATTTCATATCTCTAAGTATATAATTGCTGAGAAGACAATGACACCGGGGGAAATGATCTCTCTGACAAGCCCGGGTGCAGAAATCTTTAAAAGCAGGAGCCTTATCCTAGCAAAGTAAAAGCAATGGAAGTTCTGTTGCTGACCTACCTTACAAAGCCCAGGAGGACAGGAGTTGGCAGGGAAGTAAAAAGGATCGGAGGAGCACACCAATATAAATCCAGGGAGTAAGGAAGACATTGAGGTCATGCAAAGCTTTGTATCCCTTCTCTGGCTAAGCATGCTGGTTTACAGGCAGGGCAGGGAAATGCAGGAATCTCTTCCTTGTCTCCCCTCCTCCTCCTCCCTACCTCCACCCTCCCCCTCTAGCATCCTCCTCCCCTCCATCTTTTGTTCAGTGTCTCCTCTCTGCACACAATGTGCCTGACCCCCCTGACTACTGTACCCCCTATGATGATCCCTGACCTCTGAGAGCAGCAAACTCTTCATATTCTGCCTTCTCTGCTGCAAACCTTGGTCTCCGCATAATAAAAACACCTTCAAGCTGTACAAAGAAACTGCTTCCTAAGTACAATACGATTTCCAGCCCTCCAATACACTCATTAGGCTGCCCATACATCTTCAATTTTCCTTTAGTTTACCGAAAACCATATAATAGGAGGTCAAAGCAAAACAACACTGTGAATTGTATCCAAATAGGCATTCCCTTGCCCCACATAGAAGGTAAATCTAAAGAAACTTGTATAATGCAGGGCTTGACGAATTTGCCTTGAATCTAGGAGCCGGCTAAAAAAGTTAGGAGCCAGTTTTTTATAGCGTAGTGTGGGGATGTCAGCGCCAGGGGTAAGACAAGTAATTTGCACCCCTAACCCTAACTTACTCACAGCAGAGCAGCCAGTCAATAACTCCACCATTACATCAGGGTTATAGGCTGGCCAGAAAGAGTGACACTAAAAAATCTGTTATGGGGAAACTTCTTATTATGCCGAATGCATCGTGACTGCGGCATGTAAAACGCCCTCATCTGCTGCCTAATGGAGCTTAAGGGTGGCAAAAACATGTCTCTACTGCACATTATTACCACCCAACTTGCACATCTAAACAAAGCCTTAGTGACATTGTAAATAAAATACAAAAAAAGATGAAGAGTATTCCAGCGCTGCTGATCTTATGCTGCCTCTTTGCAGCCACTTCCTGCCTACATGTGTGTCCCCCACAGTGACTTTTCATTGCTCTGGTGGGTTTCCGGTCACCATGAAATACTGGAACCCAGCTGCACATAGAGTGGTAATTGTTGATGGTATACAGGACTTTGTCACAATTTTGTTGCTTAGAATAAAGGTCACATTTCTTGCGGTGTGACATCATCTTTCATATTATACAAAAAAAAAAAAAAAATGGGCTAACTTTACGGTTTAGTTTTTTTTATTCATTAAAAGTGTAATTTTTTTCAAAAAATTGCGCTTGAAAGACCGCTGCGCAAATACCATGTGACATAAAATATTGCAACATCTGCCAATTTATTCTCTAGGGTCTCTGCTAAAAATAATATATAATGTTTGGGGGTTCCAAGTCATTTTCTTGCAGAAAACACTGGATATTTAATTGTAAGCCACTAATGTGAGAAAGGGTTTAGTCTTTAAAATGGTTAAACTTTCCTGATAGCCCAGAGATAATTGCTTTGAAAGAACCACAAGATACATTGTTGTGTTTATTCTTCCTAACTATCAACAAACATTCCAGGCAGCCAGCCAAGTTTAACAACTGTTAGATTAAGCAGAGAACCCCTCGCTGAATCTGACCCACTGTTTTAACATAGTGATAGAAGGAACGGCAGTCACTCGCCAGGACGCGATTTCGCCCGGGGTTTGTCGAGGCCTGGTATAATGTATGGTCAGCCTTAATCTGGGTGCACACTAAAGCCTCGTACACACGATGCGATTGTCGTACGACCGCACATCCATCTTTTCTCGAAATCGGCTGTCCGTGATTTTGTCTAGTGTACTGATTGTAGTCAGATTATCATTCGACAAAGGCGAAGGTAGTGAGGTGTTACCAGCGTATAAAGGAGGAAGTTCAGGTGAATGTGAATTACGGACGCAGGTTTACACGACCGAACACTTCCCGGATTCCAAGCATGCGTGTTTGCACTTCCAACTTCTGAACAGACGAGCTGAAAATCGGATGACGCCTTGTTGGCAGACCCAAGTTTCTGTTGGACGAGAATTCAAAATCGGCTGTCGAATGGAGCGTACTAACGGTCGGATTATTGTAGGACAGGCTGTCGTACGACCGTTTTCAGACGATAAGTGTACTGTGTGTATGGGCCTTAAGTTTTTTTTTCATTCTACCCACCGGGCAGAACGAAAAAAAAAAGAAAACGCAGATCACCTATTAAAGAATGGTACACATAGGTATCTTTTTGTTTAACCCAGCAGAGCTCGCTGTACTAGCTATGCAATGTTAGTACAGCTATCTCCTCCGCTGAGCTATTGTGTTCTGATAGGGGGATCCCCACCAGGACACACCGGTCAGCGCTCGGCTGCAATTGTTGATTGGATGTCGGTTGGCTGCTACTTTTCCAGACAAGCTGCTGTACACACTGGCCAAATGTCAGTGCCCCCCGCTGTGCTATTGTATTCTGACAGAGGGACACATTGATCAAAGCTCACAGGCGTTGTCTGCCAGTGTTGATTGGATGCCGGTTGGATTCTGGTTTTCCAGCATGCCTGTCTTGCAGAAGCCAATCGTAAGCCTAGCTTCTGTAAAACAGACAGCTGTACACACGGGCTGAAAGTCGGCGGGCTCCTGCTGAACCGATCGCTTTCGGACCATTTTCAGCCTGCGTGTACCCGGTTTATTGCCTGGTACACACAATGAGATTATCGGGCGAATGAACGCATGTTTTTTTTTTGCATCCTAATCTCATATTGAAAATGAATGGTTTGCTAAAGTTGTGAAAATTCTCGTTCTCGAAGTGATGTAATATCTTGTAGGGTATTTGTATTGCATTGTATTTTTGAACAACGCTACCACTTACACATAAATCGTACAACCTGGTATTGTACGAGAAACATTTTCTTGCTTGTCCCATTGGATAATTTCACATGAATTGTCATGAGCGGCTCTCGAAAGCTGTGTACGAACGATCAGATTATCGTACGATCGATTTGAAGTCAGTATTTTTCGTACAATATTCTGATCGTTACAAAAAGGTATGTACTGTATATCAATTTCTTCTTTACAGGGCTAGATAGGTTAGTGTTAGATTGTGCATGCAGGGCTGGCTCTACCATTAGGCGGAGTAGGCGGCCGCCTAGGGCGCACTGCCGCCTAGGGCGCCTGGCCACTGTTGATATTTCACTGGCTGCTCTGCTTTGATTCGTATAAAAACTGACACTGTCTGAGATAATGAGATTTTATTATCACATGCAATTTGCAAATGTATATAGAAATAGTGACTGATCTGCCAAATACCCCGCCACCATCCCCCGAGGCTGTATTTGATGGGCACAGGTGAAGCTGTATTTGATGGGCACAGGTGAAGCTCTATTTGATGGGCACAGGTGAAGCTCTATTTGATGGGCACAGGTGAGTTTGTATTGATTGGCACTGGTGAAGCTCTATTTGATGGGCACAGGTCAGTTGGTATTGATTGGTGCTGGTGAGGCTGCATTTGATTGACACTGATCAGGCTGGTCAGGGGAAAGGGGTTGGAGTCAAGGGGGGGCGGCGGCAAAATGAGGTTTCGCCTAGGGTGTCAAAAATCCTTGCAGCAGCCCTGTGTGCATGTCTGTAGATGCAGGGATTTTAGTATTAGGGTGGACGCCTACTTTAAGGTAACAGCCCCAATCTTTAAATGAAAATTGCCAGGAAAGTCTTTATTTAAGCATTAATTTTCCGATTTGCCCATGAAAAGATAAGAGTGATCTGAACAATATGCATGAATTCTGTACCTGGAAGCATCGGCTTGACATCCAGAACTGATGGATGTGCGTTTTTAACATAACATTTTCCAACAAAGGGGATAAGTTCCTGTATAAGAAAGACTGCAGTTAAAGTGATTGTAAAGGCTCGTTTTTTTTTTGTTTTTAAATAAAAACATGTTATACCTTCTCTGTGCAGTTGGATTTGTACAGAGCAGGCCAGATCCTCCTCTTCTCGGGTCCCTCTTGTGCTCTCCTGGCCCCTCCCTCTGGTGAGTGTCCCCTCAGCCAGCAGCTTTTTATGGGGGCCCCAAGCCGAGTTAGAGCTCTGTGTATCCATTCAGACACAGAGCCCCGATCCAGCTCCGCCCCTCTCTCCCCTGATTGACAGCCAATGGCGCCACTGCTGTGTGTCAGGAGGAGTGTCTGGGACAGCTAAGACATTCGTGGACATCGCTGGAGAGAGAGAGGGGCTCAGGTAAGTAATAAAAGGCTGCTGGGGGAGCTGCTGCACACAGGTTTTTTTTTTATCTTAAAGCGGAGGTCTGAGGTAAAACAAAAAAATTAAAAGTCAGCAGTTACACATACAGTAGCTGCTGACTTTTAATAATAGGACACTTACCTGTCCTGGAGTCCAGCGATGTCTGCACCCGCCGTCGATCTTCGGATCGGGGGATGGGTGCAGCCGCCTCCATCGCGGGTATGGGAACCCGGATGTGTAGCAGTACAGCTTCACACCGGGCACCTTGCTGCGCATGCGCGAGGCTCTGCCGCACTCCACTATTGGCCAGGCGGCCAGAAGCAGAGCGAGCAGGGAGGAGGGAGCAGGGCTGCTGACGTCAGCTGCCACGGCCGCCGGCCAGAGCTCCCGGATGTGTGGAAAAGGACACCTCTCATCCCCCCGAAAGGTGCCAAATGTGACACCTGAGGGGGGGGGGGGGGGAATCCAACCCTCGGAAGTTCCACTTTTGGGTGGAACTCCGCTTTAATGAATAGAATGCATTTAAGATAGAAAAACCTTCTGCCTTTACAGCTCCTTTAAGTCTAGTCTGTATGCCCATGGCTTCTCACAGACAGAGGGCTAATAAACAGAGTATCCAGCCAACCTCAGGGTAGCAATGCCCATGAGCACTCCTAAGCTGGGTATACACGTATTTAAATTCGGTCAGTTCATTAGGAACTGGCCAAATTCTGCTCCGCTGTAACGCTCTCTGTTCAACAGAAGCCAGTCCTTAGATTGGTTTATATTGCACAGTCTTATTGGACTGCAGCCAATGGCTGCAGTACTGATCAGTGTATTCTAACGGGGAGGGGGAGTCCCCTCTCTCAGAATACAACAGAGCAGTAGGAGAGATCCCTGCATTCACATTGCTTGTGTGGATGTGGGGATCTCTGAGAGTTTTTTTTTCAATGAAATATAACTCAACATGTATACCAGCTTAAATAGATTTGCAAAGCTTCAGTCAGAGGTGATGGTAAAGCACAAGACTTGGGGGACAGCAACTGGGGACATTTTCTTTGGCTTTTGGTTGGTCAGTTGTGGCTCTGTTAACATTGATATGAAATCACTGGCAGACTGGGCGAATATCCTGCTCCCAAGTAGCCTAATGCTGGCCATACACAGCTCAAATTTTGTCTGATTTGGTCAAATTTCGAACCATGGGTGATCCTGTCAGCTTCACCCTACTTGAAAAGAAAATGGAAGAAGTTGGTCAGATACTTCTCATTTGAACAGTGACTGGCTGCAGCCAATCAGATGCAGTTCATGTGCGTGTATACAGAGAGCCGCGGGAGCAGCAGCTATCAGAATACAGAAGTTGGCAGTATAGATTCTGCCATCCAAACTGTTTAGCCTGCTAAGCTGAACAAGGGAAATGTACAGGATATGGCCATGGGTGTCCGCAGGTAGGGGCAAGGGGGGGGCAAGTGCCCCCCCCCCTGGAATCAGGGATCGCAAGGTGTCCGTCATAGGTGTGTGCATGGTTGTGCCCAGGCACGCACACCCTAATCATCCGAGTGCAGCGCACAGAGTGTGAGCAGGTGCTGGGTGCTGGAACACTCTCCATTTACCAGCACCCGGCACAGGAAGGTAGATTACACTGTGGATGGCAGCCGGAAATCTAGCATCGGGAGTCAGCACACACAAAACCCTTCCTGCTCTCCCGGCTCTGCATATACAGACAGGGGAGGGGGCAAGGTGGGTTATCCACAGCCACTCAAGCCTGCAGCGTGTATCAACAGGAGCCTGACCTGCCACTGTGCGTTATAGACAACTCTCTTCTGTGGGGGGAAGAGAGCTCTGTGGGGGGGATTGGGTATGCATACTGGCATAGCACACGCCTGGAATCTGCACCCTGTACATAGCACACGCCTGGAATCTGCACCCTGTACATAACACACGCCTGGAATCTGCACCCTGTACATAGCACACGCCTGGAATCTGCACCTTGTACATAGCACATGCCTGGAATAAAGTCTGCCATTTCCCCCTTAAAAATAAATAATTGCGAGTCGTGGCTAAGCCCCTCCCATTCATGACATTGTCGAAAGGGGCGGAGCATGGGTTAACTTAAAATGATGCCCCCCCCTGAAAAAAGTTCTGTGGACGCCCATGGATATGGCTAGCATTAGTTGTGCCAACCAAGTGTCAATAACCAAAGTACTTTACAGTGAAAATGAATCAGGAGATGGTAAAAATGTACAGATTTATCCCCAGAATGACGGTTGTGAAGACCACTGCCTGTCGTTGTAGCAGCAGGATTCACCTAGGTTAATCTTACAACACACCAGGCAAAGTAAAGCCGCTTATGCCCAACAACACCTTTTTTTTCTGCTTGACTGAAAAGAGGGGAGGACTGTCATAATTGCACAGAGATTTACACAAAGGCTGTAAAATCATTGTGTATGACAATTAGCACTTCAAAAGCTATAAGCACTGGTTACTACCTTCAAAGGCTAGTGCGAATTAGCCCTAATGCCACCCTTGTGTCACAATCACCCACTTATAACCTCCTCTACTCTGGCCGTAGACCACTCAAAATATGGCTAGTTGAGCAGAAACCAGCTACATTTCAATCCATCTATGGGGCACACTGGTTGTAGTGAAGTTGATCCATCGTTTGACTTTAGTACAACCAGCCTGGTGGATTTTTTTTGGGCAATCACTGCCAGCAGCTATAGCTCCTCACTGGCAGAACACAACAGCACTGCCAGAGGTTTCCCCCATAAACACTGCCTGTGCTGATGGGGCAATCAAGCAATTTTCTTTCATTCATTCAACTCATGGTTGAAGTTAAGAAAATTGCATAATATATGGCCTGCCTTTCACACTGAGGCAGGTGAAAAAAAATGCCTGTAAAGCTCCTTAAAACTGCTTCCCATTGATTTCAATAGATGCTTTCACACTGGGGCGGTGTGTTGGCAGGTCATTGAAAAAGGTCCTACAAGCAGCATCTTTCGAGCGCTTAAAAATAGCGCCTCCAAAATGGCCCTCTCCATTGAAATGAATGGGAAGTGCTTAAAAAGCACCTAAGTGCAAGAAAAGTGATTCAAAAGCACCTCAAAGTGGTTCTTTTGAGTCACATGACCTTAAAGTGTTGCTAAACCCACAACAGTGAAATCAGTCTGTATATGCAGAATAGCATGCTTGCTATACTCACTGTATAACTTAAGGGCTTAATCCTCTGCATTGTGCAAAAAAGGCTCTTTGATCCTGTATACATAGATAATTCCCTCCTGCGGGGTCTCTCTTGGCAAGGCCACATAATACAGTGAGGGTAGTCCTCATGCACATGCTCAGTTTGGTCTCTATTACTGGAGAGAACATTTCCTTGTTCTCAGAGATAGCCAGGTCACATGATATTGACATCACACATGTGGGCGTGTATACAGGCTGCAGAGGAGATCTCCTCCTACCTGAAAACTGAGCACAGGCAAACCTTGCAGTTTATCATGTGCCCGTGATATACAGATCAGCCAAAAAGGTATATAGTGGAAGTATTTAAATGTAAAAAGAAGATTTATAAGCTGTGGGCACTGTGGGGGGGGGGGCAGGTTAACTATTTTCACATTACTGGGTCTAGTCTAGTGCATCGCTAACGCCTCAAAAGTGCCGCAAAAGAGCCCCGACGTTTTATGGGCAGTTTTCAAGCGCCTCAGTGTGAAAGGGGTCTAAGTGATACAAACTTTTATGCCAAACTGACTTATAACTGAGGGCCTGTTCACACTACATCCTCTGGGCTGTGTTGCTCAACATAGTCTCAATTAAATGACAATCTGAAATTCATTGTTTCCAACAGGCCCAGTTCACATGAATGCATTGTACTGTTGTGCGCTTTGTGAAAATGAAACATGCTGCATTTAACCCCAGTGCATAGCACTACAATGCATCACAGCACACTGCAACACAAGTTAAAGTGGTTGGTTGTCAATGCAGAAAAAAAAAACACCTGCAAGACAAAGGCATAATGAGCTAGTATGCATCGTCGGCTCTGGGCAATCACAGCGCGGACTCCACAGTAACTGAAGAAACGGCATCCTGGGGCCGATTCTTCAGTGCGCATGTGCGATGTTGGCACATGCATCTACCGTACAGGTTTAGGAGATATGCAGGGTACCTACAGATAAGCCTTATTATAGGCTTACCTGTAGGTTAAAGTGGTTGTCAAGAGTTGACAACCACTTTAAAGGAAAAAAATATATATTTACTCTTGCTGTGAACGAAAACCTTGCACATAAATACAACATGTTAAAAAATGCACATCAATGAAACAAAATGAGCATGGCAACCAATTAGCTTCTGTTTTCAACTTGTTCCGTAAACTTTGCAAAATTAAAGTGAAAGCCGATTGGTTGCATGCACAGCCGTTGCAGATTGTGGCTGCTCCAATTTTGATAAATTCCTCTTAAGATGTTGGAAAAAATGTCCAATCAAATCAACTCAAGTGCATTTAATGCGTGTCAACAGACAAGATAGGGATCCAGCCTAATCTGTTTGTGCCATTTGGTAAGCATGTCATTGCTTATATATGGGCCGCAGCTTGAGCACCAAATACGAATAATGAGAGATCTGCCCACTGATGATGGCACATTGGGGCCCAGGTGCTGTGAAAGGCTCAGGAGGAGAAATGGGGCAGCGCATACATTGCAGTAGTCAATATAAATCTGGGTTTCTGAAATATCTGATCAGTGTTCCATTATTGCTCCTTTGTGCAACCAAATTATGAAAAAATCAGGCTGAGTACGGCCTTACCCATTCATGTCCTATGAACATTAGATGCTTTGTGTCATTGGAAATAAAACAAGTTTGACTACAAAGAACTCCACCCAAAGAATTGGCCTTTAAGCTGAAAGACATACAGAACCACCTACTATATTTAGAAGGGAAAGCTTAAGGACAGAGTAACTATTAAAAGGAGTTTTTTTTCCCGTAGATAATTGTTTATCTGAGGAGCTAAGCAACACCCTAATCTCAAAATTCTGGGCTGCACTGTGTCTTGGGGCTAAATTAGCATCTTATTGTAACTTTTGTTAATTGTAGGGAGTGTGGCATGAAGAGAGTAGAGACACCCACAGAGAGTGAAGCTGCACACTGTGTCAATTACCGTGCGTTTATTTAAGCAGATCAGCATGTTGTAGCAATATGTACAAGGAGCTAAGCCTGTTAGGTTACATAGCACAGCATGCCTATGGACAGGTTGGTTTATACAACAGTCCACTCTGCAGAGCCACTGCATGGGAAGATCCCTCGCCAACTGTATTGGATGTACATAGCTGCAAAATGTTCCTTTCCCGGAGTTAAAGCCCCTGTTTTAAGATTGAATCCCCTGTCTCTTTCCCATTTGAAAGTTCTAATGTAGGGATCTGTATAAAAATATATATCATCTAACTAGTATGGGGCTTTGTTTCAAGCTTTTAAATTCGTGCACTGCTATTTATTTTTTTTTAAATATTAGTATGGCGGGGAAACGTACAGCAGAAAAACCGTGTAAATAACATGTATTTTTCAAATAACATATTGCCATACCCATTGCTTATGAGTTCACCAATGGCAGCTGGTGCTTCATTTTTTTGGGGGGGTGCTGGGAAAAAAACTACCCGCCACCCCCCCGTTCGGTCGGCGCGTCAGTCAAACCCTGCCCGTCTGCCCACCAGCCCCCACTCACCCCATCTAGGAGCTGGCAGCTTCGGTGGCTTTTCCCTGCATCTCCTCCTTGGCGGCCAATATGGCCGCTTCTCCTCTCGGCCAATGGGGTCTTAAGACGAGAAGCAAAAAGAAAATAGTGAATATTAATTTGCGATTGTCGGACAACTGGGTGGAATCAGGGCAAAGTGCTCTGTGCCCGAGCCTCTGGCTCTAATCATGTGCTTAAAAAAAAAACAAAAAACAAAAAAACATTGAAATCTAAAGTCCGGCGCCCTGCATGTAGATTAGGGGTCGGGCGCATGGATTAGGAGGGCTGTGCCCCTAATAGAGCGGCCGCCACTGGAGTTCACCATGATCAACCATGATCGCTCATGGATTAGAACGGCCGCCACTGGAGTTCACCATGATCAACCATGATCGCTCATGGATTAGAGCAGCCACCACTGGAGTTCACCATGGTCAACTCGAACAGTAGGGGAGCAGAGAAGGGTGTCCTTTGCCAAAGTATTTTCTGTGCTGCTTGTGACACTTTTTCTAAAATCAGCTGGCCATACATAGGGTTAGTTTTTTTTGCATTAAAAACGGTTTTAAAGTGTCACTTAACCCACATCATAACAAACTATCAATAAACGATGTATACATGCTGTTCATGCTCACTCAGTCACTATGAGATTTGTTTTCTGTATTCTGCAAACAACCTGGTTGATCCTGCTGCTCTCTATCTCCTCCTTCTGTTCATTTCCCCAATTCAGTTAATGATTCTGCAGCTGTGGTGACAACTCTGCACATGCTCAGTTTTCAGTGAGTTTCTATGCTGTACCCCCACGGTCTGTAAAAGTGTGTCTTAGTTTGGAGCTCTGGTGAGTTAAAGTATCAAGAAGGTAAATTCCCAAGTGCCTTTCAAAGTACTCATCAGTCCCTGCTGTGAAAGGAACTTAAACTCTTTTGCTCCCACCCTATACTACAGTCATGGTCACAAGGCCAAATTGGTCGGAAGTAAATTAACTTGCCACTTTGTATGCCTAAGTTCTATAAATGACCCCTAGAATGTGCAGACCTATCCAGAAAAAAAAGGCAGCACTGTAAAGAAAAAGACTGAGCATTGGTGTTACAGATATCACCTACAAGAATGAACCAAACTATTAGAAAATGTTTATTGACATCCAGGGGCAGAAAACTATCCAAGTAGCTGAAAAAGTGTTTGAGTGGGCGAGTGCAAATGAAAAGATGATCTAAACCAGCGATATGCAATTAGCGGACCTCCAGCTGTTGCAAAACTACAAGTCCCATCATGCCGCTGCCTCGGGTGTCATGCTTGGGGCTGTCAGTCTTGCTATGCCTCATGGGATTTGTAGTTCTGCAACATCTGGAGGTCCGCTAATTGCATATCCCTGATCTAAACCAATAAGAAATGCATTAATTGTACTCATAGAATACTCATAGAGTTGGCAGGAAAGCCAGCCACACGTGTACACCGACTGATCGTCATAACAGAACAAGCATACATCATATCTATCACTGGAAACAATGTTTCACTTAATCATACAATAGAAAAAAAATCTCACCCTCCTCACAAAATAAATTGTATTTTTGTAAGTTTTGAATATCCAGTAAGCACCCCCCTCCCCCCCACTAGACATGAAGATTAAGAAATCTACTGATTTCAAAATCTTTGATAGGACAAGTGAACAGAAATCTGCCCGTCTTTACCGATGCTAAATGCCTGGCACCCAACCGGTGGCCCAGGAGCCGCATGTGACCCTTTAGCACTTTTTGTGCGGCACTTGAGGCCCCTGCAGACACTAATTTGTGTTTCCCTTATTGCCATGTTCTAGTAGCGATTTCTAGCAACCTCATGTAAAATGTATCCAGTCCATGACTGAAGCATGTTACCAGTCTTCAACTACTCCTAGCATGCCCACAGTCTCTGATCATTGTATCATGTCTGCAGTCTCTGACCATTTCTTGTATCATGTCTGCAGTCTCTGGCCATCTCTTATATCATGTCTGCAGTCTCTGACCATTTCTTGTATCATGTCTGCAGTCTCTGACCATTTCTTGTATCATGTCTGCAGTCTGTGACCATCTCTTGTATCATGTCTGCAGTCTCTGACCATTTCTTGTATCATGTCTGCAGTCTCTGACCATCTCTTGTATCATATCTGCAGTTTGTGACCATTTCTTGTATCATGTCTGCAGTCTCTGACCATTTCTTGTATCATGTCTGCAGTCTCTGGCCATATCTTATATCATGTCTGCAGTCTCTGACCATTTCTTGTATCATGTCTGCAGTCTCTGACCATCTCTTGAATCATGTCTGCAGTCTCTGGGCAGCTCTCATATTGTGCCCGCAGCCTCTGACCATTTCTTGTATCATGTCTGCAGTCTCTGACCATCTCTTTATCATATCTGCAGTTTGTGACCATTTCTTGTATCATGTCTGCAGTCTCTGACCATTTCTTGTATCAGGTCTGCAGTCTGACCATTTCTTGTATCATGTCTGCAGTCTCTGACCATCTCTTGTATCATATCTGCAGTTTGTGACCATTTCTTGTATCAAGTCTGCAGTCTCTAACCATCTCTTGTATCATGTCTGCAGTCTCTGACCATTTCTTGTATCAGGTCTGCAGTCTGACCATTTCTTGTATCATGTCTGCAGTCTCTGGCCAGCTCTCATATTGTGCCCGCAGCCTCTGACCATCTCTTGTATCATGTCTGCAGTCTCTGGCCAGTTCTCATATTGTGCCCGCAGCCTCTGACCATTTCTAGAATCATGTCTGCAGTCTCTGACCATCTCTTGTATCATGTCTGCAGTCTCTACCATCTCTTGCATTATTATTTATTTCAGGTACTTATACAGCGCTGTCAATTTATGCAGCACTTTACATATACATTGTACATTCAAATCAGTCCCTACCCTCAAAGGAGCTTACAATCTAAGGTACCTAACTCACATTCATACACATACTAGGGCCAATACATTATGCCTGCAGTCTCTGACCATCTCTTGTATCATGCGCATAGTCTTTGGCTGTATCCTGTTATGGGTCTGTCTCCAATAAATAATATTTACTGTATTTTATATGTGGCCCTTTGGTGATGTTGGGGGCCTCACTTGAGGCTGCCCATATTAAGATACACTATATTGCCAAAAGTATTGGGACACCTGCCTTTACACACATGAACTTTAATGACATCCCAGTCTTAGTCCGTAGGGTTCAATGTTAAGTTGGCCCACCCTTTGCAGCTCTAACAGCTTCAACTCTCCTGGGAACGCTGTCCACAAGGTTTAGGAGTGTCTATGGGAATGTTTGACCATTCTTCCAGAAGAGCATTTGTGAGGTCAGCACTGATGTTGGACGAGAAGGGCTGGCTCGCAGTCTCTGCTCTAATTCATCCCAAAGGTGTTCTATCGGGTTGAGGTCAGGACTATGAGTAGACCAGTCAAGTTCCTCCACCCCAAACTCACTCATCCATGTCTTTATGGACCTTGTTTTGTGTACTGGTCCAAATCATTTGGTGGAGGGGGGGTTTCAGGGGCTGGGCTTGGCCCCTTAGTTCCAGTGAAGGAAACTCTTAAGGCGTCAGCATTCCAAGACGTTTTGGACAATTTCTTGCTCCCAGCTTTGTGGGAACAGTTTTGGGATGGCCCCTTCCTATTCCAATATGATTGCTGCTAAACAAGGTCCATAAAGACATGGATGAGCGATTCTGGGGTGGTAGAACTTGAATGGCCTGCACAAAGTCCTGACCTCAACCCAACAGAACACCTTTGGGATAAATCAGAGTGGAGACTGCGAGCCAGGCCTTCTCGTCCAACATCAATGCCTGACCTCACAAATGGAAGAACGTTTAAACATTCCCATAGGCACTCCTAAACCTTGTGGACAGCCTTCCCAGAAGAGATGAAGCTGTTATAGCTGCAAACGGTGGGCCAACTCAATATTGAACCCTATGGACTAAGACTGGGATGCCATTAAAGTTCACGTGCGTGTAAAGGCAGGCGTCCAAATACTTTTGGCAATATAGGGTAGTTGATCACCAGTTCCCTAACTGATAACAAATTTTCAGCCCACATTCAACTGTTGCTTAAATACAAAATCCCTATGCTATATACTATTTCATAGATCAGACAGAGAGACAAATAAATATAATGAACTCTCTTATGGTTCATGACATAACTGGGGCCGGATAGAGACCACTCCCAATATTTCCATCCAAAATTCAGGCGCCAACAAGAAAAAACAGCAGTAGCATAAAATTCAAACACCAAGTCTGGTTTTTCATGTCAGCGTCTGTACTTTACAGTAAGTGCAAAAAAATATCAGCTGCATCATTTTGTAAATATAAATAGGAAGACTAAGGGCCGCCTTATACCTAAGGCCTCATACACACAGACGTTTTTTTATGCCGGCGTTTTCTGGCGTTTTTTGCAGCTCTCCATGTTAGTCAATGGCCCCACAAAAACGCCGACGTTTTTGAGCTGTAGATGGCATCGGCGTTAGTGAGCTGAAAGTAGAACCCACAGCCAGCGCGTTCTGAGGCTGTAACGTTTTGGCATTTTTTGACGCAGACGCCGCAAAACGC
This sequence comes from Glandirana rugosa, assembly GCA_018402905.1. Lineage (NCBI taxonomy): Eukaryota > Metazoa > Chordata > Amphibia > Anura > Ranidae > Glandirana > Glandirana rugosa. The sequence goes on along the minus strand of BLSH010067038.1, from coordinate 216,735 downwards.
CAACAAACGCCAACTAATATTGTACCGGCATTAACCGGCATTTTTTGACGCCAATGTTTTTAGGTTGAAAAATAGCAGAGGGATGATTTTTTTTAAAAAACGCCTATTGACGCCGACGCTCACTAACGCCAATTTTTTTTCCTTGACGTCAGGCCCGACGTTTTGTTTATTTTTTAAGAAAGGTCCGTGTGTATGAGGCCTAAAGCTTGGGAACACATAGTAAGGTGTGCATGTCTTTTAGCACAGCAGCAAATTCCTCTTATCTTACTGGCTCCATGTGCTGCATGGAAATGGAGATCTTTTCCCAAGTCAGAGACCAAAGCACTTCCTTGCTAACCCCAATAAGTAAACAATGTTTTAATGCCCTTGAGAACGGAATAGAGTGTGCAGAAAGACACAATCCATTTTTCTCTCTCTTTTAACCTCCTCATTACGCCTGCATTGTTTAGTGCAAAATAGAATAGGAGTGATGAAATCCCCGGAGTCCGGCAACCAGAAAAACGTTACCGCCGATGACGCCTTATTCTGGGCGTTATGTACGGCCCTTAATTACTGTACTCCTATTCTCAGCTCCTAGGAGGGTTTTCCTGGCCATTACATTTTTCAGTAGACAATACTCACAAAGCTTAGATTTTAATCACAAGTTTGTTGTAACAATGATCTAAATAAAGCCAATTGCATTTTTTTTTGTTTCGTGACAGTAAGGCCTCATACACACGGGCGTCTGAAAAAAAATAAGCAAAACGTTGCGTCCGACGTTTTGAAAACAATGGGCATTTTTGCGGCGTTTTGCATCTGCATTAGTGAGCGTCGGCGTCAATAGGCTTTTTTTTTTTAAAAATCAGTCCTCTGCTATTTTTCAACCTAAAAACGTCAGCATCAAAAAACGCCAGTTAGGCGTTAGTGAGCGTTTTGCCGATTAGCGTCAAAAAACGCCAAAACGCAACAGCCTCAGAACGCACTGGTCCTGCGTTCTAGAAACAGCTCACTAACGCCGACGCCCTCTACTGCTCAAAAACGCAGGCGTTTTTAGAGAGCCATTGAATAACATGGAGAGCTGCAAAAAACGCCCCTTAACGTGGCGTCAAAAAACACCCGTGTGTATGAGGCCTAAGTGTCCAAAGATAAATCTATCAATTAACTGGGTTTATTTTATATATGCACACACACTGTATATACAAAATCCATTGGTACAGGCTGCAGACAAGGGCGGGATGGTTGCTGCTCAGGATGATGATGATGATCTGTTCTCACCCCTAGTGATTTTGCACACACATTTCCATGGGCCACATTCCAATCTATTGTGCTATGAAAGGATTATTTCACTCCAAAATCTGAAAACAAGGGGAGTCTAGAAGATGATAAAGGGCTTTAATGGATAACAATAGATTGGATAACAGCGGTCTCCACATGCCGATAGAAAAATCTTTTATCTAAAGTAGATAAAAGCCCATCACACAAAAAAAAAATCTGCACGCTCATGCTGAAAAGAAAGCTAAATATATGAAAAAGGCGCTGCTCAACAGACACAACTTTAGAGCAACAGCGCTGCAATGTCAGGTCCAATACTTTGGGTGGATTTACTAAAGACAAATAGACTGGGCACTTTGGAAGTGTAGTTGCACTCTTTTTCCTCAGTGTTTAGTAAACGTGGTAAAGCTCTGCTAATTTCCATCATACAATTAAGTGCAAAAATGCTTTTTTTTTTTGTTTTTTACATTTTTTCTTGCACCTGATTGGATATTCTTTACAAAGTGAAGCTTTTCCAACACTTACACTAATGGCCCATACACACGATCTGAACATTGGACGAAAAATGCTGCTTTCGAAGCGATCATACGATAATCGGATCCTTAGTACAGAGCTTTGGAGAGCCGATCACAAGAGTTCCTCAGATATTATTAGATCGGATAAACACAATAAATGTTTTTGTGTGGTGCCCGATCGTACGATTTTCGTTTACTAAAAACAGTTGTCATCCGAAAATACAATGTAAATGCACTACAACACATGACATCACTTCAGATTTTTTATTCTGTCGTACGAGAATTTTCTGATTCGATCTGAGATTAGCATGCGAAGAAAACGGACGATCTGTCATCCGATTTTCGGATCGTGTGTACGGGGCATTAGGCTCCATGCACACTGGGCTTAAAAAAAATGTCCGTTCTCTTGGGAGTATAAAAACCTTCATAAACAGCATTTTTTGTACAAAGTTTAGATGAGTTTAGGAGAGTTTTAAGTTTTTTCTGCCAGTAAGCTCCAATCAGGAATGCAAACGAGAAGGGTTTTTTTACTGCCTCTAGACGTTGATCTCAAAATCTGCCTCTAATCGTCCTAATGTGCATGGACACATTGAGCTGCTTCTACAGGCAGAACACAAAACTCCTGTAGAAGCAACGTTTTTTTATGCCAGTGTGCATGGAGCCTTACTAAGGAAACCAAGTGCAACTCCATACAGTATGCAGAGTATAATGGCACTTGCAAAGTGCACAGTCTATTTGCCTTTAGTAAATCTGCCCCCAGTGCTTGGAAAACTAATTGCCATGTGTTGGGGGCTGGCTAAGCTGCCAAAGACAAACCTCCATCCAAACCCTGGTTTTTGTTGCAGAGTTTGGAAGGGTTCAACCTGCTGCCAGCATTATATTGTTGTCTGACCCTTTTGAAGATTTGTGTTGCCACTTAAAGTGGTAGTAAACCCTCCTATCATTTTCAGCCAAGGAAGCTGCCATCTTGGCCTCTGTTTAATCTACAACTGCCATGATGCTGCACATGTGATCAGCTATGACACCAGCCATTGGATGGTTTGACAGTTTGGTTTAGAGCACAACCAATGGGAGTGTTACATTTCCGGCACATGCCGGAAATGTGACTGGTTTTTAACCTGTTAAATGCATGGATTTACTACCGCTTTAAGCCTCGTACACACGATGCAAATTTTGTCCGTTTTTTGTTGGATGCTTGTCTCATGTCGAAAGTGAAGAGCGTACTAACCATAAAAAAAATTTCGTGCGACCGAATTCAACGTCAGAAGTGATGTAATGTAAAGAATATTTTTGTATGTATTCTTTAGTTTTTGAGCACGCGTAGTCGTGATCGTACAATTTTTTTTGTACAAAAATCAGATGTTGAGTTGTCGTACAAAATTTTTTTCTAGCCTGCACATCCAGCTTTTGTCTGCCGAAAAATCTAAATCCAATGTCGAAAGGAGCATACTAACGGTAAGAATTTCGGACGAAGGGCCGTCAAACGAAAATTCCTGTCTGAAATTCACATCGTGTGTACGGGCCTTAAGACCCCTTTCACACTGTGGTAGTTTTCAGGTGCTTTAGCACTGGAAATAACCTCTGCTGAGCGCCTGAAAACTGCCTCTTAAGTCAGCGTGTCTTTTCACACTGGGGCGGTGCGCTTGCGGGATGGGGAGAAAGTCCTGCAAGCAGCATCTTAGGGGTGGTGCAGGAGCGATGTATACAGCGCTCCCAAACCGCCCTGCCCATTGAAATGAATGGGCCCCGCTTTCAAATGGCCATAAAAGCGCTATGAAAACAGCGCTAAGCGGGTGCCTTTGTTACCCTTTCTGGGGGGTTAAAATGAGCAGCGCTTTACTACTAACGTTCGGGCATCCCCAGTGTGAAATGGGTCTAAGGTGGGAAGAGGGGAAATCTTTCCATGTTATCACAGAGCGCAATTATTATTATTATTACTATACAGGATTTATATAGCGCCAACAGTTTGCGCAGCGCTTTACAATATAAGGGCAGACAGTACAGGAGGAATCAGAGGGCCCTGCTCGTTAGAGCAATAATAAAAATTAGAGTGAAGATGGGTAAACATTTTTCAGGTTTTATTGCCATAAACCCAATTAGGAGTTCTCCTAACTTCTTTTACCGGTGACGAGTATTACAGCGGCAGGAAGCAAAAGCATAAAGTTGGCCATAAACGTGTAGATTTTTTTTAACATTCATACGAACACAATACATTTGACAACCTAATGACCAGTGGCGGCTGGTGCTCCATTTCTTTTTTTTTTGGGGGGGGGGGAACAAACTTCCCAAGGCCACCCCCCCGTTAGCCCCACTTGCAAGCCCGTTCGCCAGCCCCGCACTCTCCCCCTTCCTGGGCAACTTCCCCGGCTTCTTCTCCTAGCCAATCCGATCGCTTCTCCTCCCGGTCAATCCGGTCTCTGATTGGCCGGGAGGAAAGCAGGAAGACAATAGCAAATGTTGTTTCGCTATTGTCACAAGTGGGTGGGTCAGGGTGCAGTGCTCTGCGCCCCGAGCCCACCCTTTTTGAAGCCTCTGGCTCTAATCGCGTGCTTCACAAAAAAAAAAAAAAAACACCCCATAGAACTCTATGCGTCCAATGCCCTTCATGGAGATTAGGGGGGGCGGTGCCTCTTATGGACGGGTCGCTGCTAATGACTGTTGTTGGAAAGTACTTAACAATGTTGTTTACCTTAACCATTTCGATTTTGAAACAAATGAACAAAAAATATTTAGTTAGAAGTTCATTAATTCCAAAAAAATTTCCATCCCACTCAAATTTTTGCTTTGCGGTGCAAAATTAATGTCGATTTGACCCCAAAGATAATTAGAAAAATGAATCAACGTATTTAAAAGAAAGAAGAAATCAGTTGAAATTCTACTGGTGGATTGCCAGCTTAACTTAAGTGGGACAAAGAAAAAAAATTATGGGTGGTTGGGTCAGTAAAAAACATCCATGGCTTTAACATCTAGAATACGTTGCTCCAGTACACATTAACTAGTGTAGGATGCGGTTTCCGATGATTCCTCACGACTCTATGCCAGCGATTCTCAACCAGGGTCCCATGGAACCCTAGGGTTCTTCCAGAGGTTATTAGGGTTTGTAAGCATTTCATTATTAGATGGCTACAGCTGCCCTATAGACACTTGAGACCAGCTGAAGTAATTAAACTCATCTGGCTGCATAAAAATTCAACCAGCAAGGAACAATATACTAATGGCCAATAAATTCTAACTAAGCCACTAACATTTTTCCTCCCAATGGTGGTAATATTAAAGAGTTTGTGTGTATGCTGTGCTCCATAGTCAGTCTAAGCCCTGGTTCAGACCTGGTGTGATGCGGGAACCGGCACGATTATACAGCCGGTTCCCGCATCGCATCACTCCCGCCGGCAGTTCACACTGCTTTCTGCGAACTGCTGGCGGGTGTCATTACAAAGTTAATGACACCCCAGTTTTGTTCACAGATCGCAGTGCAAACTGTGCACTCGCATATGAATCGGATCGCATGGGCGAGAACACCCATGCGATGCGATTCTAGTGCGGGGGGAAAAAAAAGTACATGTACCTTTTTTTTTTTGCACATCTAATGCAAGTTCAGCCATACAAGTGTATGGCTGAACTCGCACTGCTCAGAGATATCATGTGATCTGAGGATCGCATTAGTCTGAACCAGGGCTAATAGTTGTGTGTTCGCTCACACCTTAAGAATTAAACCTTTGCAAAAAATCTATGCATACAAATATATGCACGTGTGCATACAATATATACTGGTCAGCCATAACTCTATGACCACTGACAGGTTAAGTGAATTACATTGATTATCTCGTTACAATGGCATCTGGACATCGATGAGATATATTAGGCAGTAATTAAAACAAGTTGTCCCTGAATTGATGTATTGAAAGCAGAAAAAAAATGGGCATTGCAGTTTGTTGTATATGGGGCCACATGACTACAGACCAGTCAGAGTGCCCAACCGTGTTCACAGCCAAAATCGCCTACAATGGGCACATGAGCATCCGAACTGGACCACAGCAATGGAAGAAGGTGGCCTGGTCTAATGAATAATGTTTTCTTTTACATTGTGTGGATGGCTTGGTTCGGGTGCGACTCTTAGCTGGAGAAAGAGCTGGCATTAGGATGCAGTATGGGAAGGCAAGCCAACATAGGCATTGTGATGCTTTGGGCAATGTTCTGCTGTAAAATCTTTTGTCCCGCCATTCATGTGGATGTTACTTTGATACATACCACCTACCTAAATATTGTTAGTGACCAAATGCACCCCTTAATGGAAACCATATCCCCTTGATGGGGGCCTCTTTCAGCAGGATAATGCGCCCTGCCACACTGCAAAAATGGTTTGAGGAGCACGGGTTTGAGGTGTTGGCTTGGCCTCCAAATTCTCCAGATCTCAGTCCAATCAAGCATCTGTGAGATGTGCTGGAAAAACAATCTCAGTCCAATCCTTGCAACTTACAGGACTTAAAGGATCTGCTAGTGAAAGCTTGGTGACAGGTACCATACCATGCCTTCAGAGCTCTAGTGGAGTCCATGCCTCAATTAGTCAGGTCTGTTTTGGCAGCAAATAGGGGACCTACCCAATATTACGTGAGCAGTCAAAGTTATGGCTGATTGGTATATGTACTGTATAAACACACATACACACTTACATAATATATGCTCATCCCCTCTTAATGGTGCAAGGCAAAAAATACAGTTGCAGCTCCTTTAATTGTGCTTAAAAAATATGACCAAACTACAAAAACATGTTTGTTAAAAATAGAAAAGCTAAAATAGGACGTTTCTGGAAGAATACATTTGGCAAAAAATCAGATTAATGTAAACCCACTGGCAGTATTTTTATTCCTCTTCTTGCTCACTCCAAAGTCAACAGCTTTCTAAAATTTGCTAAAACAAAAATAAAAGTAAGTATATGGGAATATGTTCCCTTGATTTCTCCCTTGAAATAAAAGCAGGACGTAAGAGTGCTAGCTTCCCAAGAAACTGCTGACTGTTCCGAGTTTAAGTGAATTCCTTGTCCAAGCCACAAAGCTTAGACTCCTCCAACCCAGAATTACAAACCTGATGAGAATAACAGAAGGTGTCAGGCAGATGCCGCTTACACAAACATATACTTAAAGTGCAACAAACTCCAAAGTGGAAGCAACCATTTTGCCACCTAAACTCTACCCACCCCTTCATTGGTGACTAAACTACACACAGCTTCAGATCCACTGGGATGGATCAAGGATTGCTGCAACAAATTGTGATCACCATTTAATTGTGTGCGGCACAGCCGCATGATTCATAGCAGACCACTGCCGTGAATGTCTAACAATCGCTATAGAATTTGTGTAATTAAAGTAGACCTCTTAGTAACTTTACAAGTCTGCATGAATAAATTCCTGAAATTCTTGTCACAAAATACAACGGCACAAATGGTTTAAATAAACTGTACATTATTATAATTAAAAAGCCATTCCTAAAGAGGAGCTCCGACCTACCTTGTTTTTAAATGCATTTCTAGTCTCTAGTTATTGTTCCTGTACATAGATTTAAAAAAAATACTAGTCCCATGGGGGTTGTAAAATCAGGTTCACTTCTGCATAGAAACCAATCTGCTTCTTTCAGTTTGTTCAATTAAGCTTTAGCAATAAAACCTGGAAGCTGATTTCTATGGTTTGAATATAGAGATGAGCCTGACTTTACACTCTCCAGCTTAAGTACATAAACCCCATGGAGTCCAGCGCTGTCCTCCTTCCAGCCCAACCATTTTTTTTATATCTTTGCTCTTAGAAATGAGCTTCTTGGCCTTTAGGCCAAGATAAAGCATAGTGTCTGTTCTCATCAGTGTCCATTAGGGGTACTCTACCAACATTTTGGCCTTATGGCTGGCTGTATAGTATCCCTGCTGGTATGATAGGGGTCCCAAGGGATCTCCCTAGTGGAGGAACCCAGGGGGCCCAGCTCCTCCTAATTGTACTGTCTGGTCAGGGGCTGGGAAGGCAGAGAACCTGCAGTGTCAAGCGTCCCTTACCTGTGGCACTAGTAGCACTATGGGTGTGAGACTACATTGTGTGAAACAGCACTACAGCAAGACACATTTTGTTTTGTGTATTCATGACTCCTCATGGGCTATTTTTTTGGAAATTTTTGTTACCAGGTTGCAAGACCTAGCCAATGCACTGGCACTTTTTTTTTATTATATTTGCATGTTTACTTATTTGCTCTCCAAGTGTGCCAGCCTACACTTATACATGTGTTTTTTTCCCCTTTCACTCAGGATTAATGGTGTGGGTCTTTGGGCCAACCCTAAAGTCTAGGGGGAGGATTTGCGGCAAATAGGTTCCTTCCAGCCCTGCCTTGGTTGGGGTGTCTCTGTTCAGGAGAGCCTCCCACTTAGTACTTGGTGATGGGATTCAGATGATTAAGAGGCGTGAGCCTTTTGGCTAGGTGGACCTGAGTGTGCCTTACCTCGTCAAGAGTCTTGCGCCTCGGGTGGTCAGGGTGGGGTCCTTCCTCTTCAAGGGGAGACCAAAGACACACCCCAAGTGCTCTTTATTGTGTGTATTCACATGCCCTTTTTATGTTCACTTTTGACATTTAGTTTTTGCGCACCACACCTGCTCATATGCATAAGGATGCATGATCAGCCTAGGAGTATGTCCAAATTTATCATAGGTTTTTCTTTAGAAAGAGGATTTGGGGGTCAGACCAATCCTACATTTCCACCTGCAATCTAAAGCTGGCCATAGGTGGATAGAAATTCAGCTGGTTTAGAAGGAACTGGCCGAATTTCAATCCATCCATGGCCATTACCATTTGGGAGAAGTCAAACTAAAGATAGTTTTCTCATGAATGGACTTGTTGGAAAAATTTGGTTTGATCAGGGGTCCCCGCTGTCAGAATACAACCCAGAGGAGAAGATTCCTCCATCCACCTCCCTTGTGTGGATGGGGGAAACCGTTCACTGTTTTATGATCACCCATCTGGCTAATTGAAACAAACTGAACCATGTATGGCCAGCCTGGCACCAACAGCAAATTATAGCTATGCATTTCATATGACTAAAAATTGGCCATTTAGTTTAGATCTGGTCTGGGAGGAGCGTTTTGGAAACATGGGCAATTTTGCATGCATCACTGCAATGCACTAGGGTGAACGAAGCCTAAAGCCTGGTACTGAATTCGGGCTGAACGAAAAAAAGAACTGACGAGCTTGAGAGGAGGCCCTGCACTAACAATCCAATATTAGTATAACAATCTCCCCCACTGAGCTATTGTGTTGTGAAAGGGGGACTGCTCCCTCACCCATCCACCAGAACACACCAGTCAGCATTTTCAGCCATTGGCTGAGAGCACTGATAGAATACAGATTGGCAGACTTTTTTCAGTCATGCCCCTTAGACAGAAACCAGATTTTCGGCTGGCTTCTGTTGTACCAGCTGCTGTACACACAGGCCAAATTTCGGCTCATGTGTATGAGGCTTTAGAGTTCCGCTGTAGTGTAGTAAATACATGCCAGTTCTCCCAATTGTGCTCCATTGTCACCCAAAAGCAGTGTCATCCTGTAACTCAGGCCTCTGATAGAGACAAGTGGGCAATTTAAAGTGGATGTCAACCCTTGACAATTTATAATAAAGGCTTACCTGTAGGTTCCCTGCATATCTCCCAAACCTGCACAGCGTACTTGCATGTGCCTACGTCATCGGGCACATGCGTAGTGAAGAAACGGCCTCCGTGCCGTTTCTTCACTGAGATCGTGCCGCGATTGGCAGCTCCCATGCATGCGCGGGAGTGACGTCACGTGACTCCGGCCAGTCACAGAGCCGGAGTCCACGGCCCCGGAAGGAAGAGGGGCAGAAGATGGACGCGGCCTGGAGCAGGGACATCACGGGCTTCCAATGCAGGTAAGTGCCACATAATGGGCTAATATGCGATGCATACTAGCCCATTATGCTTTTACATTGCAGGGTAATAAAGAGGAAGTAAAACCCATCAGGGTTTACTTCCTCTTTAAACACACATTATGCAGGCATGGCCCACTGTTACTGCCAGTTAAACCACCCTGAGAAATGCCATGCCAGCTTCCTTAGTGTGCAATTATTTATGGCTTACATTGAGTCAGCCATGAACACATAGTGTCTGCCTGACGGAAGCATAGAAGGTGGCTCGGACAATGGTAATATGTCTTGGATGAGGTTTGCTGTTCACTTATTAACATTACCGGCTGCCTGGAGGTGCTCTTTAGTACCCTTTATTACATGTGTTCAGCGTTGAATTAACAGTCAGTAAAAAAAAAAAAAAACACGTAAGCCTGTCATTTACTGCTGGCAAAAATATTGGTTTACCCATTGATGCCCGTGTCCTTGTTTGTTCTATCTGCAGTGTGAATTTTTTAACATGAAAACTATCTGGTTCTGCCGCATTTCTTCTACAGCAGACAAACTCTTGTTCTCTTTGCTCTAACCTCATTGAGACTCATCTGTATTTACTTGCCCATTTAAATAATACATTATCAGGTATATACAAAGAGTACAGGCATGATGTATGTAAGCAGTTTTTATGGGAATTCTGTTATTCATGAGATGTACGGTATATACAACATATATGAAAGTAGTCTCGGAATCTTTTGATATTATGAACGGTAGATGATGATTTTAAGTCTTTGCAATTTTACACTGAGGAACAATATTCTGAATTTATTCAACAATTCTTATGCTTCATGTACACTGCTGCTGATAAAGGATGTTTAGGAGCAGTTGGGCATTTTTTTCAGCTGTCCCTGAACTCTCCTCTTTGTTATCTTATCAGTACATGTATCAGTGGCGGCTGGTGAAATTTTAGGATGGGGGGGGCGCCAGACCCCGTCCTTTTTTTGACTCCTCCCAATTCTCATGAGCCCCACCCCTTACAGATTCCACCCATTGTGTCAGGAGTATACAGCCCAGCATCACTAGATAGTAGAGCTGCGCGATTAATCATAATAAAATCGTAATCTCGATAAACCCCCCTGCGATCTCCATCACGCATTACCGCGATTTTCAGTGCAGTTAATGGAGTCCACCTTGCGGGGCGACTCAGCGCGACTTGACTGTAAAGTCATTGCAAGTCACTTGAAGTCTCCCCAGGAACCTTTTTCTAAGGGCCGGTTCACACTTGAGCGGGGCGACTTGCCAGGGCGAAGCAAGTCGCCCCGCTCGAGGCGATCTCAACGCAGCTTGTAAGGAGACTTCTATCATAGAAGTCAATGCAAGCCGCCCTGACATCGCCCTGAAAATAGTGCAGGAACTATTTTTCTAAGTCGGAGCGAAGCGATTCGCTCCTATTAGAACGGTTCCATTGCACAGCATTGAGGCGACTTGGTCGCCTGACAAGTTGCCTAGATGTGAACGGGCCACGAAGTCGCGCCGCTCAAGTGTGAACCGGCCCTAAGTCAGAGAAACTTGATTCTCTCCTATCTAGGCAGACTGCCAAGTCTGAGATCATTGTTGATAAAAGAAGCAAAGATATACAATGTTTCTTGTTATCAAAGGATTGAACTCTAGAAGAGTTTAGTTTAACCATTTAAAGACTAAAGACTTTACAAGTAAAAATCCAGTATTTTCTGCTATAAAATTACTTAGAACCCCCAAACATTATATATATTTTTTTGCAGGGACCCTAGAGAACAAAATGGCGGTTGTCGCAATATTTTATGTCACACTGTGTTTGCGCAGCGGTCTTTCAAACGCATTTTTTTGGGAAAAATGACACTTAAAAAAAAAAAAAAAAACTAAACAGTGCTGTTAGCCCAATTATTTTGTATATGTAAGATGTTACGCCGTGAGAATTGTGATCTTTAGGCCTCATACACACGGGCGTATCTAAAAAAATAAACAAAACGTCGGGTCCGACGTCAAGAGAAAAAAGTCGACGTTTTTCGGCGTTATGCATTGGCGTTTTTGAGCGTTAGTGAGCGTCGGCGTCAATAGGCGTTTTTCTAAAAAAATCATCCCGCTGCTATTTTTCAACCTAAAAACGTCGGCGTCAAAAAACGCCGGAAAACGCCGGTACAATATTAGGTGGCGTTTGTTGGCGTTCGTTGGCGTTTGGTGGCGTTGGCGTCAAAAAATGTCAAAATGTTACAGCCTCAGAACGCGATGGCCATGGGTTCTACTTTCTGCTCACTAACGCCGACGCCACCTACAGCTCAAAAACGCCGACGTTTTTATGGTGCCATTGACTAACATGGAGAGCTGCAAAAAACGCCAAAAAACGCCGGCGTCAAAAAACGTCCGTGTGTATGAGGCCTTATTCGAAGCAAAAAAATTGTGATTCTCATTTTGGTCAGAATCGTGCAGCTCTACTAGATAGGGTATACAGCATCACCAGAGGAGTACATACAGCATCACCAGAAGATTATATAGCATTAACAGAGTGGTATAAAGTATCACCAGAGAGGTATATAGCATCACCAGAGTGGTATATAGTATCACCAGAGAGGTACCTAGCATCCACCTACCCCCCTCCCCCGTCACGGGGCTCGCGGCACTGACAGTACCCCCCCCCCCAAGGCAGTCAGGACATCAAAGTCCCGCACTTACCCCATCTGAGATCGGGCAGCAGGCAGGCAGCGGTGTCCAGAGAGTGGGGAGCGGCTTGGCTTCAGACGTGCATCCCCCTCCTCCTCCGAGAAAGGCATCCAATAAGATCGCCTGTCTTCTACGCCAAATCAGGAAACCGGTAACATACCTGTGCTTCCTGATTAGCGGTTCAGTGTTAGAAAGGCAAATGAATATTTGCCTTTCTAACACGTGAGAGGGCTCGTGGCGCCACGCGCTGCGCCACAAGCCACTCTGTGTTGAAGCCTATTAGAGCCTATGCGGCCGCCGTCTTGAAAGGGGCCGTGGCCGCATGAGTAGGGGGTAGTCGCGGGCAGCCATGGATAGATTCATGCTATGCATGAATCGATCCATAGCATAGAGGGGGTGGCGAGGACAGTGGGGGCGGCGCCCGTGTGCCCTTAATGGATGGGCCGCCCCTGACATGTACACAGGGTCGTTTAGGCCTCATGCACACAGGATGTTTTTAGAGCTGCTGTTTTTGGCTTCAGACGTTTTTTCCTACAGTCAATAAACTCCCCATCATGTTATCCTATGTGTCCATGCATCAATTGTTTTTGGCTGGGGCCAAGTGGGTTCTGAGAGGAGTTTTTCAGCTGTAAAAATGCTCAAATGCCCAAAAACACAGATAAACATGGCTCACCAGCTTTTTAACGCCCAAAAACGCTAGTGCAAAACCGCTCAAAAAAGCTACTGGCGTTTTTATAACTTTTTTTAACGTCCTGTGTGCATGAGGGCTTATAGTCGTTTCTAGGCAGTTGAATTTAGAAGCATTTTTTGGAAAGCAAAAAAATGTGTTCAGGACAGATGTTCAGAGGCATTTGAAACGTCAAATGCCTGTAACAGCTTGTAAACACATGTAAACGTGGTAACTCCCGTTTAGCCGCGTTTCGTTTACAGACGTTTTTAATGGAGATACATTTTTGCCTATTTGAAGAAAAAAAAAACGCTTCTAAGCACAAATACAGTTAAACGCATCATGTAAACGTGGACAAATGGACGTTTTTAAACATCGGTTACTTTCTGTCAAGTTAGATGGTTCAAGAGAGATTTTAACCACTTGCTGTCCGCCCACCGTCAAATGACGGCGGGGCGGAATGGCTATTATTGCGGGCGAACATCATATGACGTCACCCCTTTAAGCCGGGATTGCACGCAGGCATCCCGGCTCTGTCGGTGTCAGCGTGTCCCCAGGACACATCACGTCACCGACAGGGGTGAACAGCCATTGGTTATGGCTGTTCACCATGTGCTCGGCCATGACCAAGTCACGGCTGATCACAAATGGCACGCCACCCTTTTGCACGGCGCATGCGCGCGATCGGGAGCGTGCTGCACGTGCGCGTCGGTGGAGGCGTGTTCCCAGGGAACACTGCCTGTCACCGACACTGGTATCAGTCGCCGGCCGGCGGCTGTTACCTTGTGATCTATTTCACAGCCTATCACATCCAATGTAAACAGAGTGGTAACTCACTGTTACCAGCTCTTCTCTCCTCACACAGTTTCCAGTGTGAGAAGAGAAGAGCTAGGATCAGTGAGTTACTGATCTGTTAAGTAAAAACACACCCTGTCACTTCACTCCTGCCCCCCCCCAATGCACCTGTCACCCAACAGTCACCCCATCTGCCCCTATAAAGTGTACCTGTCACCAGTCACCCGTCAGTGACCATGGCATGTCACCCATCAGTGACCTCCACCAGTCACCTGTCACCCATCAGTGACCACCACCAGTCACCCATCACCCATCAGTGACCACCACCAGAGACCCGTCACCCATCAGTGAACACCGCCAGTCACCCGTCACCCATCAGTGACCACCGCCAGTCACCCGTCACCCATCAGTGACCACCGCCAGTCACCCATCAGTGACCACCGCCAGTCACCCATCAGTGACCACCGCCAGACACCCTCACCCATCAGTGACCACCGCCAGACACCCTCACCCATCACTGACCACCGCCAGACACGTATCACCCATCAGCGACCACCATCAGACACCTGTCACCCATCAGTGTGCACCGCCAGTCACCCATCAGTGACCACTATCAGACGACCATCAGTGACCACCACCAGAGACCCGTCACCCATCAGTGACAACCACCAGAGATCCGGCACCCACTGCCAGTCATCTATCACTCATCAGTGACCACCGCCAGACACCCTCACCCATCAGTGACCACCGCCAGACACCCATCACCCATCAGTGACCACCGCCAGTCACCCATCAGTGACCATCGCCAATCACCCGTCAGTGACCATCGCCAATCACCTGTCAGTGACCATCGCCAATCACCTGTCAGTGACCGTCACACCCATGAGTAAACATCACCTGTAAAAGTTTCACACATGTGGTATCGCCATACTCGGGGGGGTAGTAGAATGTATTTTGGGGTGTCATTTTTGCTACATCAATGCTATGTGTTGGAAATATCATATAAATGGACAACTTTGTGTAAAAATAAAAGCGTTTTCATTTTTTTCCCACATTTTCCAAAAACTACTTGAAAAAAATGACGTTCAAAAGACTCATTATGCCTCATAGAATATACGTTGGGGTGTTTGCTTTCCAAAATGGGGTAATTTTGTGGGCAATTCCATTGTCCTGGTGCTCCAGGACCTTCAAAAGTGTAATAGGGTGTTGAGAAATGAGATGTGTAATTTATGCTTGTAGAACACCTGAAGGTGCTAGTTCAATGTTGGGCCTCTGTATGTGGTCAGGCTATGTAAAAGTCTCACACGTGTGGTATCGCCATACTCAGGAGGAATAGTAGAATGTATTTTGGGGTGTCATTTTTGCTATGTACATGCTATGTGTTGGAAATATCTTATAAATGGACAACTTTGTGTAAAAAAAATGCGTTTTCATTTTTTTCCTACAAATTTCAAAAACTACTGGAACATAATGAACCGTTCAAAAGACTCATTATGCCTCAAAGATCATTTGTTGGGGTGTTTGCTTTCCAGAATGGGGTCATTTTGTGGGCAATTCCATTGTCCTGGTGCTCGAGGGCCTTCTAAAATGTGATAGGTCGTCATGACATTAGATGTGTAATTTATGTCCCTAGAATACCTTACGGCGCTCCCTGCATGTTGAGCCTCTGTATGTGGCCAGGCTGTGAAAAAATCTCAGACATGTGATATCGCCATACTCAGGAGGAGTAGCAGAATGTGTTTTGGGGTGTAATTTGTGGTATGCATAGGCTATGTGTGAGAAATACCTGTTACAATGACAATTTTGTGAAAAAAGAAAAAAAGAAAAAAAAAATCTTCATTTTGCAAAGAATTGTGGGAAAAAATTACAACTTCAAAAAATTCAACATGCCCCTTACTAAATACCTTGGAATGTCTACTTTCCAAAAAGGGGTAATTTGGGGGATATTTGTATTTTCCTGGCTTGTTAGGGCCTCAAGAAATGAGATAGGCCGTCAGTATATCAGGTGTGATCACTATTCAGTGATTGGCACCATAGCGTGTACACTCTATAACTTACACAAGGACCAAATAATATACACTTATTTGGGTTATTTTTTTTACCAAAGATAGGTAGCAGTATAAATTTTGGCCAAAATTTACAAAGAAAAATTACTAATTTGCAAAATTTTATGACAGAGACAAAGAAAAAGGCATTTTTTCCACAAAATTTTAAATCTTTTTTTATTTATAGCACAAAAAATAACCCCCCCCCCCCTAGTGATTAAATACCACCAAAAGAAAGCTCCATTTGTGTGAAAAAAAGGACACAAATTTCATATGGGTACAGTGTTGCATGACTGAGTAATTGTCATTCAAAGTGTGATAGCGCTGAAAGCTGAAAAATGGCCTGGACAGGAAGGGGGTTTTCGCGCCCAGTACTGATGTGGTTAAAGTGTCCCGTGTACATTAAGCCTTAGATGGAGCTTTTCACAGATCGGTGAACCTCTGCACATCTTTACTTCTGAGACACTCTGCTCTCTAAGATACCCTTTTATACTTAAAGAGGAACTGCAGTCTGCTCACATAATTTGTAATAAAAACATTGTTGCCATTCTAAAGCTTCCCTCCAACCACTTTGCTTATTATTTTATATATACTGTGATTCTGTACTTGCCAAATATGCTGCAGAAATCTCCTTCTACTAAGTCTGGCTGTAGCCATTTCAACTGTGGGCAGCTGAAGCTGCTGCCTGTTCACTTCTTGGATTTACACAGACACACAGAGGCACACCTCCAGCTCTGCAGCTTTCATTGGCCCTCTTATGACTCATCCCCCCTCCCTTCCTAGCAAATTCTCACAAGAGTGAGAGAGAGAGAGCTGTGCATGAGGTCATAAGCCTAGGCTAACGACCAGCCAAGAAAAAGGAAGTGGGCTGTATAAGGTATTTAATGGCAGAAAAAAATGTTTTACTATCCAAAATTAAAACAACAAGGGCACAAGAATAGGTGAAAAGTTGAAAAAATGACTGAAGTTCCGCTTTAATTATGTTACTGACCAGTTGCCAATTAACCTAATTAGCTGCTAAATGCCCTTCCAGCTCTTGTGGACCTTAATTGTTTCTTAAAATGGTATATTTTTTCAGTTTTAATATCTGATGTGTTTTCTATTTTGATAGCTTCATAGCTGTAGAGTGAATGGTGTTACTAACATAGTAAGCAGCCTAAAATATAAACGGATTTATATGTCAACTGTGTCACAGATACCCAATAGCAGTATTAGAATGTCTATAGGGATTATCAAGCTGCCCACTGTATTAATGTCCACCATCAGTGCCCATCAGAACTCCCGTATGAGGGAGGAGGACCATACCGAGCTCAGTGTGGCATTTAGGACACGTAGCATCTCCCGTGTTATAAATCACTGAGTCTGTAGGGTGAATAATAGACTCCGTGTAAAAACTTCAACTGTATATGTCTATCTTTAGTCATTATCATCAAAGAGATCAGAGATCTACTGCCGATTACCCTCCCCCCAGAGGTGTGGTTCTTTGGTAATGCCAGGCGCAGCATTCGAGGTCCCATAGTTTAAGTTGACCACCACTGAGCCACGTATATTTTGAAAGAGCCCACTACATTTCTGGGCTCTAGGGGAATTTAGCATGTTTACTGGAATGCATGGGCAGTCAGTTTTTGTTGTAGTAGCAAAAGCTTTAACCTGCATATCTTGCAGCCAAACTATTACATGAGCCATATACCTAGGGACTGCAAAGTGGTTCATAGAACATATATAAGCAGCGTAAGACTTATAGATCACCCCTGTACCATATTTCTGGGGATCATCCCTTATACAGTTCTGCCAAAACACTTAATCAATACCTTGGCTAGACACATATGCTTTAGGATATATTTTATAGCATATGCATTGTGTAATGGCATAATGTATTTAAAGGAGAAACAAATGTGATGTGATGGTTTAGGATTGAACATGAGAAATTATATGTTGACAAGGGTATTTGGTTTGACTATTTTTTAATGCTAGCCCTAAAAAGATTTCTTTAGTGTTTAACATACTTTTCCTGGTGCATGATCATTGCATGTCACCTTTACAAAGCATATTGATTGATGCTACTGGCCCCACACACAAGAACAATGTCCTGCTGCAATAAAAATCTTTTAAACAGGAACGCTTTTATACCCATGTTTGTATTCCACCAAGGCAATTATCTGCATGGATTTAGTGTATTCTTCCTGTGTTTGCACGATTTTCCCCTGGGTACTACTATTTCCTTGCATACAAACTAAAAACATACTACTGGTTTAACTGGCTACTAGCCAAATTGTTCCTAGTTACTGTTATATACAGTATACACACACACATTCCTACAGGAACTGATGAAAATTGTTCATATTCTCTGAAAAGCCTAGTAGAACATATTGTTACTACAAGGTGTCACAACTAAATAAAAAAATATATATATACTGTATATACTCGAGTATAAACCGTCTCGAATATAAGCCGAGGCACCTAATTTTACCCCAAAAAACTGGGAAAAGTTATTGACCCGAGTATAAGCCTAGGGTGGGAAATGCAGTAGCCAGAACACAGGGAGCCAGAACACAGGGACAGGGAGCCAGGACACAGGGACAGGGAGCCAGGACACAGGGACAGGGAGCCAGAACACAGGGACAGGGAGCCAGAACACAGGGACAGGGAACCAGAACACAGGGACAGGGAACCAGAACACAGGGATTTTAGCCAGGACACAGGGACAGGGAGCCAGAACACAGGGATTGTAGCCAGGACACAGGGACAGGGAGCCAGAACACAGGGATTGTAGCCAGGACACAGGGACCGGGAGCCAGAACACAGGGATTGTAGCCAGGACACAGGGATTGTAGCCAGGACACAGGGATTTTAGCCAGGACACAGGGATTTTAGCCAGGACACAGGGATTTTAGCCAGGACACAGGGACTCAGCCATTACACAGAGATTGTAGCCAGAACACAGAAGAGATGAGTATGGTAGATTCACAATCTACAGAGCACGCTGCTTCTAAGAGCCGTTCTGTGCATGAAAGTGTGACCTAATTACATTGGAATGCAGAGAATGCTGAGAGAGAGCTGCAGATCTTCACTGAGATCAGGAGGTGGGCGGGACTGAACAGCTAACACCCAGGAGTCCCGCCCACCTCCCGACATCAAGTTGAAAATCTGACACCTCTCTCAGCATTCTCTGCATTCCAATGTATTTAGGTCATGGTTTCATGCACAGAACGGCTCTTAGAAGCAGCACGCTCTGTGTAATGTGCATTTACTCATTACCCACAGGCACTGACTCGAGTAAAAGCGGAGGGGGGTCTTTTTCAGCACAAAAAATGTGCTTAAACACTCGGCTTATACTCGAGTATATACAGTATATGCTATACACAGTATTATATATACACACACACACACACACACACACACACAAAACCAGGCTTGTATCTGGGATAAACCATCACAAACTGCATGAGCCTACATGTGTGATCATATATACAGGTGCATCTCATAAAACTAGAATATCATCAAAAAGTTAATCTATTTCAGTAATTCAATTCAAAAAGTGAAACGCATCTATTTTATATTGATGAGTTACACACAGAGCGATATATTCCAAGCATTTCTTTCTTTTAATTTTGATGATTATGGCTTACAGATCGTGAAAACCCAAAACTCAGGATCTCAAAAAATTAGAATTTTACATAAGCCCAACAATAAAAAAAAAAATTTGAATACAGAAATGTTGGCTTACTGAAAAGTATGTCCATGTACAGTATAGTATGCACTCAATACTTAGTCGGGGCTCCTTTTGCATGAATTACTGCATCAATGTGGCGTGGCATAGAAGCGATCAGCCTGTGGCACTGCTGAGGTGTTATGGAAGCCCAGGTTGCTTTGATAGCGACCTTCAGCTCATCTGCATTGTTGAGTCTGATGTCTCTCATCTTCCTCTTGGCAATATCCCACAGATTCTCTATGGGGTTTTGGTCAGGCGAGTTTTCTGACCAAGCAAGCACAGTGATACCATCATCATTAAACCACGTATTGGTACTTTTGGCAGTGTGGGCAGGTGCCAAGTCCTGCTGGAAAATGAAATCAGCATCTCCATAAAGCTGGTCAGCAGAGGGAAACTCTAGTGCTCTAGAATTTCCTGATAGGGAGATGCACAGACTTTGGACAGTGGACCAACACCAGCAGATGACATGGCTCCCCAAATCATCATGGACTGTGGAAAATTTTGCATTTCCTTTGGAAAGCAAGGTCACAGAGTCTGGAGGAAGAGGAGAGGCATAGAATCCAATTTGCATGAGATCCAGTGAAAGGTTTCCACAGTCCATGATGATTTCGGGAGCCGTGTCATGTGCTGGTTGGTGTTGGTCCACTGTGTTTTATCAAGTCCAAAGTCAGCACAGTTCTCTACCAAGAAATTCTAGAGCACTTCATGCTTCCTTCTGCTGACCAACTTTATAGAGATGCGGATTTAATTTTCCAGCAGGACTTGGCACCTGCCCACACTGCCAAAAGTATCAATATCTGGTTTAATGATCATGGTATCACTGTGCTTTATTGGCCAGCAAACTGAACTCGCCTGACCTAAAACTCAGAGAATTTGTGGGGTATTGTCAAGAGAAAGATGAGAGACTCCAAGCCCAACAATGCAGATGAACTGAAGGCCGCTATCAAAGCAACCTGGGCTTCCATAACACCTCAGCAATGCCACAGGCTGATCGCCTCCATGCCACACCACATTGATGCAGTAATTCATGCAAAAGGAGCCCCAACCAAGTATTGAGTGCATACTATACTGTACATGGGCATACTGTACTTTTCAGTAAGCCAACATTTCTGTATTAACCACTTGTCGACCGTCCGCCACAGCGTGACGGCGGCAAGATGGCTTGTTATTGCGAAATGCCGTCACCTGACAGCAGCTGTAATAACTAGCATTGTGAGCACACGCCGCCGGAGGCATGCTCGCACGCTCAATATGTCCGGGGGGGGGCAGGGAGTGGGTAGGGCAGACTCGATTGTCGCTGGCTACCTGCGATGGCCCCCCCCGCAGTGAAAGAACAGAGGTCCGTGTTTGTAAACACAGATCTCCGTTCTGACTGAGGGGGAAGGGCTGTGATCACAGGCTTCCTGTATATGGAAGCCGTGATCACTCCCCTCCCCCTGCCAACCCAGCACCAATACAGTTCAAACACAGTGAGGGAACACAGTTAACCCTTAGAGTGCCCCCTGCATGTTAACCCCTTCACTGCCAATGGCATTTATACAGTAATCAGTGCATTTTTATAGCACTGATCGCTGTATAAATGCCAGTGGTCCCAAAAAAAGTGTTAAAAGGGTCCGACGCAATATCGCAGTACCGCTAAAAATCGCAGATTGCCGCCATTACTAGTAAAAAAAACAAAAAACAGAAATGAATTCTCATTATCCATAAACGTGGCAACTTTTACGCAAACCAATCACTGAAACGCCGTTTGCGATTTTTTTAACCAAAAATATGAGGAAGAACATAAATTGGCCAAAACCGATGAAAAAAATGTTTTTTTTTAGATTTTTTTTTTGGATTTGTATTTCAGCAAAAAGTAAGAAACGTTTTTTTTTTTTGCAAAATTGTCGCTCTTTTTTTATTTGTAGCGGCGATCAGAAATGACGCAGAGGGGATCAAATACCACCAAAAGAAAGCTCTATTTGTGGGGAAAAAAGGACGCAAATTTTGTTTGGGTATAACGTCGCACGACCGCGCAATTTTCAGTTAAAGCAACACAGTGCCGAATCGCAAAAGTGTAAAATCCTTCCGGGGGTGAAGTGGTTAAAAATCCTTTTTTTTTTATTGGTCTTATGTAGTGTTCTGAGATACTGAATTTTGGATTTTCACTAGCTGGAAGCCATAATCATCAAAATTAAAAGAAAGAAATGCGTGAAATATATCCCTGTGTGTGTAATGCATCTATATAAAATAAATGAGTTTCCCTTTTTGAAATAGAATTACTGAAATAAATGAACTTTTTGATGATATTCTAATTTATGAGATGCACCTGTATTCTGTGTATCCTTGCTCATCCTTATAATACGGCCTCAATGCACCTATTTGAATGCAGACTTTAGAGGTGTGACTACACAAAGAATGGACACTGAGGAAGGATGAAGACCTGAAGGTGCAGATAAGGGAAAACTTCTCTGTACAGGCAGCAGCGGGACAGTACAGGAATACTAATGTCTGGCTGGATAAAACCCAGCGCTTTCTGTAGTAAATATTTTTCTTTGAGCAATTAATGGCATACTGAGCAGTCTCTTCCCCACAAGGGACACAGCCAATTAATCAAAGCAAAACAGATACAATATTTTAATAACCCGGAGACGAAAATCGCAATTACAACTCTTGTCACCCTCGTAGCATTTATTAACGGTAGAAACGAATGAAGACTGGAGTAAAAACTAAAATTCAAAGATAATTCCGGATTCAGAGGAAGAGAAAACATGATCACAAAGATGAAGGCAACATTAAAAGGAGAATTCCATCTCTGTTCAATACACAAACACCCAGTGCTCATTTTGCACATGGCAAGCATACCAATGCTCAGAGGGGTCAATAGTGGTGAGCAATAGCAATGAACGAAGACTTCAACCACAGACTGCAGTCTTCATGCTTGGTAAAAGGCTGCAGAGTAAAGCAGACACTTTGCTGAGCAGTCTTGTATTGAGCCACTGGAATCATCACACTTTTCTAGCAATCCTCTAGGTCAGCTATTGCCTAGTAGGGTTCATCCAGAATTTGCTAGGGGTTCCTTGAGCTGTTGTTGACTGACCTCCAGGGGAGGGCTGGCAGCCTTAGGCCTGGGGGCAAGTCCAGTCAAGTGGCCCATTGAACCACCGAATCAGCTCACCATCCATGCCCACCTGGTTTTAGAATGGATATTGATGTTATGAAGTAAGACAAATATGATACAATGTGGTAACATAATTTAATTTTAATAGCAACAAAGGAGCTTTAACAAAAACAATGCATCAATGCAGCCTCACTACCCACCAATGCAGCCGGACCAGTGCCCATCAATGCAGCCTCACCACCCACCAATGCAGCCTCACCAGTGCCCATCAATGCAGCCTCACCACCCACCAATGCAGCCTCACCAGTGCCCACCGATGCAACCTCACCAGTGCCCATCAATGCAGCCTCACCAGTGCCCTCCCTTTGCCTGCAGTTAGTTGGTGGCTGCGCCCCTGGCCCCTACTTCCTTTCTCCACAAAAAGAAAAAAGTGTGAGCGGCCATCGGCCATTTTGAATGTAAGTTAGGATGGCCTGGGGGGTAATTGCCACCCTGCCCCCTGGCCCAGCCCTCCCCTGCTGACCTCCCAATCTAATGGTGCCTGTAAAGTTTTGGGGCCAACACTACTTGGCATAGCCAGCAGCATTATACCAATGATCTTACTGTTTTGTAAGGGGAATGTTCTTATCACCACAGTGAAAGGGGTATTCTTTCCACTGACTCCTGTTGAATTGGTTTTAGAAGGGGTTCCCTGAGATCTGAAAATGAATTCAAGGGTTCCTCTGGGGTAAAAACAGGGGCGTATGCACAGGCAACGCCATTGCGACCCAGCCCCATGCTCCAGGAGGCGAGTGTGGCCCCCCTGTATGCCTGGATAAGAGGGCGGCAGCATGTAGAGGAACCAACTGCTCCATGTAGCCACTGAATGCCCGCTTGTCCTCCTCTCCCTCCCAAACACACTCAGTGGCGGCAGGAGAAAAATAGAGGGCATTGATTCCTCCACATGCCGCTCCTGCTGCCTCCCTATCCCTGTCCTGCTGCCCATGCCCCTGTGTCCTTCTCTGGCCCCCCCTTACCCCCCGCAGCTGGGTTTCCCTCTCCCCCCGGCTGCTGCAGGGTATCCATCAGAATGGAGAGCGGGGAAGGGGCTCCTTCCTTGTCTTAATGAATAGAGTCAGTGATCGGTACCAATTATACTGACTGTTTTTTTTTATTCATTCATAGCTGGGGCATAGTAAACTTGTGTTTAGTATGCCTCAGTTTATGAATGAATGGGAAGCTCTCTACAGGCTATCCCTGTTCATTAATTCTGTGCTGTTGAGGCTGCAGAGAAAGGGACTGATGAATCTGCCCTCAGTCCCTTTTTCGGTCTCAAAATGAGACATCAGGGGTCTGTTTAGACTCATGAATTTTTCACCAAAGCTTCCCCAACAAGGGTCCTCTGGCGTTCCACCACTGTGGGGGGGACCCCAATTCAACAGGAAGGTGGCCCACTGCAGGACCATACTAAAGGGTCCCACAATGGGAGTAAAGGGCCCGGGAGCAATGGCAAGGGTCTGGATTGTGGGCTAGGGGGACCCTTCATGGTTTACACCTCTGGGTAAAAAGGCTGAGATAGGTTGCTCTAGGTCAGTGGTTCTCAACTCCTGTCCTCGGGACCCACTAACAGGCCAGGTTTGCAAGATAACTGAAATACATCACAGGTGATATCATTTGCTTCTCAGTGATTGCAGTATTCTACCGAAGGTAATACTTAAAATCTGGCCTGTTAGTGGGCCCTGAAGACAGGAGTTGAGAACCACTGCTCTAGGTGCTGGGAGTTTTTGTGTAGAGTTGCTAGTGCGGAGTTCTTGCCAAGCCACTACTGTAACCCTCTCTGTAACCTTAAAGTACAACTAAAGGCAACATACATATTTTAGTTAATCCTCATATACATACCTAAAAATGACACATGGTAATAAACATAATAACTGAAATGATTATTTCCCTACCATGTAGCTATGATTGTGGTCTGTAATTCCCTCCATCAGTTCTCCTTAGCTGTACAGTGTAGTGATAAGGGAGGTGATAATGGGAGGAGTTCTGCAGAGGTCAGGTGTTATTTCCGGTCAGTGAAATAGCTGCTCTATCCCAGACATCCAGCTTTCTATGGTGCTCAGTCTATTTTACATAACACACACCTATCTGCCAATCAATAGCTGGGTGTGTGCTATGTAACCACAGCACAAGATAGTACAGGTTACTTTGCACACAGATCAATCTATTAATCTGTGTGCTTCTCTCTGCCTGCACTCCTTTGGTAATTTGTAATCTGGCAGAACAGAAGGAGCTAGGAGCTAGAGCAGTGGGCGGGCAAAGGCAGGACATAGGTGGGAATGGGTGGGACTTAACGGGCCGATCATGGGTGGAGCCTAATCGGGATTCTGTGTAGAATGAAATCCCTCAGCTGCCCATGTGATATAAGATTCCCTCCCCCAGTGACGTCAGGATGTTTTTGCAGAGAGAATAGACGCAAATGGGGACAACATGAGTCTAACACAGGCAATTCAAAAACCAGGAAATATAGTTGTCACCTTACTATAGGAAGTGCACATGACAGCTGGAGACAAGGTAGAGATCTCACCATCCTTACTGCTTTTTGTGAAACAATCAGTGACATGTTTAACAGACTGTATAGGTGCATAACATATTGATTTCTTCATTTTGACCATAGTTCTACTTTAATGCTCACAAACACTGAGCTTTAAATATACAATTCATATACATTAAAACAAATGTATGAGAAAAAACAACATAGGTACCTCTCATACAATGAGATGAAAGCTTAAAGTGGTTGTAAAGGCAGAATAATTTTTTTATCTTAATGCACTCTATGCATGAAGATTAAAAACCTTCTGTATGCAGCAGCCCCCCCCCCCCCTCCCCAATACTCGCCTAAGCCCATCTTGATCCAGCGATGTCCACAAGTGCTTCGGCCGTCCAGGACTCTCCCTCCTGATTAAGATACAGCAGAGGCGCCATTGGCTCCCACTGCTGTCAAAGTCAGTTTGCCAATAAGGAGAGAGAAGAGGAGGGGACGGGCTGCGGCTCCATGTCTGAATGGATACACAGAGCTGTGGCTCGGCTCAGGTGCCCCCATAGCAAGCTGCTTGCTGTGGGGGCACTCAACTGGAGGAAGGGGCCAAGAGCGCAGACGAGCGACCCGAGAAGAGGAGGATCCGGGTTGCTCTGTGCAAATCCACTGCACGGAGCAGGTAAGTATAACAGGTTTGTTATTTTTATAGAAAAAAAAAAGATATACTTTACAATCACTTTAAGAACAATGACATTTATCTTTTTGGTTAATTCTGGTTGTTACACAAAATGTGTCAATACATTAACTAGCTAGAGTTGAACAGCAGAGGAGTGACATGACAAAGAATCATGAAGTATGGATTGTTAAAGATGTAGGCAAGATTGCATGAGATTTTGCAAGAACAAAAAAGCATTTCCAGCCGGCTGCTGCAGTGCCCAAGATAGTAATCCAACCTGCCTGTGAGACTAGGAAAGCACCAGTTGGAGAGACAGCTGTGCCCTGTACAAGGTGATTATTCACGCGCAGATTGTCACATCATCAGCAGCAAACTGGCACACAACTGGATAAGTACTTGGATAATGCACTGTAGCCATGCTAATGCTTTCACAACAGGAGCTCAGTGGCTGATCAACCAGTGCTGACAATGTTCTCCGGGCACAAATGACAAATTATTCCAAAACCAATGTGGCTTTGCAAAAGCCATGCTTTATTTGTGACTTGTAAAATGGAATAATGGGTCTTCCACACCACATTATGAATGGTCAAGGCAATCCTCTTTTTGCCTAATGTGCCTAAGCACATATTGCCAATGTGTCGATTAACTAGTCATTACAATAAACTAGTAAGCTAGTGTGAAAAGCCATCAGTCGATTTCTCATCGCCGTTCTATAGACTTGATATGTATAAATGCAACATGCAGATCGGTTGTAATAGCCCAGGGGTAGGCAAACTTATAGAGGTGGAGATCTACCTGAACAACATGGGAGAAGTCAAAGATCACCGGACACAGTGTCACCTCCTCACACCTGATTTCCACATCTAACTGTCGTATTACCATGTCGAAATCTCGTGTGCTGCACGGCAATCATGAGTTTAAATCAGGTGGTAAGGAGGCAACATACCACCACCTGTCAAACACACTCGAACCGCTTTTCAGAGGAGCAGAAGTGCCTGCTGCACTTGTGAATGAGCCCTTAGTTGCATTAGGGAGCAGCGCCCTTAGGACTCATTCACACAAAAATTTGGGGGGTTGACCCGTAGCTGAGTCGCTGTTTTACCTCCCCCAATCCCTACCCTCCTTTAGCTGCTGAGGCAGCAGCCATAGGTGTACACATGCCACAGCAGCAATTAAAGGGTTTGTAAAAGTTTTTTTTTTTCTTTTTTTAAATAACAAACATGTTATGCTTACCTCCTCTGTGCAAAGGTTTTGTACAGAGTGGCCCCCATCCTCTTCTTCTGGGGTTCCTCAGCGGTGCTCCTGGCTCCTCCTCTTCTTGAGTGCTCCCCTAGGGAAGCGCTTTCCATGGGGGGAACTCGTGCGGGCGCGCTCATGAGTCCTTCTGCTGTGTCCATTGACACAGACAGCAGGACTTGGCCCCGCCCCCCGCGTCACTGGATTTGATTGACAGCAGCGGGAGCCAATTGCTCCTGCTGCTATCAATCTATCCAATGAGGACCCAAGCCAGCGGCTGGAGCTGCTGAGCTCACCCCTGTTTGCTGTACTGTGCAAGGTTGCAGGGCACTTGCAGAGTGGCCTCATTCACTTCAATGGGTCATGCTTGGCAGAGGCTACACCAACCAACCATGAAAGGGTGTATAACTCCAGCTCCAGCTGCGACATGTGTACACCCCTGCTCACTGCAGCTAAAGGGTGGAGGTGATAAAAACACGTCTTAACTATGGGGTTTTACCACACCCCCAAACTGCAAATGCAAATGAACCCTGAACCCCTACTGTTCTGAGCCCCTTATAAAGCCAGGTACACACTACAGTCGGCGGCTGGTTTTCCAGCATGTGCGGCTTTTGTCGGACAGACTGACCGACATACACACGGACAGAATGTCGACTGTTTTTTTTTTGAACTGGCAAATGTTTCCCGACACTCTGCCCATGTGTACGGGGCTTTAGGCTGCTTTCACACTGATGTGCTGAGGCTTACTGCACAGTGGGTGCAGCGCAGTGCATCTGCAACATTCTTAGGCTAGCTGCACTTTGCCATAGACTTCTATTATATCCTGTAGGTATGGTGCACTTTCTGAAAGCGCACTAAAACTCCTGCATTCAGAAAGTGCACCAAACCCAAAGGATATAACAGAAATCTATGGCTAAGCTAGCAAACCTGCAAGAAAGCTGCAGGTACACTGCGCTGCACCCGCAGTGTGGGTAAACCGCAGCACAACAGCGTGAAAGCAGCCTTATACTATTATGCCCAGTGTATTGCTTCACATTGGCCTGAAGATCTCTTTCCTGATGCTGGCACCACCCTGGAAACCGCTAGCCGGGATAAGAGGTGGAGTGCAGTTGGTATCACTCCGCATGGGACAGGAGTCGGCACTACAGAGGAGGCATCGGTTTATATGACTCTTGCTCCCTTCAACAGCTCCAAGATTACCTCTGCATTGCACTCTGTTTGCTGCTCCTGAATGGCGGGTCAGCAAGCCCAGACCATGATCTACCAGTCACCTGGCCGTGATCTACTGGCACAGGTTGCTTAGTTGCTGGTTTGAAAATTGCAGTGCTATTATGTATGAATTAGCGGTTACTGCAGATAAATGTTCCAAAAATGTTTGGCACTTTACACATACTTATGCATTCCCGTACATCAGTCTGATTCAAATCAGCTTACCTGCCTATCCATGGTAAATCAACTTTATTAGTGGCAACATTTAATAAATAAGTCTTTGTTCTTCCCCAGTTATCACCTACAGTATAGCTATGTATATCACGCAATCGTATGCACCTTTTGATTCATTAACAAAGTGGACATTCTCCTACCAATTTTCCATAGCGAGTACGACTATCGACATGTCCAATGTTCTCAGAGCAGGAATTGTTTTGCGCTACTTTTTCAATGCTGGCTTTAGATGGCCAAATCTCTCCAAAAAACTGTGGACGGTGATAGACTTTCCCGTCAGTGACTATTCTTTGGAGGGACCAGTAGAAACCTTCATCCCAAATTTACATAGCTATGAAGAGAAGGTAGCCATGGCTGGTTGATCCAAGAACTCTTCCAGCACACTGAATATCTGCATTAAATATGGACTACTTCCAATGATCCTAAAGGTTTGTTATCATTTTGTATTTAACATTTTTACTTTAATTAAACTTGGCAAGTAACATAATAATAAAGAGCAGAAATCTAAAATGGAAATGCACACACAACATACATAATTATAAAGGTACCTCTGAAATGTAATTCCAACCCACATCAGCAACTACACCACGTTCAGAGTACATTTAAAAGGTAGGCCCCAACACCTGTACAGCAACAGATGAGAGATTTAGACTTGCCTAGAACATGGACAGTTGCCAATGTGAATGTACCATATGTCAATGCATAGTCTACATTAGAGCCGCCATCCTCACTTTTGAAGTTACCAATGAATGAGATTTGTAGTTAAGCGAGTAAATGGGGAAAATGTGACTCACTTTCATGCCTCTGTTGTGACAGCACTTGTGCTTGGTTGCTCAAGGATTCAGCAACACTTAGGCTGGGTTCACACTAGTGCGAATTGGATGCGGATTTCCCTGCATCCAATTCGCATGTCAGGAGACTATGACCGGCTCTCATTGGAGCCGGTTCACACAGCTCCGGGATGGCTGCGGAGCGGTTTGCAGAAGAGTCCTGTGCATCTTCTGGTCCGTTTCAGGTCTGAATTCAGCCAAAAATTCGGGCCTGATTCGTCCCTGAAACGGAGAATGGGGACGCACCAGATCCCTGCTGTGAGCCGCACAGCAGTGTGAACCCAGCCTTAGAGGGTGAGCAGAAGAGTGCTTAGCCCCTAGGAAGTTCCAATTACAACTTGGAGCTTATACAGGGCTTCACTCCCTGCAGCCAAAGACATCAGTGGGGAAGCGAGGGGAAGGTAAATATAAGCAGATGAACATTTTAATTTGCCCTGCCTGGCAATTATAAGTTGACTTCACTATGTCGTCGCCTTTTCACTGCTCAGCAATTTTCTGTTTTTCGGAAGTGACGACCTATTTACTGAGAAGAATGGTGAAGAATCACATAATGGTCTCCAAATGTAGAATTTAAAGAGCTTCCCTTGTCATTACACTGGTATCTGTATATTGTTTAACAAACCAAAATTATGTTGCAAGGAACTATGTTCACAAAGTGCAATAAAAGCACAAATTTGTGCTAAGGAAAGAATATACTGTATATACTCGGGTATAAGTCGAGTTTTTCAGCACATTTTTTGTGCTGAAAAAGACCCCCCTCGACTTATACCCGAGTCAGTGTCTGTGGGTGATCAGTAGTTTCACATTAAACAGAGCCGTGCTGCTTCTAAGAGCCGTTCTGTGCTTGTAACTGTGACTAATCACATTGGAATGTAGAGAATGCTGAGAGGTGTCAGATTTTCAGTTTGATGTCGGGGAGGTGGGCTGGACAAGCTGATGTTAGCTGTTCAGTCTCGCCCACCTCCTGATCTCAGTGAAGAGCTGCAGCTCTCTCTCAGCATTCTCTACATTCCAATGTGTTTAGTCACAGTTACAAGAACAGAACGGCTCTTAGAAGCAGCACAGCTCTGTTTAATGTGAAACGACCTTACTCATCCCTTATGCGTTTTGGCTACAGTCTCTGTGTCCTGGCTAAAATCCCTGTGTCCTGGCTAATATCCCTGTGTCCTGGCTTATATCCCTGTGTCCTGGCTAATATCCCTGTGTCCTGGCTAATATCCCTGTGTCCTGGCTAATATCCCTGTGTCCTGGCTAATATCCCTGTGTCCTGGCTAATATCCCTGTGTCCTGGCTAAATGCCCTGTATCCTGGCTAAAATCCCTGTGTCCTGGCTAATATCACTGTGTCCTGGCTAATATCACTGTGTCCTGGCTAATATCCCTGTATCCTGGCTAATATCCCTGTGTCCTGGCTAAAATCCCTGTGTCCTGGCTAAAATCCCTGTGTCCTGGCTAAAATCCCTGTGTCCTGGCTAAAATCCTTGTGTTCTGGCTGCTGCATTTCCCACCCTAGGCTTATACGCGGGTCAATAAGTTTTCCCATATTTTTTGGGCAAAAGTAGGGGGTCGGCTTATACACGGCTCGACATACACGAGTATATACGGTATGCTTCTCTTTTAAGTTGACAGTTACCAGTACTCACCTGGTAAACTCTGATCCTTCCAATGTCACTGTCACTGCTGGCCATTTCATGCTCCCATTTCAGTTAAAAAAAGATTATTCCTTAAAGGATAATTTCACCTTCGGGAACATGTAACACATTACACCCATATTTAAGGCGTATCGTGTAACATGCTCCAGCAGGCAAACACTAAACAATAGGCGATAACAGACAGAACATTTCATGTATATGACACTTTGAAGAAAACCTATATCTCATATTTTATGCAAAAAAAAAAAAAAACTTTAATGTGGTCATCATAACACAATCTTACAAAATGTGCAAATTTTGTATAAACGATTTTATTATATCAAATTATATACTTTTATCAAGGCAGCCATATTTGTACATTGCATATACAAGCTGTGCTTTCTGCTTAGCAGTGTTGCATGGCAATTGGGCGCTATTGCACTCTTTCAAAAAAAAAAAAATCAAATCAAAAGTATTCGCAAATATTCACTCTCTCTGTCATTAACTTGTCAATTAGGTTACAGAGCTGCTGAAGATTCTGTCTGATATATGGATAGCCATCAAAGGGAAAGCCTACATATTTAACACAATCAAGAAAGTATGGAAGAGCAAGCCAAAATGTAGTCACCAACTTCATAAGCACTAAATACCCCTCCAAGCCTGGAGACTCTTGGGAGTATGGCCACTATACAAGTTTATGGGGGCTCACTACACAAACACAGCCAAGGTTAGAGATGACTTTTGTCCAAAGAATGCAAACAGCAGAGGAGAACACAGCTTTCATGTTGAGGTAAGCAGCAGATGGGTGGGTGGTTTCCAGTTTAGTTTAGGTTTGTTGGAGTTCTGTTCAGGTTGGGGGTCTACTAAGGCAGGGGTAGGCAACCTGCGGCTCTCCAGCTGTTGTAGAACTACATTTCCCATGAGGCATTGCAAGGCTGACGTGTACAATTGCTCCCAGAGGCATGATGGGGCTTGTAGTTTTGCAACAGCTGGAGGGCCGCAGGTTGCCTACCCCTGTACTAAGGTATCTGAGTGTCACCTGTTCCTTCCCATTTCCATGTGTTGGGACTTTCCTGTTCAATTTTTTTTACAGGACACCTCGGCCACTGGTGTGAAGAAGCCCTAATCTACCCTATGTTTGCTTTTTTAGTAGCAATACTCATTCTGCCCAACAGTTTGCCTACAACTTCCTATGTTCATACTTTTTGTTTAACATTAAGCTCATTAAATACGTTTATCTTTGCCCTTTTTATTCATTTTTAGGCTCTGTTTCCACTACCGCGAGTTATTGTGCAACTTGACACGTGTGAAGTCACATGACAAGTCAAAATCTATGGATTTCAATGGTCCCCAATCTAATTGGTGCGACTCAAAAAAAAAAAAATGTTTGTACTACTTTGTTCCGACTTTTGATGCAACTTTGATCCAGAGAGTGTAAAGTTGGATCAAAGCCGCATTCTAAATCATGCGACTTTGGGGTTGCAATAGTGGAAACCTGGCCTTAGTCTTCTTGAGAAGTTTTTGGGCTGCCACCCTGATCTTGACTTCACTACCTGTGCTTGCCCTTGGTCAGTAAAGGTGCAACCACTGTAACATTCTAGTGCTTGAAAATGCAACTGGCAGGCTTGGCAATGTCACTTAGGATAAGGGGGAAATTCTTAGCACTATGCAATCTCTGAATCAGACCTAATCCAAAACTTACAAATGGGTTTTGCGTGGGTTTTTAGGGAGTTAATGGAGCACGGAGCTGATGGTAAGTATCTGCACAGTGCAGGCAGCAATACAGCAAAGCTGTTATGTGGCCCTCCAATGGACAATGGATGAGTTCCCTTTAAAATCAATACTTAAAACTCATCTTTACTGAGAGTATCCAGCTACCTGCACTGGGGTCAGCTCAGAATCCATTCGTTCCTGTACCAAAAGCAGGAAGTGGCAGGTAATTGGGAGAGAATCTTTAAGTAGAACTATACGCAAAATATTTTTTTCTTTAACTTCACTTCCTGTGCCACAACCACAACAGGAAGTGAGAGGAAATCCCAGCAAATTAAGGCAATTCCGTGGGGACCAGAACTAATGTCCCTATTAGATGTTTTCCCTCTATTACTGTTCTGGGAACACCAAAAATGTTCACTTTCAATGATAATGGTAAACAGGACACATAGATTCACATTTTCATTTTATATTTTAATATATTGTATCTTTTTCTGATATATTTTTTTCTTCCTATTGCCATTCTTATTATTATTTTTATTGTCATTCATTGTTTTGCATAATATGTGTCTTTTTAAAATGAATGTAATTATTGCAATTTCCATAATTTTCTCTCGCATTCACATATCCAAGTAGGTTGCTTAGCTTTTTCACATTTTTCACTTTTATCATTATTTTGTTTTTTTACTATTGTCCTTAAATATGGAATATCAGTTAATTAATTATTATACCTTCACTTAAATAGGTATATGTTGGGGTCTAGCACTCTGGCACCATCAGCCCAGCACTTTGAGGATATTTAGATCTTGTATACAATTTTAATATACAATTTTAATATAACAAATATATATAACTTTTTTCTCAATATGTTTATAGTCATATACAGTGAAACCTCGGATTATGAGCATAATCCGTTCCAAGAGTATGCTTGCAATCCAAATCACTTATATATCAAAGCAAGTTTCCCCATAAAAAACAATGGAAACTCAGAGAATTCGTTCCACAGTGACTGCTTGTCTATGCAGTACTGTATGTGGCCAGAGGTGCGGTAGCGCTGGTGTATGCAATACCATATGTGGTCAGAGGTGTGGGGGCGCTGGTGAGGCTCGGAGACGCTCGGAAACAATCAGAAACGCTCGGGAACTGTTGACACTTTCGGTATTTCCGAGTGCTTCCGAGTGTCTCGGAGCCTCACCAGCTCCCCCGCACCTCTGGCCACATATGGTATTGCATGCACAGAGGCTTAATCCTGCTCGTTTTACAAGACAGCGCTCACAAACCGAGTCAGGATTTACAAAAAAAAAAAAAAAAAAAGCTGGTATTGCGAAGCGCTCCTTAACCGCGTTGCTCGCAATCCAAGGTTCCACTATATATATTTTCTACACATTATGGTTTATGCATTTTTTTTTATTTTCTCCTCACCTTTGGTTTCCACCCCCGTTTTCTGGGGGGTGGGGGTTTTCAATAACCTCTCATTTAAAGCACTTGCCTTTGGGTGTGCAGAGTAGCTTAGCTCTGAGGAAGGGGGTGCGCCCCTGAAACACGTCAGCTTGCACCCCTTGATGTGAACATTGTGCGGTTTAATGGCTCATTGATAGTTGCTACTTTGTGAGTACCATTTTTTATTGATTTCATTATTCAATAAATGTTATTAGTAATGCACTAGGTGCGTGCCCCTTCCAATTTGTTTTGTTTTTCTAGCATCTATCGGATCACCCCATCTGAGGAGGACAGGATCCCCCTAGTCCTGGAATAACTTTGTCCTTGTTGCTTTTTGCCACAGAAGACCTCTTATTGTTTGCCTTTGTTTATCTACTATTTAGAGAGGACGAATGTCCCTAAAGGGGGCACAGACAACAATAAAAACCAAATCAGTATTCAAATCCCTCCCCACTCTGTCCAGAACTGAAAGAAAAAAGTTTTGCCTTTAGTTATACTTTAACCAATTCACCTTATGGTGCTGAGGAGTATTTGGAACACATGCTAAGTTCACACAGGTGTTGAATTTTAAAGCCCTGTAGAATTTTTACGCATTTCAGATTTGTTGCACATGCATTCAATTCGTATCCAGAAACACTCCTCAAATGCTCTCTGTGCCAATTTTATTTTTGCTCATTGTAAGCACTCTTAATGCTCTGCAATTTCATCTTAAATGCAATGTAAATGGTATAGGCATGTTTACTGCACATTTGCAAAACATTAAAGAAGCACTACAATAGAATTCAATGAACAATTTGAAAATCAATGAATAGTATTTGCTAGGTAGTCAGGTCATGACAAAAATGCTCCCAAACCCATCGGATTTGCTGCATGTGTGAATGAGGCCTACGTGCTCCAATTTATTGCTTAGAGTGTCTAAAAAACCTGCATTCCAGCCATGGGTTAATTACATCTTATTTCTAGAGGTTAGGTTTATTTCACAATTACAAAAGCAGTAATAAATCTCAGTAACTCAGTGTGACTTCATCAGCCTTATCTCTGTAACCCCATCACTTCTTTACTTGGTCAAATTTTTAACTACAAGGATTATCTTGAAGTATCTTTATTTACTATGCACACAAGAATTCTTTAACTTGGACTACCAAAGACCTTTTACCTTGTGACAAGGTGTAGTATGCATCCCCAGAAATCTAAATTCCACTGTCACAGTGACCAGGGACAAGTTCGAAGTTGATAGGACACTTAACTGACAAAGACTTTGTAAGCAAAGCAAAACCATTAAGGCAGGCCATAGACAGTGCAAATTTCTTCCTGCAACCACGGATTAAAGAAAATAAATTTGCACAATATCCCCATCGACACAGACAGTGCTGACAAGGGAATCCCTCCTGCTGAGTTTCTGTATTCTTTTTGGGGGGAGGGGGACATTCTCACAGGGAGAAGACAGTGATTATTGCTAGCGGCTACAGCAGCCAATAGCGATAGCTGCAAGTAAATCCGGCAGGCTGTTGGACCAAGTTGATCGATCGATTAACTTGGTACATTCAGCTTGCCCATACATGGTTTTAATCAGCAGAAACCGGCCAAGAGTCGAACTGTATATGGATGGCCTAACTGTCATTAAAGTGGTTGTCAAGGCTTCGTAAAAAAAAAAAAAAAAACACCTGCAAGAGAAAGGCATAATGAGCTAGTATGCATCGCATACTAACTCATTATGAAATGCTTACCTTAGATCAACGCCGTTGCAGCAGTCCCCGAGCACCGCTATAACCGGCGTAATGTTGTGTCCGTTGTCTTCCGGGATCCTGGGCTCCGACCAATCACAGCGCGGGCTCCAGTGCTGTGATTGGCAGGAGCCGTGCTGATGTCATTTACGGCACACTTCGTGGAGAAACGTCCCAGTCGGGCTGTTTCTTTACTGCGCATGTGCCAATGACGTCGGCACATGCAGATACAGGGAATATCTCCCTAAACGGTGCAAGTTTAGGAGATATTCCCGGGACCTACAGGTAAACCTGAATACAGGCTTACCTGGAGTTTAAAGTGGTTGTCATGACTTGACAACCACTTCCCGACCGCCGTATGCAGAATGACGGCCGGCAAGTGGTTCAGTTATCCTGACTGGACATCATATGACGTCCTCAGGATAACAAGCCGCCACGCGCCCGGGGGGGCGCGCATCGCGGCGATCGGTGGTGTGGGGGTCAGTCTGACCCCCCGCATTACCTATCTCGATAAAGTGCTTCCATCCAAAGCACTTTACCATGTGATCAGCCGTGACCAATCACAGCTGGTCACAGTGTAACACAGGAAAGCCATTTATCGGCTTTTCCTGTACTCGGGTCTGCAGACCTGAGCAGTGGAGAGCCAATTGGCTGCTCTCCTGACAGGGGCGGGGGTTGTGCTGATGATTTATCAGCACAGCTCCCCCTAGGATCGCCACACTAGACCACCAGGGAGCCTGCCCAGGGACCACCAGCAATGTGCCCACCCAGGACCACCAGGGAGCCGACCAGGGAGCCGATCTGGACCACCAGGGAGACCACCCTAGACTACCAGGTAAGGGGCATAGTGCCCAATATGAATGGCACTCAGTGCCACCTTCAGATGCCACCCTAGACCACCAGGGAATGGGCCCCTTTCAGTACATATGCCCACCAGTGCCCCTATCAGTGTGTACCAGTGCCCCTATCAGTGCATACCAGTGCCACATATCAGTGCCACCTACTAGTGCCCATCTATCAGTGCCACCTATCAGTGCCCAGTGCTGCCTATGAGTGTCCATCAGTGCTGCTTATCAGTGCCTGTCAGTGCTTCATATCAGTGCCCGTCAGTGTTGCATATCAGTGCCCCTCAGTGCTGCTTATCAGTGCCGCCTAACAGTGCTCATCATTGCTGCATATAAGTGCCTCATCATCAGTGCCACCTCATCAGTGCCCACCTCATCAGTGCCAATCAGTACTGCCACATCAGTGTCCATCAGTGTAGCCTCATCAGTGCCCATCAGTGATGGAGAAAATGTACTTATTTACAAAGTTTTGTGACAGAAATAGAGAATTTTTTTTTTTCAATATTTTTGGTCTTTTTTTGTTTATAGCGCAAAAAATAAAAACCACAGAGGTGATCAAATACCACCAAAAGAAAGCTTTATTTGTGGGAACAAAATTATCAAAATTTAGTTTGGGTACAGTGTCGCACGACCGCGCAATTGTTATTCAAAGTGCAACAGCACTGAATGCTGAAGATTGGTCTAGTAGGAAAGTGTTCTAAGTGCATAGTATTGAAGTGGTTAAACAACAGGGGTTTCTGATCATCTGTGTCTTTTGGATTAGAAATTGTCTATCAGATTTAGGGATGGTATGATATGTAGAGCGAACCAAGGCAGCACAGCAGGCTGCCCCAAAAGAGTCGTATACAGAGCCACCGGGGTCTGGTGTAACACAGATGCACAAAAAGTAGGGGTATGTATTAGTAAATAAATTTATTAGATTTGCGAAAAACTACAAAGTTAAAAGAGCAAAGAATATCACATTGATCAGTGACCTCCACCACCATTGACAAGGTTGTCAAAAAGTTAAAAAACAACATGTCCAGACTCACTCTGAACTTCCATACAACTATGCATACAGTACAGCAAAATTGGGAACCTAATCAGGTATGCAATCATAAGCATGGACTGGCCACAGAAGCATATGGGCAGGCACGGATTCTCCATATGCTTCTGTGGCCGGTCCAAAATGGTGGTGGAGGCCACTGATCAATGTGATATTCATTGCTCTTTTAAATTTGTAGTTTTTCCACAGATACAATACATTTATATCCTACAAGGTGTGGCGCTCAACAAGGGAATGATGACTGATATATAGACTGAAATGAGTGACTTAAAATAAAGTGCTAGTGCAAATAATTGGATAACTCAAAATCCAACTATGGTGTGCCCTTTAACAGTAAGCAATACAATTATAAATAAATATAAATTGCACATAAGTTGCAAAAATCCTTCTATAGCGTGTCACATATATAATCCATTTCACAATGGAAAATATTGATGTATCCAAGTTCATCCAAGACTTATCACATTGTTAGTCTTTGTAAATAGTCAGAGAAGAACAATGAATAAATAGATGCAAATGGATATAAATTGTGCAAAAAGGTGCAAAAAAAAGTGCAAACAAAGTGCAAAAAAATGCAAGTCCATAAATATAGTTCAAATCTGAGAAAATAAACTCAATGCAAAGACGTTCCTCGGCAGCATAAATATACAGTTGATAATTCAGAGTATGAAAGTGAATGCTGTGCCACACTCAGTGCAATCCGCCAACATCTATACAGAAGGCTTACCGGAAGACATATGCATTCAAGCCTGAATATATATAGGGAGACAGGGGCCACTTCCTATGGTAGAGCGTAAGGGATCGTCACACAGCCTGGTATCCTTCGGGGTCCCACAGCATCATGGGGGGGTCATCATACGGATATCATTGGGGATGTACTACGGTGCACAAGTATGGTGTGTATAAAAAAGAAAAGGCTTCACATGGCATAAAACCTTACAGTGAAGGGCTTTATTGAAAGAACTCCTCCAGAGAAATTTTAAAAAGATCAATATACAGATGGCATAAAAAATCAGAAAGGTCCAAAATAGGGTCAGGAGGACCACAGGAGATAGCGCAGCAATCTGGGGTCAGTAAACACCCGAAGCGTTTAGTCTCAACAGATGTCGTCTGGGGGTTACCGGCCCCCCAAAAAGCTGTACTTTTATATTGTGTACTTTCTATAATGAATCACCGCTACTTCCGCCTTTGGAAGATATGGCGGTGTGGCGTGCGTTCCAATCATCACTTCCAGCGGTAGTGTTTTGCGCTCCATGTCTCCATCAGGATGTGACTAGCACAAACCGGAAGTGACATTTGCGTTCCAGCCGGAATAGCTGGAAGTGACTCCGCTAATGGGTTGAAGTGCGCGGCCAAGCCTCGGTTGGGGACGAGGCTCTGAGAGTGGAAGTAGACAGAAACAGAAATGGGATTCTCAGAAGAAATTGTGTAAACAACGTAAATGAAACTTTAAGGCCTCATTCACATGGGCGTTTTGTAACGCCACGTTTTTGGGCGTTTTTTGCTGCTCTACATGTTATTCAATGGCCCTCTAAAACGTTG
Organism: Glandirana rugosa; assembly: GCA_018402905.1. NCBI lineage: Eukaryota > Metazoa > Chordata > Amphibia > Anura > Ranidae > Glandirana > Glandirana rugosa. The sequence continues at coordinate 177,441 of BLSH010067038.1, read as the reverse complement.
ACGTTTTTGAGCAGTAGAGGGCGTCGGCGTTAGTGAGCTGTAGCTAGAACGCGGGACCAGTGCGTTCTGAAGCTGTAGCGTCATGGCGTTTTTGACGCCGAGCCGGCAAAACGCTCAATAACGTTGCTTAACGTTGTATACACAGCGTTAAGCCTTGTCAGGCGTTCTATTCAAAATCAATGGTTCCCTATGGGAGCGGTGATCCGACTTGCGGCGCGACTTGTGCGCTAGGTGTCTTAACCACCTCCCACCCGGCCACTGTATATATACGGCCGGGTGGGAGCTTCCCCGTTCTGACAGGACGTATATATACGTCCTGCAGAATGGGTACTCGCAGCGCGAGCACGCGCCGCGCTGCTGCTGGATCCTGTGATCATTATGATCACAGGATCCAGCTGAGCAGAGATCGGGATACGGGCGCAGTGACTGGCCCTCCCGATCATGTGACAGCTGTATTCGTTGCAATAACTCGCAAAACGGCCGAGCCGCAGTTTTTGCGGTACTGCGATGTCGAAGT
>BLSH010067038.1:155594-169104 GCA_018402905.1 Glandirana rugosa | reverse complement strand
GTCAGAGACTGCAGACATAGTACAGGAGATGGTCAGAGACTGCAGACATAGTACAGGAGATGGTCAGAGACTGCAGACATAGTACAGGAGATGGTCAGAGACTGCAGACATCGTACAAGAGACAGTCAGAGACTGCGGACATAGTACAAGAGACAGTCAGAGACTGCGGACATAGTACAGGAGATCATCAGAGACTGCAGACATATTACAGGAGATGGTCAGAGACTGCAGACATACTACAGGAGATGGTCTGAGACTGTGGACATGGCACACGAGACGATCAGAGACTTCATACATAGCCCAAGAGGATAAAGACCTAGTGGGCAACCCCCGATCTGATCCCTGATTCCAGGGGGGGGGCAATTGCCCCCCCTTGCCCCTATCTGTGGACACCCATGAATATAGAATATTTAAAAAGTATTTAAGAGCTCATTAAAGTATGCAAACATGTTGTGTATCATGCATAATTGGCATATAGAGCCCATGAAAGCCCAATCCTTATAGGAACATTGTGTTTTTCTTCTAGGTCATCTATAAAATGGAAAAGGTATTTCACTATGGTTACTGTTCATTTAGCAAACGTGTTGCAGAGTTTTGTGTTATGCCTGCATACATCCCCTAACATTATAGATATGATATTTAAAAGAAGAAAAAAGTCTACCAGGTGTAAAGTATAAAAGAAAATCTAATGAACCCAAGAGGTCCACAAACCATGACAGCTAACTGGAGCAAACACAAGCCAAGCTAGATCTCTTTGGGAATGTGTTGAAAAGGGCACCGGGCCTTTATTGAGCCGGAATGTCACACAAAAGGTGACATTGTTAGACCAATGAACCAAAACGCACAAATGTCCAGACAGGGCTCAGCTGAGAGCCATCCCCATGACACAGATGAATAGACAAACTATTTTACATTCTAGTACACACCTTTTTCTTGTCGTGAGCTTTTCTGAACGAGCTATAAAAAAGTAATGTTAACATCTGTACACTCCTGGGAACGGTACACTGGTGTTTGAGATATTTTTGACCAGGAAGACAGGATGTTCCACACTCCATATTCTTTTCTTTTACAGTCATTTCACCATTCATTCCAACAAAACATAGTAAAGTCGGTGACCAAAGCCTGACAAATGGCTCATGTTTTCCCCTCGGAAACACTGATAATTATTACTGTAGTGGACACGGATGGCATCACAAAGATTTGTGTCATTTACCACTTGTGTTCTATAAACAAGGCAGTTTTGTCATGGACGATGCTTCCAGAAAGGATGCTTAGAGGCATACCCTGATAACATGGGTAATGGGTAATGGGGCATGCAGAGTGAGGCAACTGCAGCAAGACTCAAAGGACAAAAAAAAATGGACGCTGAATGTTGCAAAGTTTGCATATTTAGGTTCATATATTTTTTTTTAATAATGCATCTGTTTTGTCAAGTTAGACAAGAGATATACCATTAGAGAATATAAACAGCTTCCATCTAAATCCTTCAAATAATAGAAACCTCAATACTAGAACTCAAGTGTAGCTGTTCTGCATATTAGTTCAAGTAGAATTCTAACTAGTCCTAAATGCACCTATTGTAACTAAACTGTCTAACAAAGATGTATAGATTTACCTATTTTCAGGCCGCTCTGGTCCAGTCACATGATCCAGCTTCCCTGTGGTAGCCAACGGCAGCTGCAGGCAAGAGGAGGCAGTGACGAGATGGGACAGGCCATAGTAGCCTATGAGTGACCTCTCTGGGCTCTACCAGCCATTGTCAAACATGCTCTTCTCTCCCCTGCAGCTGGCACTGGCCGACACAGGGGAGATCATATAAACGGACTGGAGAAGGCTGAAAAAACAGTAAAGTCCCATACACACGGGCAGAATGTCAGGAGACATTTGCCAGTACAAAAAATACCGACCAACATTCTGCCCATGTGTCTGTTCTGTTGAACGTGCATGCTGGAGCGCTGAACGGAGTGTCCTGGCAGGGGGGGGCATCTCCCTGTCAGAACACAACAGCTTAGCGGAGGAGATCGTTGGACTAACCTTGCATGGTTAGTACAGTGGCTCCAACCGGAGATGTCAGTTTTTTTCGTGCAACCAAAAAAAACTGTGGTGTGTACCCGGCTTAAGTATCTAGACCTTTCTCATGCAGGTTAGTCACAAAAGGTGTCAGAAAGAAGGGGGGGGGGGGACATTTTTAAGATTAGTTGGTTTTAGCTGGAATTCTACCTTGTGTGGTTTTCAACACAAGCTGTACCTGTGAAATTGAACTGGTGCATACACAGTGGGTACGGAAAGTATTCAGACCCCCTTAAATTTTTCCCTGTTATATTGCAGCCATTTGCTAAAATCCTTTAAGTTCACTTTTTCCCCTCATTAATGTACACACAGCACCCCATATTGACAGAAAAACACAGAATTGTTGAAATTTTTGCATATTTATTAAAAAAGAAAAACTGAAATATCACATGGTCCTAAGTATTCAGACCCTTTGCTCAGTATTTAGTAGAAGCACCCTTTTGATCTAATACAGCCATGAGTCTTTTTGGGAAAGATGCAACAAGTTTTTCACACCTGGTTTTGGGGATCCTCTGCCATTCCTCCTTGCAGATCCTCTCCAGTCCTGTCAGGTTGGATGGTACACGTTGGTGGACAGCCATTTTTAGGTCTCTCCAGAGATGCTCAATTGGGTTTAAGTGAGGGCTCTGGCTGGGCCATTCAAGAACAGTCACGGAGTTGTTGTGAAGCCACTCCTTTGTTCTTTTAGCTATGTGCTTAGGGTCATTGTCTTGTTGGAAGGTAACCCTTCGGCCCAGTCTGAGGTCCTGAGCACTCTGGAGAAGGTTTTCGTCCAGGATATCCCTGTACTTGGCCGCATTCATCTTTCCCTCGATTGCAACCAGTCGTCCTGTCTCTGCAGCTGAAAAACACCCCCACAGCATGATGCTGCCACCACCATGCTTCACTGTTGGGACTGTATTGGACAGGTGATGAGCAGTGCCTGGTTTTCTCCACACATACCACTTAGAATTAAGGCCAAAAAGTTATATCTTGGTCTCATCAGATCAGAGAATCTTATTTCTCACCATCTTGGAGTCCTTCAGGTTTTTTTTTTTAGCAAACTCCATGCGGGCTTTCATGTGTCTTGCACTGAGGAGAGGCTTCCGTCGGGCCACTCTGCCATAAAGCCCAGACTGGTGGAGGGCTGCAGTGATGTTTGACTTTCTACAACTTTCTCCCATCTCCCGACTGCATCTCTGGAGCTCAGCCACAGTGATCTTTGGGTTCTTCTTTACCTCTCTCACCAAGGCTCTTCTCCCCCGATAGCTCAGTTTGGCTGGACGGCCAGCTCTAGGAAGGGTTCTGGTCATCCCAAACGTCTTCCATTTAAGGATTATGGAGGCCACTGTGCTCTTAGGACCTTAAGTGCAGCAGAAATTTTTTTGTAACCTTGGCCAGATCTGTGCCTTACCACAATTCTGTCTCTGAGCTCTTCAGGCAGTTCCTTTGACCTCATGATTCTCATTTGCTCCGACATGCACTGTGAGCTGTACAGTCTTATATAGACAGGTGTGTGGCTTTCTTAATCAAGTCCAATCAGTATAATCAAACAGAGCTGGACTCAAATGAAGGTGTAGAACCATCTCAAGGATGATCAGAAGAAATAGACAGCACCTGAGTTAAATATATGAGTGTCACAGCAAAGGGTCTGAATACTTAGGACCATGTGATATTTCAGTTTTTCTTTTTTAATACATCTGCAAAAATGTCAACAATTCTGTGTTTTTCTGTCAATATGGGGTGCTGTGTGTACATTAATGAGGGAAAAAATGAACTTAAATGATTTTAGCAAATGGCTGCAATATAGCAAAGAGTGAAAAATTTAAGGGGGTCTGAATACTTTCCGTACCCACTGTAAGTCAGAAGAGCCAAGCATTCGAATTTTTCTCAACAAGTCTTGGACAAATAGGATCTACCATACTGCTCTTAACCACTTCAGCCCCGGAAGGATTTTAGTGCACTGCGCCGCTTTAACTGACAATTGCGCAGTCGTGCGATGTCGTACCCAAACAAAATGTGCGTCCTTTTTTACCCTCAAATAGAGCTTTCTTTTGGCGGTATTTGATCCCCTATGCATCATTTCTGACTGCCGCTATAAATAAAAAAAGCGACAATTTTGCAAAAAAAAAAGTTTTTCTTACTTCTTACTAATACAAATCCCAAAAAAAATATATAAAGAACATTTTTTTTCATCGGTTTTGGCCGATTTATATTCTTCCTAGTAGTTTTGGTTAAAAAAAAACAAATAACGCAATCAGCGTTTATTGATTGGTTTGCGCAAAAGCTGCAACATTTACAGATGATGAGAATTAATTTCTGGGGTTTTTATTTATTTTTTTATTTTTTACTAGTAATGGTGGCGATCTGCGATTTTTAGCGGTACTGCAATATTGGGGTGGACATGTCGGACCATGTTGACACTTTTTGGGACTGTATGGGGGCTGGGCTGGCAGGGAGAGGGGAGGGATCACGGCTTCCATACACAGGGAGCCTGAGATCATAGCCCTTCCCCCTCTGTCAGAATAAAGATTTGTGTTTACATACACGGACCTCCATTCACTCACTGCGGGGGAGCCATCCCGGGTAGCTGGCGGAGATCAAGTCCACCCTACCCGCTCCCTGCCCCCCCCGGAACACAGTGAACGTGCGAGGGCGCCTCCGGCAGCACGCGCGTGCTCACAATGCTAGTTATCGCACCCGCCGTCAGGTGACGGTGGTTTGCGATAGCAAGCACTTTGCCGCCGGCATGCTGCGGTGGGGGTCGGCAAGTGGTTAAGCAACCCATAGATGAGTCAGTTTTTTTGTTCAACCAGTAGATTGAACGAAAAAAATTTACTTGATTCCCCCTTCCACACACTCAATGTGGATCGGGAAATCCTCCCCGCCAAGCTATTGTATTCTGACAGTGAAGAAGACTTTCTCACCATCGGAATACACTGATCAGTGTTGCAGTCTATAGCTGGCAGCGGCTACTCAAGCTGGAAAAAAATAAAAAAATAAAAAAATTCGGCAGAGCAGTTGTATAGAAGTTGATAACTAGATTAATTTCTGTACAGCCACAGTGCCCATACAGGGATCAAAATTTGGCTGGTCCCTGCTGAACAGGCTGAATTTCGATCCATCCATGGTCAGCTTTAAGGCCTCATGCACACAGGACGTTTTTTTGACTGTTTTACAGCAGTTGTTTTTAGCTGCAGACATTTTTTTCTACAGTCAATAAACCCTCCATCATGTTATCCTATGGTGGTCATGCACACACAGGCTGTCATCAACTGTTTTTAGCAGTGATGTTTTTGAGCTGTAAAAAACCAGAGGTTCTGAGAAATGTTTTTCAGCTGTAAAAATAAAAAAAAGCTGTAAAAATACTCAAAAATGCGGCTAAACGTTGATCCTCAACGCTTTTGGACATTTTAGATCAATTGAGGAAAAAAAAAAAAAAAATAACGCTGGCCCTTTAAAACGCAAAAAAATGCACAAAACCGCTGGTAAAATAACGCTAATAACATCTGAAAAAAAATCACTGATAAGCTACTGACGTTTTTTTAACGTCCTGTGTGCATGATGCCTAAGGCCTCATACACACGGGCGCTTTTGACTCAACGTTTTTTGGCATTTTTTTGCAGCTCTCCATGTGATACAATGGCCCCATAAAAACACAGACTTTTTGAGCTGTAGATAGTGTCGGCGTATGTGAACTGTAAATAGAATGCGGGACCAGCGCGTTCAAGGCTGTAGCGTTTTGGCGTTTATGACGCTGAGCCGGCAAAACGCTCACTAACACGCATTAACGCCGTACCTTAAACTGCGTTTTTGACGCCGGTGTTTTTGGGTTAAAAAATAGCGGAGGAATGGGTTTTTTTAAAAACCGCCTATTGACGCCGACGCTCACTAACGCTCATTAACGCCGATGCAAAACGCTGACGAAAATGCCAACTTTTGGCTGACGTCAGACCCAACGTTTTGCTAATATGCCGGTGTGTATGAGGCCTAAGAGTTCTCTCTTCTGCGCCACACATGCAAAATAAAGACAAGGATACACAGACCCCAAAAGCAGTGATTATCTTGATGACTGTGTTTACCAATGTTCCAGATAATAACCTCCTAGATAACAGAGTGGAACATTATCAGACAATGAGGTCGTTCTGAGGTCTCACACATTGCAACATCCAACAGCGCTGAACAACATCATTTCTCTGTTATCCCTCCCTCAATCCCAATACTTCCTGTTTTATACTTTACTTTGTTATCCTTTCCTATATGTCTGTGACCTTATAGAAAGATTACTTCACTTTTTGCAATTTTACCCCACAGAAGAAAGCAGAAGAAATATACATTTAACTGATCTACTTTCACAAGTGGGATTTGAACCAAATCCTAGCTGCTGAAGTGCTTGTACCAGCACCACACTCCAGCTCTATGCAGACTCGGGTGGCGGAGTTATCTCCTGCCCTGACAGAGGCTGTATAGTCCTGGCAGCAGCAGGAGCAAGGAGAGAAAAAGCAGCAGCAGGGGAAACCGTGCAAGATATTATATCCACTGACATCAATGTCTATCCCCACTGGGGACTATTGTTACCCCCCCCCCCAACCACCCAGTGGAATACTACCATTATTCCCCTCCCCCAGCTGGGCACTATCGTTCTTCACTACTCCTACTAGGCACTACTGTTCTCCACTTTTCCCTGCTCGGCACTATTGTTCTCCACTTTTCCCTGCTCGGCACCATTGTTCTTCCCTACTCCTACTACACACTACTGTTCTCCACTTTTCCCTGCTCGGCACCATTGTTCTTCCCTACTCCTACTACACACTACTGTTCTCCACTTTTCCCTGCTGGGCTCTATTGTTCTTCAATACTCCTACTACACACTACTGTTCACCACTTTTCCCTGCTGGGCTCTATTGTCCTTCACTACTCCTACTACACACTACTGTTCTCCACTTTTCCCTGCTGGGCTCTATTGTTCTTCAATACTCCTACTACACACTACTGTTCTCCACTTTTCCCTGCTGGGCTCTATTGTTCTTCAATACTCCTACTACACACTACTGTTCTCCAGTTTTCCCTGCTGGGCACTATTGTTCTTCCCTACTCCTACTACACACTACTGTTCTCCACTTTTCCCTGCTGGGCACTATTGTTCTTCCCTACTCCTACTACACACTACTGTTCTCCACTTTTCCCTGCTGGGCTCTATTGTTCTTCACTACTCCTACTACACACTACTGTTCTCCACTTTTCCCTGCTGGGCTCTATTGTTCTTCACTACTCCTACTAGGCACTACTGTTCTCCACTTTTCCCTGCTGGGCACTATTGTTCTTCCCTACTCCTACTAGGCACTACTGTTCTCCACTTTTCCCTGCTGGGCACTATTGTTCTTCGCCACTCCTACTAGGCACTACTGTTCTCCACTTTTCCCTGCTGGGCACTATTGTTCTTCCCTACTCCTACTAGGCACTACTGTTCTCCACTTTTCCCTGCTGGGCACTATTGTTCTTCACTACTCCTACTAGGTACTACTGTTCTCCACTTTTCCCTGCTGGGCACTATTGTTCTTCCCTACTCCTACTAGGCACTACTGTTCTCCACTTTTCCCTGCTGGGCACTACTGTTCTTCCCTACTCCTACTAGGCACTACTGTTCCCCACTTTTCCCTGATGGGCACTATTGTTCTTCCCTACTCCTACTAGGCACTACTGTTCTCCACTTTTCCCTGCTGGGCACTATTGTTCTCCCCTACTCCTACTAGGCACTACTGTTCTCCACTTTTCCCTGCTGGGCACTATTGTTCTCCCCTACTCCTACTAGGCACTAGTGTTCTCCACTTTTCCCTGCTGGGCACTATTGTTCTTCACTACTCCTACTAGGTACTACTGTTCTCCACTTTTCCCTGCTGGGCACTATTGTTCTTCCCTACTCCTACTAGGCACTACTGTTCTCCACCTTTCCCTGCTGGGCACTATTGTTCTTCACTACTCCTACTAGGCACTACTGTTCTCCACTTTTCGCTGCTGGGCACTATTGTTGTTCCCTACTCCTACAAGGCACTACTGTTCTCCACTTTTCCCTGCTGGGCACTATTGTTCTTCCCTACTCCTACTATGCACTACTGTTCTCCACTTTTCCCTGCTGGGCACTATTGCTCTCCCACATCCTCTACTGGACATTACTTTCTTCTGTCACCATTACTCCCCAACTCTACCTTGGCACTATTGTTCCTCCTAACCACCCACTGTGCACTACTTTCCCCCCTTATCCCCTGCTGGGCCTCATTATTCCTCACTGAGAACCATTAGTCCTTCCTCCCACTGGAAATTTTTCTACAGTATTTGTAGAACAATGTGGAGCATTTTGTGGATACATAGGCTGCAGACTATGTACAGTGTATAAAATATGTATGTGCAGACTCAATTTAAGCATGTTCCCTTAAAGCGGAGTTCCACACCTTTTTTGTTTATTAAAAGTCAGCAGCTACAAAAAGTTTAGCTGCTGACTTTTAATAAACAGTAACTTACCTGTCTCCCGGTCCAGCGACAGCTGCTCCCGAAGCCTTGCTCGTCTCCCCCCTCCTCCCGACGGCCCGCCATTCCTAGTGTGGGCACCCGGCCCGGCTTCACGGCCGGGCACCCACTGCGCATGCGTGAGTCGGGCTGCGCATTCCTAGTGGCCAGGCAATCTTCTGGGACCTGTGACGTGTCCCAGAAGATTGCCAGGAGGGAGGGGCAGCCTAGGAGGAGAGGAGGAGTCACCTAGGTGGCCCTGAGGTGGAAGGTGGAAGAGGAACAGGAAGTCCCTCTGAAACCTGGGGACACACTCCCCCCCCCAAAAAAATTACATGCCATATGTGGCATTTAAGGGGGCGAGGAGTGCTTAAAGCGGAAGTTCCATTTTTGGGTGGAACTCCGCTTTAAGCTGGGTATACGCGGTCCAAAAATCATCCGGTTCAGCAGCAACCGGCCAACTTTTGGTCATTGTGTACAGCAGGCTGTTTGACAGAAGCCGGCCTAATGACCAAAGGGACGTTCTGGAGAACCAGCATCCAATCAGCCCTTGCATCCTGTCAAATACAATAGCACAGAGGGAGAGATCGCTATACCAACATCACTTGTGTTAGCGCAGCGATCTGTCAGTTCTTTTTCATCGAAGTCACATTGCTGAACGTAAAAAAACTTGCAGTGTGTACCAGATCGATCGATCAACTTGGGTACAACCAGCCTGCCGGATTCTCTTATGATCACTGCTAGCGGATGCTATAGCCACTACCATTAATCACTTATTGGTAGTGGCGGGGGCGAGACAATTGCTCGGCAGGAGGGATTTTCCTGTGAACACTGTCTGTGTTAATGGGGGAAACCTGAGTTTGCAGGAAAGAAATCTGCACAGTGTATGGCCAGCCTAAACCGTGCCCGATATTTACTACTGCTTAGCCACGCCCATTTTTGCATGTCTTCTCCATCCCAGAAAGGCCCTCGTTATCAAGTTCCAATGGTGGAAAATATGAGATCCAACTGCTTGAAGGAACAAACGCTTGAAAGATTCCTCAGTCCAATAACTGCTTCACAATGTGCCTTAGGCCTCACACACACTGGACATTAAAACAAAAATGTTCTAAAAACGTCAGTAGCTTTGCAGTGAGTTTTTCAGCTTTTATCAGCCTTTTGCACTGACGTTTTTGAACAGTAGTTTTTTCCTTAGCCACTTCAATACTATGCACTTAGAACACTTTAATACCAGACCAATTTTCAGTTTTCAGTGCTGTTGCGCTTTGAATGACAATTGCGCGGTCGTGCGACGTTGTACCCAAACAGATTTTTTATCATTTTGTTCCCACAAATAGAGCTTTCTTTTGCTGGTATTTGATCACCCCTGCAGCTTTTATTTTTTGCGCTACAAATAAAAAAAGACCGAAAATTTTGAAAAAAAAAAAAAAAATTCTCTATTTTTGTCACAAAACTTTGTAAATAAGTACATTTTCTCCATCACTGGTGGGCACTGATGAGGCTACACTGACGGGCACTGATGAGGCTACACTGACGGACACTGATGTGGCAGTACTGATTGGCACTGATGAGGCGGCACTGATAATGAGGCACTTATATGCAGCGATGATGAGCACTGTTAGGCGGCACTGATAAGGAGCACTGACGGGTACTGAGAGGTGGCACTGATATACAGCACTGATGGGCACTGATATGCAGCACTGACGGACACTGCTAAGCGACACTGATGGGCACTAATAGACAGCACTGATTGGCACTCATAGGCGGCACTGGGCACTGATAGGTGGCACTGATGGGCACTGATAGGTGGGCACTGGTCGGTGGCAATGGTGGGCACTGATGTGTGGCACTGGTATGCATTGATAGGGGCACTGGCGGGCACTGATAGGGGCACTGGTGGGCACTGGTGGGCATATACATTAATAGGGGCTCATTCCCTGGTGGTCTAGGGTGGCATCTGAAGGTGGCACTGAGTGAAGGTGGACCTGAGCACTATGTCACTTACCTGGTGGTCTAGATCGGCTCCCTGGTGGTCCCTGGTCGGCTCCCTGGTGGTCCTTGGTGGGCACATCCCTGGGCAAGCTCCCTGGTGGTCTAGGGTGGCGATCCGAGGGAGGGCTGTGCTGATAAATCATCAGCACAAACCCTCCCTGTCAGGGATGTAGCCGATCGGCTCTCCCCTCATCAGGTCTGCAGACCTGAGTACAGGAAAGCCGATAAACGGCTTTCCTGTATTACACTGTGACCAGCTGTGATTGGTCACGGCTGGTCACATGGTAAAGTGCTTCGGATCGAAGCACTTTACCGAGATCGGCATTGCGGGGGGTCAGATTGACCCCCCACACCACCGATCGCCGCGATGCGCGCCCCCCCCGGGCGCGCGGCGGCTTGTTATCCTGAGGACGTCATATGATGTCCAGTCAGGATAACTGAACCACTTCCCGGCCGTCATTCTGCATACGGCGGTCGGGAAGTGGTTAAAGGATCAAAAATGTCCAAAAACGTTGGTGAGCTGCATCTTTGCGCGTTTTTGAGCAGTAGCGATTTATTTATTTATTTTTTCCCCCTCAGTGGACCTAAACGTCCAAAAACCTTCGTGAGCTGTGTTTTTGTGCATTTTTAAGCGTTAGATCGTTTTTACAGCTGAAAAACGTCTCTCAGAACCCACTGGTCTTGGGGTTTTTTTTTATAACTCAAAAACGTCACAGCCCAAAACAGTTGATAACAGCTTATGTGTGCATGAACACATAGGATAACATGTAGAAAAAACATCTGAAGACAAAAACAGCAGCTGTAAAAACTTCCAAAAACATCCTGTGTGCATGAGGCCTAATATGTAAACCTGGGCTAAAGCAGAACACAAACAGTTGGACACAGATTGATCAAGAGGTTGGTTCAGCAGGGGCTGGACGAATTTGGATTGGTGTGTGGCTGTCCCTGTTTGACAGAAGTTGATCGTTAGAACGTAACGGACAAGATGGAAAACTTTTGTCAATCAGCGGCTGCAGCCGATTCTAAAGCCTCGTACACACGGGACGATGATCATACGTACGATTGTGGCAAATCGTATGTTGCATAATGTAACTTGCATACTGACTGCACTACACGATCGTACGACCACAGAAAGAACGTTCAGGTGCATGTAATTAGCATCCAGCCGTTCCTGACTTCTGAGCATGCGTGCTTTGCACAATACAACTTGTTGTACCAACTGCTCTGTCCACGCGATACAACGGTCGTATGAGCGCTTGTTGGTACGACCAAGTTTTCTAGTCTGCTCATACAACTCCCTTGTACGACCGTCGTATGTCGGCTGTTCTAATCGCGCATACGATAGATCAATATCGCATACAACGGTCGTTAGTACGACCTGTTGTATACGATCATCGTCCCGTGTGTACGAGGCTTTAGTCCCACTGTCAGAATACAATGTCCCTGCAGGGGTATTCCTCCATGTACCTTGATTGTGTGGATGAAAAATCGGCTCCTTTTTTTCAGCCTGCTGGTTGAGCAACAAAACAATTAGCCCTCTATTACCAGCTTAAAGTGGTAGCAAACCCATCCATTTAACAGTTTAAAAACCAGTTCGATTTCCGGCATGTGCCGGAAATGTAACACTCCCATTGGCTGTGCTCTAAATCAAACTGTCAAACCATCCAATGGCTGGTGTCATAGCTGATCACATGTGCAGCATCATAGCAGTTGTAGATTAAACAGAGGGCAAGATGGCAGCTTCCTTGGCTGAAAATGATAGGAGGGTTTACTACCACTTAACCACTTCCCGACCGTGCGCCGTGTTTTCACGGCGGCAGTCGGGATGCTGAGCGCGAATCGCCACTAGGGGGCGCGCGCGCGCCTGCCGCACTCCTGAGGAGTGCGCCCGCGTCTCGGGCGGACCCCATGTCCACCGGCGAGCCGCGATGAGCGGCCACAGGGAAAGAATGGGGAACCGCCGATGTAAACACGGTGATTCCCCACTCTGTTAGTAGGGGCATGAGAGATCTACTGATCCCTGTCACTGGGATCAGTTAGATCTCTCATGCCCATGGTAGCCCAACCCCCCCACAGTAAGAACACACCCAGGGAACACAGTTAACCCCTAGCTCCCCCCCCCCCCAGGTTAACCCCTTCACTGCCAATGGCATTTATACAGTAATCAGTGGACATTTAAATTTCTGATCGCTGAATAAATGTCATTGGTTCCAAAAAAGTGTCAAAAATGTCCGACATGTCCGCTGCAATATCGTAGTACCGCTAAAAATCGCAGATCGCCTGGAAAGATGCAGTAGCCCCCAATGTGCAACTATTATATCGCATGGTAAATAAAGCCCTACCCTACTATATAAGCTTATCTATGCGGGCAGAGCGTGTCCGAAAAAATTTTACAAGATCTGGCAACCTTGGCTGGACATTGGGGATTCCTTTTGGGAGGACACCCCGTTGTCTCAGCAGTAGGGGGGTGGTGGACGGCTGACTAGTGCCTGGGTGACTGTGTAATGGGGTCGGTTGAAGACGTCTGTCATTTTCCCCCCTCCCCCTTTGTTGGGGGAGTTCTCCTATAACGGCAAGGAGCTTGTGAGGTGAGGTGTATGGGTGAGGACCTGAAGAGTGGATGGTGTGTGTGTGGGTGAGTGTTAGTTGAAATTTATTTTTTGTTTTTTTGGGTTATAGTATAGTATAGTTTTTGTGTTTCTGTACACTCCTTTGACCTCCTGTACCGATCCGGCTGGGTCGGAGGGGCAGGTTTTGGTTAAACTCCTCTAACCGCCCACCTTTTACAAAGGGGATGGCGGACTATTACTGTGAGATATGTTGTTGGCCATGTTCGGCCCTGGTTTGGTTGTAATCTGTATATCTCCTTGCCATGTGTTTTTACGACTAATATTTAAAGTTGATTGTGAGTGGGTGTGTGTGTGGTAGGTGAGAAGTCCAGGAGTGGGTATGTGGAGTGGAGTGT
>BLSH010067038.1:108980-155584 GCA_018402905.1 Glandirana rugosa | reverse complement strand
TTTGACCTCCTGTACCGATCCGGCTGGGTCGGAGGGGCAGGTTTTGGTTAAACTCCTCTAACCGCCCCCCTTTTACAAAGGGGATGGCGGACTATTACTGTGAGATATGTTGTTGGCCATGTTCGGCCCTGGTTTGGTTGTAATCTGTATATCTCCTTGCCATGTGTTTTTACGACTAATGTAACTATTGTAATTATACTTTGTCAAAAATTAATAAAAAAAAAAAAAAAAAAAAAAAAAAAAAAAAAAAAAAAAAAATCGCAGATCGCCGCCATTACTAGTAAAAAATGAAAAAAAAATAAAAACCCCAGAAATTAATTCTCATCATCCGTAAACGCGGCCACTTTTGCGCAAACCAATCAATAAACGCAGATTGCGATTTTTTTTTTATCACAAATCTGAGGAATTATATAAATAGGCCAAAAACTGTGAAAAAAAGTTTTTTTTTTAATTTTTTTTTTTGTATTTGAATTTTAGCAAAAAGTAAGAAATTTGTGTTTTTTTGCAAAATGGTCGCTCTTCTTTTGTTTATAGCGGCGATCAGAAATGACACAGAGGCAATCAAATACCACCAAAAGAAAGCTCTATTTGTGGGAAAAAAAGGACACAAATTTTGTTTGGGTACAACGTCACACGACCGCGCAATTGTCAGTTAAAGCGACGCAGCGCCGAATCGCAAAAAGTGCTCTGGTCCTAAAGCTGGAAAACCTTCCGGTTGGTAAGTGGTTAAAGTGTCTATGTGAAATTAATAACTTTGATTATCCTAACATATTTTCCCTGGATTAAATACATTGTTTTATTATTTTTATATCTGTAAAGAATTTGTGTAGTGTAACAAAACATAGGCATGCAGGGGTCTCTAGAAAATGTTATTTTATAATCCTGGACCTCTCATGCAAGATGTGACTGTATACAGTAGACATGAAAAGGATCACTGAACAAGCACATGTATTCTAGTCTACGATCGTAGCTGATTATTCTGTCTTTCAGGGTGCACAGGCTCGTAAATCATACATGAGCAGATTTTCCTGACCCATCCCTGACATTCTGTGACTAAATGAAGCAGCTATACAGCAAAGAGGGAGAGAGGCCAAGGCAGAGCTGTTAAGTCACCCAGAGAAAGAATCAAAGCTTCAACACATCCAACACATTGCCCTTTCTGGATCAGATATCCAGAGTATCGTCACATCGCAAATCAAGCAGAAACTAGGAATGTAATCCCAAGAAGCTGTATATGTTAAGAAAAAAACTAAATAAAACAAAAACACCAAAAGGAATAACAATGAAAGAAAGTGGTAAAAACACACTTTTAGTCTGTTTTTTCCATTTTCTTCCTTCTTTCATACATAATTTTGGATGTGGTACCACGTAATGTGGATGTTTGTCTCTAGTTTCTTTACCAAAATAAAGAACGATGAGAAAGCCAAGAAGTGCAGAAATGTATTAAATTAATAAATAAAACATCTTTATAAACAAGGATTAGTATATCCCATTATAGAATCATAAAAATTGCCTGTATACTAATGGGCAATCAATGGGCATGCAGGGAAAAGATACAAGTTCTCTTTAATGAGGACCTCTAAAGACATACAGACTTCCCTTGGCATTCTACTCAATTGGGAGAGCTCTGTGTAAAGCCTCGTACACACGGGACGACGATCGTATACAACAGGTACTAACGACCGTTGTATGCGAAATCGATCGTTCGTATGCACGATTAGAACAGCTGACATACGACGGTCGTACAAGGGGAGTTGTATGAGCAGACTAGAAAACTTGGTCGTACCAAGAAGAGGTCATATGACCGTTGTATCGTGTGTACAGAGCAGTTGGTACAACAAGTTGTATTGTGCAAAACACGCTTGCTCCAAAGTCAGGAAGGGCCGGATGCTAATTACATGCACCTGAACGTTCTTTCTGTGGTCGTACGATCGTGTAGTGCAGTCAGTATGCAAGTTACATTATCCAACATACGATTTGAGACGATCGTACGTACGATCTTTGTCCCGTGTATACAAGGCTTTAGAGTAACCATACACTGGTAGATTTCTTTGAGAAAATCAATAGATTCCTTTACTAAACAGTGCAGAATAAAGGAATCAGAACTGCAAGGTAAAGTGTTTGTTAACCTAAAAAAAAATGGATCCTGTTCCCTTGTGCTTGTGCTATGTAATTTGGCCCTCTGTATCAGCTGAAAAACCTGGCTGATCCTGCCAGTTTCTACCTTCCCCCTGTGGTGACTGTTCTATCAGGGCTCCAGAGAACTGACACCAGAGTCACAGGTACATGCCTCCATCATCCGCAGCCCACTGTGTCCCCCCTCTGCTCTCCCCCCTCCCCTCTCTGCCAATCAGCGCCCGATCCTCTCCTCTGGCTCTAATAAAAACGTTTAAAAAAAAAAAATAAATAGCTCCCTCTCATAAATAAGGCCCCTTTCACACTGGGGCTGGCGGGCGGTAGCGGTAAATCCCCGCTAGTCTCAGCGGGATTTAGCGCTGTTACAGCGGCGCTACGGCGCCGCTATGCAGGTGGGTGCGCGGCACTTTTAACCCCCCACAAGGGGTTAAAATGGGGTTAAAAGTGCCGGCGCGCCGCGCTACCGAGGCGGTGTGCAGCCGCTTCGGAAGCGCTGCCCATTGTTTTCAATGGGCAGGGGCAGTGGAGGAGTGGCGTATCACCGCTCACCGCACCGCCCCAAAGATGCTGCTTGCAGGACTTTTTGTAACGTCCTGCAAGCGCACCGCCCCAGTGTGAAAGCACTCCGGCTTTCACATTGGGGTGGGTGGGGAGGGATTTTTGAGGCGCTTTACAGGCGCTATTTTTAGCTAAATAGCGCCTGTAAAAAGCCTCAGTGTGAAAGGGGTCTAACACTAACCTACCCAGTGCATGGCATTTATAAAAAATAAGCTGTATAATAGCTTATTTCAGAGCGCTTAGGTGACTGCCCACCTGTCTCCTTCTCTCCTCGTCTCACCTGACGTCAGCGGGGGTTTCCCAGCACCTCCCCCTGCAGCTAACACATTGGGACAGAAGACCAGCAGGCAGTCAGCTGAGCGCGGAACGGCGCGCTGAAGTATGCTATTATACAGCTTATTTTTATAAATGACATCCACTGGGGAGCTTAGTGTTATATAGAAGAGGGAACTTTAGTAAAAAAAAAAATTACTTAACACTTTAAAGCGTTTGTAAACCCCCCAAAAATGCTGCTCCTGTCTCTTTAATGTGCAATTAGCAGCATGGTGCTTTTGCTTTTTACATATCTCTCTGTATCCCCTATAACAGGGATATGCAATTAGCGGACCTCCAGCTGTTGCAAAACTACAAATCCCATCATGCCTCTGCCTCTGGGCGTCATGCTTGTGGCTGTCAGAGTCTTGCTATGCCTCATGGGATTTGTAGTTCTGCAACAGCTGGAGGTCCGCTAATTGCATATCCCTGCCCTATAATATCTGTGTGATAATGCCAGGTCATGACTTCCTCCCTGAGTGCTGACTCCCCTTGTATATAGCTTATCCTGAGAGCCCGAGGTCTATGCAGGCTATGTCACTCCCAGCTCTCCTATCTCCTATGTGCCTGTCTTCAACTCCTCCCCCCCTCTTCCTCTTGTAGCTTCTCCTCTCTGCTCTCATAATTAACTCTAAAAGCTCCTATTTCCTCTGTATTAGAAGAATAAGTTCCCTGTGTCAGTGTTATATCAGAAATATTCTTATCTATATAGATAACACAGCATGGCTCGGTCTCTCTAGCTGACTTCAGCAGCAGTGCTCAGCCCCACCCTGAGAGAGGAAAGCACAAAAACGACAACTGATCCTAGTAAGAAGGTGTGTTATCTATACAGAGAAGTATATATATGTTATAACACAGACACAGAACAACTTCTTGTTATAATACAGAGCGGATGGGAACTTTTTATAAAGTGCCTTAACAAACACGTTAGTGTATTCAAGTAGCCGCGGCACCCACAGCTGCTTGATAACTCAGTGACTTTCCCCGATAAACTGCAGACAGTTCGGTGGTTTTCCAAACTGGCCCCATAGATTTCTCAGTCATCTCTTATCAAGCCAAATGATACCAACAGGGCCACCGACAGCTGGAATTTGAGCCGCGTATGACCATCGTAAACTCAGAGTGGTAGCTTATACAGAGCTTTACTCTATTCTACCTGTGCGAGACCTTTTTTTAGTGATAAAAAAATGGAGTATGTATTAAAGAGTATGTATACCTCAAACCTTTTCTTTTCGGTTTTGGATAGGTTAGGAAAAGGTTAAATCATGTTAGGAAGATTTTTGAATTTCCCATCAATTTCTATGTCTGTTACAATAGACAACAGAGCGGTTTAATTTTCCCACGGGGGTCTCAGACAGACTTGAATGGGGTTTTAACTCTTTTCCATTCTACCCAAAACCTAAAAAAAAAATTGGCTAAAGCTGAAAGGTCGGCTGATGAGGTCACAAACTCGGCCAATCAGAGGAAGCTTTGTATGTATTCCTAGAATACAAAGCTCCCTGTTAAAGGTTGAGCCTGACTTGATTTTTTCCTGGGAGTGGGACAGGAAGTTTTCATACTGCTCCTGGAACACAGAGCTGTATACTGTATATAGCCGAGGCCACATACAGCTTATACGGTGCACACAGCCTTTGCATCTACTACTGAAATAAATAGTTCATTTGGACCGGCTACGTCCAAACACAAAATTAAAAGTGAAATGAAACCTGGAAATCACTCATTAATTTCCCAAACTTAAAGATCCATACAATTTTTATTTTAAACAAACTAAAAGTGGTCATTAACCAGCAGTTTTTTCTGGGACCCGGGCCGGCGGCTTTTGGGCTTGTGTCAGTGACATCGGTTTGAGGCACTTCTGAGGTCACTCAGAATTCAATCACAGGTGCATTTGACTTGCTTCAAGCAAGATTTGCCTTGCCATAGACTTGTATAGGAATGCAAAACCTGTTTGATGCAAACAAAACCCAGTCTGCACAGATCCTTAGCCATGTTACCGTACATATCTTTGACCTATACTTTCTAAAGCTTTGCCATGTAACTGCAACTGAGCATTTAAGTTGAATAGGTACTGAGGCAATGCATCCTAAGACTAAATTGAAGATCTATATCAGTGGTTCTCAACTCCTGTCCTCGGGACCCACTAACAGGCCAGGTTTGCAGGATAACTTAAATGCATCACAGGTGATATCATTTGCTGCTCAGTGATTGCAGTATTCTAATCTGCCTCTCCCCAAGGTAATATTTAAAATCTGGCCTGTTGGTGGGTCCCGAGGATAGGAGTTGAGAACCACTGATCTATATAGTTCTGACATGACATAGGCAGCATAACCTGTAGCACATCATTCCAGGTGACAATGAGACCAGAGGGCTTGATATGAAGCTCTGCATTCATTACTGCTCCTATCACTAGACCCTACTTCTATTTAGGCCTCATGCACACAGGCATATGAATGTATGCCTGAAATACGTTTTTTTCTTCCACAACTTGGCAGAAAAAATGGCTCCAATGTTGAGCATGTACATACATATGTTCATGTGCATATGGTGCTTAAAGCCGAGTTCCACCGAAAAGTGGAACTTCCGCTTTAAGCACTCCTCGCCCCCTTACATGCCACATTTGGCATGTATTTTTTTGGGGGGGCGAGTGGGTACCTGGTTTATACAGGTACTGTCCGTCCCTCTTCCTACCTCTGTCCCTGGGCCACCTAGGCGACTTCTCCTCTGATATCTTCTGGGATAGGTCACAGGTCCCAGAAGATTGCCTGGCCACTTGGATCGTGCAGCGCAGACTCGCACATGCACAGCGTGCGCCGGTTGTCAAGCTATCACAGCCAGTCGCCCACAGTAGCAATGATGACGCTGCGTAGGGGAGGGGGAAAGGAACGAGGCTCCAGGCGGCCACATCACTGGACCATGGGACAGGTGAGTGTCTGTGCTTTTTGTAGCTGCTTTTATCCCAGGTTAACACCTATGCATTTTTACCGTGTTTTGCAGTTTGCAGAAACGCACTACAGTCCATTTAACATGGTTTCCGATGGATGTAGTTCACATCTGTGTGTTTTGCGGCGTTGCGTTTTTTGGAAAGGGTCGGGGACCTTTTTTTATCACTGCAGTTTGCGTTTTGCATGCAATAGACTTCAATGGAGATGCACCAGAAACACAAGTGTTTTTTTGATGCGTTTTTACCACAATTTTTTTAAATCTGCCAGCAACAAACCCCCCCCCCCCCAAAAAAAAAAAAGACACAAATCACTGCAAAATTGCGGGGTAACAACATAGGGAAAAAAACGAAGAAAGCACAGCTGCATAGATGTGAACATAGACTTAATAAACTGAAAACGATTCTGGAACAGTGGAGCTCTGCTTTAACGTAAATGCATTCTACTGGCCGGAATATTCATTTATTCTGGCCCCTGGAATACATTCCATGTGGCACAGCTGTCTCCAAAATAGGAAAAGTAGGGAAATCTTCCAATGGGGACATCTTAAAAATGTAAGCAGTTGCTGACATTTAAAACACACTTTTAGACTGATATAGTGTGCATGGACACATAGCATCACACTATTTGCTTCTAAAAGCAGAAAAAAAATGCTCAAAAGCTGCTGCTAGGAGCGTTTTTAAGCTATTAAGCATGGAGCCTAACTGCAGCCAAGATAAATCAGGTCTCCTCCACTGCCGGGCTGAGTTGTGCTGTAAAAAACTTAGGACTGGATGGACAGAAATACAAATTCTTTGGCAGGCAAAACCCCTCCCAAATGTGTATTTCTTCTGTATATTGCCTGGAGTTCAGGTTTAAATGGCTCTTGGGAACAAAATAATGTAACCATTACTCCAAAGACATGCTGGTAGGTAAATTAGATCCTGTCTAGATTGGCCCTAGTATGTATGAATGTGAGTTAGGGACCTTAGATTGTAAGCTCCTTTGAGGGTAGGGACTGATGTGAATGTACAATGTATATGTAAAGCGCTGCGTAAATTGACGGCGCTATATAAGAACCTGAAATAAAATAAATACTAAATCCATTATACTCAGGATATAGTAAGGGAGCAGCTACTCTTTAGAGCTCACAACATATTTCTGGGTCACAGGGGTGCTATGTTAATTTTGGAGAATTCACTTTTCTGGCATTTAGCAATTATCCTGTCAAGTACCCACCCATCCTTTTAGGTGAACTCCAGGTCACCACTACTCTCCCTCTGCACCTTGCCCCTTTCCCATGGTTTTGACATGCAACTTCTCACCCACTACTGACCTCTTTTAAGCTATCCATTCACATAACTGTGAGACTGCGCACCAGAAGCTGCAAGCACAAAAGTGAATAAGGTTGTGATACAATCCACTAATGGTGATCAAGTCCTCATAAACAGTTCAATTCGGTGAGAACAGATTGTGTGATCGCATGATGGTATGTTTGCCTGTGCAATAGTGGGCACATAAAGAAGAGACTGGAGGGAGAGGTGCCCTCTGTATGCTGGTGCAGCTGTGCGCCACACTGCAATGTATCTTATGGCTAAGGCAGGCACTCTCCATAGGCGCTGCAGAGAACCCACTTGAAGATAAGGGTTTTTTCTGGCACTTTTTGTTTACAAAGTTTAAATCAGTATTTTTTTTCTAGAAAATTACTTATAACCCCCAAACATTATATATTTTAGCAGAGATCCTAGGGAATAAAATGGCAATCATTGCAATTTTTTTATGTCACACAGTATTTGCACAGCCTTTTTCAAATGCAATTTTATTTTTGGAAAAATATATATTCTTTAAATGAATAAAAACAAAAATATTTACAATTTTTTTAGTGAAATATGATGTTATGCTGAGTAAATAGATACCCAACATGTCATGCTTTAAAATTACGCTTTAAAAGTACGCTCATGGAATGGCGACAAACTACGGTACGGTACTTAAAAATCTCCACAGGCAATGCTTTAAAATTTTTACAGGTTACCAGTTTAGAATTACAGAGGAGATCTAGCGCTAGAATTATTGCTCTTGCTCTAACATTTATGGTGATACCTCACACGTGTGGTGTGAACACCGTTTACATATGAATGTGCGACTTACGTATGCATTCACTTCTATTCTTTTATTTTTACACTGTCCTGTTAATTTTTTTAAAATCACTTTTATTCCTATTACAAGGAATGTAAACATCTCTTGTGATAGAAATCAGAATGACAGGTCCTCTTTATGGGGAGTTCTGGGGTTTTGCTTTAAAAAAAAAAAAAGAAATTGTTTACTTCTGCCCTGGGTCGGAAGTGATGTCATGACATCGCTCCGGTCCTCCAAGGCCATAGAGGTGATCAGAAATGATCTAGTCTCTCTTTGCCTCTGTGACCAGCTGGCCACAACATCAGATCGTTTCTTGGGCACGCCGGTGAAAACGGTAAGCCAGAAAAACACCAGCGAGCAGCGTGAGGGGCCGCTTGGACCGCTTTCGTGAGAAAACGGCAATGTGTGTGTATATATATATATATATATATATATATATATATATATATATATACACACACACACACTGTATGTGTTGTGGTCAGAAAGCGGTTACACACCGTGTCTATATAATCCTCTCTCAGGATCACTCTTTTTGGTGCTCCTAATGATGTCAGACTAATGAAAACTCATAGGGAATTGCCTAGTAGTGCATTGCAAGAAAGGGCTTTTCCATGTGGCCAGAGGTATTTGCATGAATTAACTCTGCGGGGGGTAACTTTGAAGCATTTCATTAGAGCCGTAGGCTCTAATAGGCTTCAATATAGTGTGCCGCCACATTTTGCAGAAAGGCAAATGAAAATTTGCCTTTCTAACACTAAACCGCTCTCCACCAATCAGGAAGCGCCAGTATATTACCTGTCTACCGATTGGCGAAGAAGACAGGCAATCCTATTGGACACCTTTCTCGTCGGAGGAGAGGGATGCACGGCCGAAGCCAAGCGGCTCCCTGGACACCGTTCTGCCTGCTGCCCGCTCGCCGGACACTGGTCTGCCTGCTGCCCACTCCTAGATGGGGTTTGATGTCCCGACTACCCTGGGGGGCTATATACCCCTATCTGTGGTGCTGTATATCCCTATCTGTGGTGCTGTATATACCCCCATCCATGGTGCTGTATATCCCTATCTGTGATGCTGTATACCCCTATCTTTGGTGCTATATATCCCTATCTGTGGTGCTGCATACCCCTTATCTGTGGTGCTGTATATACCCATATGTGGTTCTGGATATACCCCTATCTGTGATGATGTATATAACTCTATCTGGCGATGCTGTATACCCCATATGGTAATGCTAGGCTGTATACTCCTGACACAATGGGTGGAATCTATAAGGGGTTGGGATTATGGAAAGTGGGAGGGGTCAAAAAGGAAGGAAGGGGTCTGGTGCCCCCCATCCTAAAATTTTACCAGCCACCACTGATTCTGGTGATTTTATTCCGTTATTACGGAAGTGTATTTTCTTCTTTTAAAACTTAAAAATTCCCTGAGCGAGCACTATGTCAGCATTTGTATCTTTTTGAGCACTGATCCATGCAGAGTGAGAATTCTGGGAAAGATGGTTTGAGCCCTGGGAGAGTCCAGCTGGGTTCGCAGGGCCAATTGATTTGATTCAAGGCGCAATAAGACCTTTCTACTGAGGGTCAATCCATACGGTGAGAATGAGCCCAAAAGGGAATTGGTGGAGGCGTCTGCTGTTACACAATCTATTCTCACCAAATTGAACAGTTTATGAAGGACTGTTCTACAATGATTTGGGATCATATTTGTACACAGGTTTATATTTAGCACTATTTCAATTTGGTTGTTGTTTTTTTGGTATATGAATCAGCGCAGCATATTTCTATATACATATCTCCTCTGACATAAAAAAATAGTGAGCGTCAAAGTTTACAGTTTGCTGTACACCTGCAGAATTTAAAAATTTGGCCATTTTTACTAATTTTTTTTCCCACTAACAACTAAATCATTGTGGACAATACATATGAGTATTTATTTTTGACATCACATTTTCTGTTCCTGGCAAGGCCACATGTACCTTGCTTATAATTTTATTTGTACAGAAAGCATTACATGTCTATGAAATGATCACCTGCACAAAACTGTATGTCTACAAAATTGAACAGGCCACAAACTTGGCAAGCACAGAATGAGGTCTCTAAACTAGGGTTTGACTATTTAAAAGTTGCTTTTATGTAGTTTTCGGTTATTTTGCCTATTCTTTGTACTTGCCTCTGCAGATACATACTTGTAATGCATGGTGGCAATCCAAGATGCCAGCCATGCACATTTTCTCCTCATTGTTCCGTAATAAACTGTATATGCGTCGAAATAATTCAAAGTGGCAGGCTGCTGCCTCCTGCTGGACAATTTAGGAAATTAAAAAATGCGTAATTCAGTGCTAAAAACTGTCCACACAGAAGCCTATTGCAAAAATGAACATTCAAAATAAGCACGGCCACAAATAAAATAACCAAAAAAAAAATCTGGTGTTACCTGCTAGAGCACGAGGGGTTCTTAGACACAAAGGTAAGTATGGCACAATACACTAACCATTAGTAAAGCTGGCTACACACTCATTGATTGTTTTTGCTTAGCCTACAGGCTAAACTAAAGCCGGCCATAGATTGTTCGGTTGTCGGCCAGTTCAGCAGGGACTGGTTGAGATTCAAACCTTATATGGCCAGGCTGAATGTACCAAAGTTGATCCCTCGATCGACTTGGGTACAACCAGCATGTTGAACATTAGCGATAATCACTGCGTTCTCCCTGTAGGGGCGGCTACCCTCTTCCCGCTGGAAGAACACAATAGCTCCACGGGAGGGATTCCCATATCAACACTGACTGTGTTGATTGAGAATTAAGTGATTTGGCTGCATGAAAAAAAAAAAAGTATTGCACCATCTATGGCCTGCTTAAAAAAAAAAAATCTAACAGATTCCTCCATCCAAGCTACAAAGGGCAGACGGACAAGCCTCCCGCTGACAATATTTTCACCTGACAGCCAGTG
The DNA here is from genome assembly GCA_018402905.1 of Glandirana rugosa. Lineage (NCBI taxonomy): Eukaryota > Metazoa > Chordata > Amphibia > Anura > Ranidae > Glandirana > Glandirana rugosa. The sequence continues at coordinate 144,574 of BLSH010067038.1, read as the reverse complement.
CCAGCGGCTGACTGGCCGCAGTCTCTGTTCAGCCAAGAATTATCATCCCGGCTCCTTCAATTTTCAGATCCAACGATGGTTTGGTGGTAGAGAGGAGACAGGACTACCCACTGCTCAGATATTATCCGATTTATCATGGCCAGTTTAAGCCTATGGTGTCGAAGTTTCTTCACTGAATTTATTCCCAGACTTAGCATGCTTTTGGACCTGTTCCTGGAATACCTTTTACAACAATGCTGAGCACAACCTCACTTGTTTTCAATGGTACAATAATGAGTAAAGTACATGAAAATCGAACAGAAACTTGTGCTAATAGAAATGCATTAGTAAGAACTCATGGAATGTGCACTTTAGTTTTGGGCACCAGTTTCACAAAAAGGATATCGGGGAACTGGAGAAAGTGCAGAGAAGTGCAACCAAACGGATAAGAGGCAGGCATGGAGGAGCTCAGCTACAAGGAAAAATTAGAGGAACTGAAATTTTTTTTCAAAAACGCTCCAAAATGCGGCAAGACTGACGTTTTAGACGCAGTTTTCCAGCTGTCAAGATAAAACGTTCAAGGGAGGTTGAAACAGCGTCCCGTGTAAATGGAGCCTTAACCTCCACATACAGAAAGGCTTTTTCACAGTGAGAGCTGTAAAAGTGTGGAGTAGACTCCCTCAAGAACAGGTTCAGTAGATGGTTTAAAAAAAGAGCTGCTGGATGCATTCCTAAATGCACAAAATATAACTGGATTTTAACATTTATAAGCAATACTTATATTTTGTAGAAGTATTGCTTTTTTATTACTGTGTACACAGTTTAGTGGTTTGCAGCAGCCTCATATCAGCACATCTTTATTTGTTTATTCATTTATTTCATTCATTTATTCACTTTATTTATTCACAAAACAAATGTCTTTATAGCAGCGCACAAGTTTAAATTCTTGAACATTTATAAGTAATAACACCAGAGACTGTTGATCCAAGGAAAAATTTAAACGCCTTTGGAGGATCAGGAAGGATTTTTTTTCCTTTGCTGCAGTAAATTGGAATACACTTTAAAGTTTTTTGCCTTCCTCTGGATCAAATGTACATATAGGGTATATGAAGGTTTTCTATTTATTTTTTTCTATTGATTGGACCTAAAAAGATTTGTGTCTTTTTTAAACCTATGTACCTATGTATTGGCTGCCATTGCTAACCCCCATTTAAAATGATAGCTGCTGCCTGGCTGTCCTGTAGGTTCTAACTCCAGCTTGTTCAATTAAGCGTTGACAAAAAAACATGCAAGCTGATTGGTCTCTATGCTGCAACAAATTTTGCATTCTTCAGTTTTATAAATTACCCCCCCCCCCCCCCCAGGAACGTGGTGTCAAGAGATTAATGGGAGCAGTGATGTCACCCCCCTTATCAAGTCATAGTGCTAAGGCCTAGCAGTTAGGAACTAGGCCCAAGCAATGCATCATGAGAGAAGGCCACATGTTCCCCCGGGGTCAGAAACCGTGGGTATTTTGTGGTGGCAACCATTGGAGGACAGAACAGCCACAGTGACAGTCTCTGTAAATGACCAGCATTTTGCCCAGCACCAACCAAAAGAAAAACATTTAGACAATAACTGATATTTTTGCATTTTTTTTAGAATAGAATGTCAACAATTTGTTCTGTAAAGCGTGGCGCAAACTGACTGAACTATATAAACCCTGTAATAACAATAAGAAGCAACATTTTAACAAACAGAAACATTTTCCATACTTATTTACTAACTAAAGGAAGTCAAGCCAATACCACCATAATACAGTACTTTTTGCCAAGCATCCTAGCCAATATATTATTTATACTGAACTCTATACAGTATTAGCTGCAGTAAAACTGAAAAGAGAATTTAAAGGAATACCAAATGGTTTATAATGACTTGTCTTACCGCTGGACCGGTTTTTCCTGTTGGATTTTCCACCACTGAGAAGCATCTTCAGACTGTTCCGAAACATGTCTGCGCCACTAGTCTCACGTCAGGCAGAAATCTGAAACAAAAAGTCCAATTAGATAATTACATATTCAGCCACACAATATATCTGAAGGCAGTGACAGGCTACCTGCAATCTATTTTGGGGTTCTAGAAATTAATGATGTCTTTAAAGTGGATAAAATCATTATGCATTGGATAAGATTCATTAAAAGGACCAGCCTACCCAATATTGATGCTTATAGACAGATTGGCTTCATAGCTTTCAGAGACTTCTGTGGTCAGATTCCTAACTGAAGATCAAGGATCTGCCAACCCCCCAATCATAATTATCCAACCATAATCTCTTCACCGGAATTTTAGGAGAAATTTGTGGAAATCCCAACAGAATTTAATCAATACTAACAGAGAAATTTATCATGGACTGATCCCCTGAAAATAATGTTTAATCTTGCTTTATTTTCCTTTGTTTTGGAAACATAAATGGGATACCAGCCTAAGAAATATTATCAATATGCAGCTTTTAGAGCAGACCTTGCACCTAAATACAAGGTTAGCTTATTAAAAGTGGCCTCCATTGCTATCCTGCGGGGTAGTAAATATTATATTTACCTTTCCCCAGCTTTCCATTATGACACCTAAGTGGGGGTGATGTAGTCCTCCTTCTAAAGAGATCAGGAGAATATTATGTACCTCAAACCAAAGACATGAGATTTCGAGTACTCAGCATGCCCCAGTATCTCACTGATGGAATGATAATGTACACTAAAGCAAAGAAAAAACAAACGAGAGAGGCGAACCGACCTTGTGCCATACCATTAAAAAGTTTAATAAAATTGTGAAGATAAAATCCATATACTCACAAACGGAGCTGATAATGAAACTTTAAAATACATCCAATGAAACTGATGACAGGACCTCAGCAGAGGGACTGGATGTTATCCATAAGGCAAGGTTGACGCGTTTCTAGGGCGAACCCTCTTCATCAGAGCCTCTGCTGAAGAGGGTTCGCGCCTCTCTCATTTGTTTTTCTTTGCTTTAGTGTGTCTGGATTCCCATGATCCTGAAGAGGGCAGCAAGACCTACATGTGCTAAATTATTACCATCTTCACTGTGACCTTTATTGAATTAAGTGCCCCTGCTATACTGTGCACCATCGGATAGAGGTTCCTTGAGCGCAGGAGTTTATTGGTTATGATGATGTACACTTCCATGCTACAGAATCTGGGGAAAAAAAGTAAATGAACTTATTTTTCCCTACAGGTATTACTCAGCATTTTAACCAGGGGGAGGAGGTTCACATTGAAACCCGAACTTTGCATTCCATTCAAGGCTTGCTTTATTAAAATATGTACATGGCAGCGGCCAGATTTGTTAAATACCTTACTACACAATGGTTGTACTTTATAGCTCCTTCCAATAATGCAGGTGTACAAGATTGCCAAATCACTGAAAACAATGCACTGTGTGTGGCAGATGATACATATCAGCAAAATATAAAAAGCAAAATAATAATGTTTGTTTAAATATCAAGCAAAAAATTGCCTTCCATGGCGTGCCAATGTCCCGAAAATGGTAGACACACAAAAAGAACACCTTTCATGTGTGGTATAACCACACAGGGAAGGGAGCAAATATGGACTTTAACCACTTGCCGACCGCCAACCGCAGGTTGACGGCGGCAAAGTGGCTCGTTATCGCAAATCGCCGTCATACGACGGCGGCTGCGATAATGCGCTCACTGTGTTCGGGGAGGGCCGGGGAGCAGGTGCGGCGGCTTCGATTGCCGCCGGCTACCCGCGATGGCCCCCCCGGAGCGAAGGAACGGAGGTCCGTGTATGTAAACACGGACCTCCGTTCTGTGTGAGGGGGAAGGGCTGTGATCACAGCCTTCCTGTATACGAAGGCTGTGACCACTTCCCTTCCCCAGCTAGGGCAGCCCCCATACAGTTAGAACACACCCAGGGAACATAGTTAACCCTTAGAGCGCCCCCTGCAGGTTAACCCCTTCACTGCCAATGGCATTTACATAGTAATCAGTGCATTTTTATAGCACTGATCGCTGTATAAATGCCAATGGTCCCAAAAAAGTGTCAAAATAATCCGACATGTCTGCTGCAATATTGTAGTACCGCTAAAAATCGCAGATCGCCGACATTACTAGTAAAAAAAAATAAATAAATAAAAACCCCAAAAATGAATTCTCATCCTCCGTAAACGCGGCCACTTTTGCGCAAACCAATCAATAAACGCCGATTGCGATTTTTTTTTATCGCAAATATGAGGAAGAATATAAATCGGCCAAAAACGGTGAAAAAAATGTTTTTTTTATATTTTTTTTTGGATTTGTATTTTAGCAAAAAGTAAGAAATTTGTTTTTTTTTGCAAAATTGTCGCTCTTCTTTTGTTTATAGCGGCGATCAGAAATGACGCAGAGGGGATCAAATAACACCAAAAGAAAGCCCTATTTGTGGGAAAAAAAGGACGCAAATTTCGTTTGGGTACAACGTCGCATGACCGCGCAATTTTCAGTTAAAGCGATGCAGCGCCGAATCGCAAAAAGGGCTCCGGTCCTAAAGCTGGAAATCCTTCCGGGGCTGAAGTGGTTAAGGGCACACACACAAGACCAAAAATAGAGTATAAATGTAAAAACATATATTTTATTGGTATACCGCTAAAAACAGTGATAATAGGGTACTCATAGGACAAAAAAGAGCATCTCATTAGGAATATATAAAAACAGTCTATTGGGATCACCAAGACAATAGGATTCATAGTGATACAAAATACCAAAAGAACATAGTATGTAGTACAGTCATATAAGGTTGACACGTTTCGCTGAGAAGCTTCATCTGGACCTTCTCCCAAACGACTGTAGATAAACAGAGTTATAAATTATACTTATGTGATAAGTAAACATAAATAACACAATCAATTACATAATAAACAGTGTGTGTAATTCTTACATGGCTGCCAATTGTTCCCGCGGATCCAAAATACTCGGGAGGGGGGGGGGGGGGTGGACACAGGGGACAAGTAAGCTACAGTGGCCAAAAGTTTCTATCTATCTGAAACATATTTGTCCACAAACACTTGAATTTTTTCCATCAAACCCCTGTTTTTTATGTTTCAGAACTGGAGAAAGTCCAAAGAAGGGCAATAAAACTGGGGGGACTGGAGAACCTAAGTTATGAGGAACATTACAAGTATTCTCCTCGGAGAAAACACACTTAAGAGGGGATATGATGGCAATATACAAATATCTTATTGGTAATTCCAACATTGGGAGGAAACAATTCAGTCTCAGGTCACTCAAGAAGACACGTGGCCACGCAATGAAGTTGGACGATAAGCGGTTCAAACAAACTGCGTAAAAGGGTTCTTTACTGCTAGAGCAGTAAGGATGTGGAAATCCCTTCCACAATCAATGGTTTCAGCAGAAAGTGTTGTTAATTTAAAAAAAAAAAAAATAAAACTTTTAGAAGGGTATCTTATTGAGCACAATATACAGGGTTATGGGAAGTGGTAGAAACATCGATACATACACGCTCAGGTTGAACTGGATGGACTGGCGTCTTTATTCAACCTTACCAACTATGAAACTATAATTGCACTGAGCCACTGAAAGCTTAATGGCCAATCTAGAAATATCTATATTTAAAGGAATTCTGTATACCGTATATACTCGAGTATTAGCCGACCCGAATATAAGCCGAGGCACCTAATTTTACCACAAAAAACTGGGAAAACTTATTGAGTCGAGTATAAGCCTAGGGTGGGAAATGCCCACTCCATCCCCTGTATTCCACATATTGTGTCAGGAGGATACAGCTCAGCATCATAGGTGGGGTATATTGCAGCCAGTAACACAGTATCCATCCAGTACACAGGTATTGTGGCCATTACACAGATATTGTAGCTAGAACACAGGCATAGTAGCCAGAACACAGGTACGATATAGCAAGAATACAGGCATTGTAGCCAGAACCATTACACAGACAATCGCCATTACATTACAGGGGCCATTACATTACTTTACACTGACAATCGGCATTACTGGTACATTGCAGGGGACACTACCTTATCTCTTCTCTTCAGCCTGCATGTTCAGCCGCTCCGAGCCGCGTTTCCGGCTCCGGACCCGCCCACAGCACAGTGACAAGCCAATCACTGGCAGTCACTGTGCACTGCAGCCAACAAGCCTATGTATGTGCGCTGTTCATCGCACATACATATAGCTTTCAGACCAGACGATGACTCGAGTATAAGCCGAGGGGGGCATTTTTCAGCACAAAAAATGTGCTGAAAAACTCGGCTTATACTCGAGTATATACGGTAAATATAGGAACTGCCATTGCTTTTAAAACATGCAGGTATCAATGCTTTCTAGGTTGCCTGTAATCCATGCAGCTCCCATATTTTCTTGCCATAATGGCTAGAAAACTGCCAATTACATTGGCTAACTGAGAGCCTTTTCATTGAAGATTTTGTGTACATTTTCCCTGAGCCAGCAGTGCACCTGTTCCGCCATTAAGGCACATAAAGGAACAATGCCTGGATATGTGCTTGTGGGGCGTAATAATACCAACTGCACATTAAGTCACTGAAAATGCCTTAATAGAGGGATCAGCTATACAGATATTCTTTTATGCTGAAAAAGGAGGATTATGTGGAACACAAGTGAATTAGCGTCTGTTTCAATTCTGTTCCACCTACTTGCACACAATCCTATATATTAAAAACCAGGGTGTGTAGACCTAAAGAAATGTACAGTCTCTGCCCTGCCAATATTGTTTGTTGACCAAGCATTTTTATAGGTTGCTTTTTATGTGCCTGTGAATGCTATCCATTAAATGTAAACCTTATCAAAGTGTGGTAACATTTTAAAAGGCTTGTTTTTATGTATAGTTTGTAATTATGTGTAACTGGGAGCAGCCATATTTGCGGTTTACTGCTTATCCAAATGGAAAGGTCTTTCTGGACACAGAGCAACAAGAAAGAGGTTCTTCTTTATTCTGATACAAAACAAGTGATTTGGTCATTCTAACATTTACCCATTGTAGTAACTGATGCACTCTACTTATGTTAGCACTAGTTATTGTTAATGTCACTCAACAAAAAGGAGCGCCTATGCATTGCAGGACACAGCACCATGCATTGTGGTGCACTTCAGGAAAGAATTTCTTTAAATTGCTCGCTAATTTGCATTGAGGTAGTCCATTTATTTGAATTGGCTGCCAGCACACACACACAAAAAAAAAAAAAAAGTGGCGTCTGTACAGTGCACACTCCTGAACCATGCCCTCTGTACACCGCACACTCCTGAACCATGCACTCTGTACACTGCACACTCCTGAACCCTGCACTCTGTGCATAACGCACTTCTGAACCCTGCACTCTGTGCATAACGCACTTCTGAACCCTGCACTCTGTGCATAACTCACTTCTGAACCCTGCACTCTGTGCATAACGCACTTCTGAACCCAGCACTCTGTACACTGCACACTCCTGAACCATGCCCTTTGTACACTGCACACTCCTGAACCCTGCACTCTGTACACTGCACACTCATGAACCATGGACCCTGTACACTCCTGAACCCTGCACTCTGTGAATTACGCACTCTTGAACCCTGCACTGTGTACATTGTACACTCCTGAACCCTGCACTCTGTACACTCCTGAACCCTGCACTCTGTACACTCCTGAACCCTGCACTCTGTACACTCCCGAACCTTGCACTCTGTGCATAACCAATTCCTAAACCATGCACTCTGTAAGTAGTGCACTACTGAACTCTGCATTCTGTAAGCAGTGCACTCCTGGTATTAAATGGCCCTTTGAGACCCTCCCACTCTTAATGCAATTTGACGACACACGCCATTTGCTGCGGTGTGGTCTTCCATCCCACACCCATTTGTGTTTAGGGCGCACACCCTAATGCAATTGGCTGGGCACATCTATGATGTCAATAATCATGTGAACTACTCCAGTTCTAAAAATTACAATTATTTTATTACATTGACATGAGACACTTTAACCTACAGGTAAGCCTATGATAAGGTTTACCTGTAGGTGCCCTGCATATCTCCTAAACCTGTACGGTTCAGGAGATATGCAGTGTTGAAGCTGTGCCGACATCATGTCAGCATATGCGCAGTGAAGGAACGGCCTCCGTGCTGTTCCTCCACTTCGACCGTGCGGTGACTGGCGGCATGCGCGGGAGTGACGTCCCGCGACTCCGGCCATTCACAACGCTGGAGTCGCGGCCCCAGCAAGAAGAGGGGCAGAAGATGGACGCCACCAGCAGAGGGGACAGCGCTGGACGTCGCAGGCTTCGTTTGCAGGTAAGTGGCACATAATAGGCTACTATGCGATGCATAGTAGCCCATTATGTTTCTACTTTACAGAGGAACATAGAGGAAGTAAACCCCATCTGGGTTTACTTCCTATTTAAATAATAACTATCTGACACAGACACAAACAAACAGACAGAGCACTTAATGTGATTGTAAAGGCCCGTTTAAAAAAAATAATAATAACTAACATGTTATACTTACCTCCTCTGAGCAGTTGGACAGAGCAGCCCGGATCCTCCTCTTCTCGGGTCCCACTTCTGCTCTCCTGGCCCCTCTCTCTGGTGAGTGTCCCCTCAGCCAGCATCTTTCTATGGGGTCACCCGAGCTGAGTCAGAGCTCCGTGTATCCATTCAGACACGGAGCCCCGTCCCCTCTCCCCCCGATTGGCTGACCGATTTTGATTGACAGCCACGGGAGCCAATGGCGCCACTGTTGCGTCTCAGCCAATCAGGAGGAGTGTCTGGGACGGCTAAGACACACGTGGACATCGCTGCAGAGAGAAGGGGCTCAGGTAAGTAATAGGGGGTGCTGGGGAGGCTGCTACACACAGAAGGTTTTTATCTTAATGCATAGAATGCCCTCTGCCTTTACAACTCCTTTAAAGAGAGATCCTGTCTAGGTGGGAGTTGGTGGTCCCAAATATGGACACAGAGGACTGGGAGGCAATCTGGGATGCAGACTAATTTCAGCCCGTGATCAGCTGATTCATTATAAATTCCTGCATCGCATATACATGACCCCAGTAAAGATAGTCAAAATATTTGGTTCAGTCGACTCTTCTTGCTGGCACTGTTCCGCAGGGGGGACGACTTTATGTACATTTTCTGGGAATGTCCATATATATAGGAATATTGGAAGGGTATCATGCTGTATGTACAGGAGGTGACCACTATCCCTTTGGTCACCTTGGTAAGACAATGTATGCTTGGGTTGGTGGATGATTTGGCTCCCACTACCGCGATAAGGAACCTTCTTACCATATTATTTTTCCATGCCCGGAAACTTATAGTTCTGTCCTGGAAAAGTTATAATCCCCCATCTGTGGAGCCCTCAAAAGCTTCAGTGAATAAGGCCACATATCTGGATAGAGGGGCTTTGTTAAAATTTGATAAGGTATGGGGGGATGGATTGCCTCACCTTCCACAGTGACGGATTAGTTTATACATTGTGATTTAAAGCAAATATACTTTGAGGAAGTTTGGTATAGATTTGTAACACCTGAAGAGACAGGTATGCTGCTTCTTTATTCCAAACATGTCCTGGACTTCACGACCTTTGGTAATACAATAGTGTGAGTGATTGTTCTTGCCTGACCATTATGTTCAAATGTTCAAGTGCTCCTAGGAGGGAGAATTTGCCTTGGTGGGAAGGTTCTGTGGGTTGGTTGGTGAGCCATGCGGGCAATGTTTTCTTTTTTTTCATTTCTTTTTTTTGTACGATGTACTGCACTTTCTTTTATGAGTGTTTTGTTTATAGGTTCTTTTTTGGGGCAGCTCACCAAAAAAAATAAATAAAAGAGATCCTGCAGGAAGATGCTTTTTTATCACGATAGCACTCCCACGTTTTTTTTTTCTTTCAATATGTGGACTCCCACATTTGTCATGCAACAAATGTGCCTATCCCTTTATCGAATAAGGACAAGCTAGGTGAATGAATACATGGACATAGGGGAATTGATTAGTCCTGACACTAAAAACTGCAGCCACAACATGGGAGCCTAACAAGTGACACAGGGAATATAACTTTACTAATAGCTAGTTTAACTAGTTCCAGACCGCCCACCGCACATATACTGCGACAGGGCAGCCTGGATGTGTGAAACAACGTACTTGTACGTGGTTCGCACGTGTCGCCGGTGGCCCGCTCCCACTGTGGTTGGACACAGTGGGCCCAGTGGCTGAAATGGCCGCCGGCCTCCCGCAATCGTTCGGGGCAATCTCAGAACGGCGGTCTGCCTCTGTAAACAAGGCAGACCGTTGTTCTCTCAGACAGGAAGAGAAGGATCTGATTCCTACTAATCAGGAACACAGATCTGTCTCTTCATCTAGTGTCAGCATTCCCCACACAGTTAGAAAGCACTCCCAGGGAAAACATTTAACCCTTTGATTGATGTTAACCCCTTCTCTGCCAGTGTCAAGTGCATTTTTCTTAGCACTGATCACTGTATTAGTGTCACTGGTCCCCAAGTAATCCTATAGTTTGTGGAGGCGATAACTTTTGCGCAAACCAATCAATATACGCTAATTGGGATTTTTCTTTTTACCAAAAATATGTAGCAGAATACAAATTGACCTAAATTGATGAATACATTTTTATTGGATACGTTCTATAACAGAAAGTAAAAAATATTAGTTTTTTTTTGTTCAAAAAATGTTTTTGTTTATAACACAAAAACAAAAAAACGTAGAGGTGATCAAATACCACCAAAAGAAAGCTCTATTTGTGGGGAAAAAAGGACATCTGTTTTGTCTGGATATAACGTTGCATAACCGAGCAATTGTTAGTTAAAGTAACGCAGTGCTGTATTGCAAAAAATGGCCTCGTCATTAAGGGGCTAAAACATTCCGGGGGTGAAGTGGTTAAAACGACAAAAACATTTGAAAATGGTTTTCAATGCTTTAAAAAAAAAGCAGAGTGGAGGGCTTGGCAGCAAATAGATTATAGAAAGCTATCATTTGCCTACATGGTATTCCAAGACTTTTAAATATACTAAATACTATAAGAATTTGCAACATACAGGGTACTAGGCAGGATGAGAACTCACAATCAACTTTTAAGTGACAGTTCCCTTTAACCTTTACGTGTTCAGAGCTAAACAATACTTCTGCCTATGAAGACAAAAGGAAAATAACCGCACAGATTTGTCTGCACAGCAGGTACCTGTAAAATTTATTGTAATAATCGCAGCAGAAGACCCAGGACACTGCTGCTAATTGTGATCCTGTTGGCAAAGGAAGAACATCCTGTCATAAATAGACCAACAAAATGATCGTTTACCAGAAAAATATTGCAGCGTGCCCTCTCGATTAGATGCACTGCTGGGCATGATTATTATTAGTATTACTCTTGCCATTTCTAGAGCAAAGGTTTGCCGTCACACCTGTACATATTGTACAATACTGACAAAACTACAGAAAGACAGAAAAAGGAGTTTCCTGAAGGACAGTGTTTACAATAAACACTGTGCTCACTGCAATTTAAAAGTAAGAGGATGAGCATGTTATTGAAAGCTAAGTTTTGCTGTGTGCATTTGGTGTCAGGTCTATTTGACTTTTTCATTCCACATCATCAGCACTAAGCCAGAATTGCCGTTTTATCAACAGTGCCAGTTTTATACCGCAGAATCTGGTCTAAAATCTGGCTTTCCATAGGTTTACTGAAAGCAACTTTGAAATCTTCTGACATGGCAGATAAGTAATCTTATAGTGCTGCTAAATCTGTGATGTCAGTCCGATACAATACTTTTCAGAACGTCTGGCAGATATAAAATGCACTTATAAATGGTTTTGGGTGAATTTTATTTTACAGTTTTCTTAAAACCGATGTATCCGATATATATTTCTTCTTTTAAGTCTCTCTGTCTTTTCCTGCACAGCTGTCAGAAAAGGCAGCCAATTATGGGGAGAAAGGAAAATAAGTCACTGCTTTGACTTATTTACTTACGTGTACATTTCAGCTTGAGCTAGTGAGCACTATAAACCTGCTTTTTCATCATAGCAGTTGGAGAAACTAAAAGACATATGGACAGCAGTGTCCACCCCCCCTGGTCGCTCGCCCGTTTGTCCATTAGCCCCGTACTTACCCCATCCAGGCCGCAGGCAGTAACGGCGACTTCCCGCTGCCAATACGGTCACTTCTCCTCTTGGCCAATCAGGTCTTAGGACCCACTTCCCGATTGGCCAGGAGGAGAAGCAGAAAGACCAGAGCGAATACTAATTCGCTATTGTCACACAAGTGGGTGGGCTTGAAGCGCAGTGCTCACCCTTTCTTGAAGCCAATTAGAGCCTCAGGCTCTAATCATGTGCTTAAAAAAAAAACCCATAGAAATCCATGCGTCCGGCTCCCTGCATGTAGATTAGGGGCCGGGCGCATGGATTAGAGAGGCAGAGCCCCTGTGCCTCTAATGGAGCGGCCGCCACTGATGGACAGGATCAAATTATTATTTACTTGCTACATATAAAAATGAATGGCAGCCATATGCAATATTTGACATTTGTCTGACTTAAAAAATTAAAATGTATTAGCTGCGAGCATTATAAAATAAGAACATATATGCAACATCATTATGAATTCCCTTTATTACAATTATATAATAAAAAAACATAATCAAATCTATATCTATGTAGGACTGAAGTTATTTTTATATCAACTATATTGCAACTGTCTGCACAGCAAGACTGAAAAAAGGAGTGGATTTAATAGAAAGTGACACACAATTAGGAGAAGCTCACAGACTTTTGTGATCAGAAAGGGGTTTATCTTTTTTGATGTCTGAAAATCTCATGGGGAAAAGGTGATCACACAGCAGAGTCATCCAATCACAAAACAGTAAGGATAAAAGTCTTTTTTTGTACCATTTGTCAAAAAAAGTCTTGTAACTCTCAAAACAACAAATTTCAATGCAGAGTAAACTTGCCTAGGGCTGTTTCAATACAAAAAGGTCCTGAAATAAAAACGAGGCAAAGAGAATTGTTTTAATTATCACCACTATTTCAGACCTAGCAATAAAGATCCATTGGATCACGAAAGCATGCAAGTTTACATGTTAAAAGAATATGAACAGATTACACACATCAGGAATAACACTGACTCCAGGCAGGGTTCTCCTCTGAGATATGCACAAAAATGGAAACACTGCTAAAATAATTATCAGTAAGTTGAAGCACAGCTGGAGCTATCGTGAAGGTAAGGCTTTTTTTTTTCTTAAGGGGAAGCGTTCCGTTTTAAACACATCCTATTGAAGTAAAACCTCCTACACACGATGTGACGGTCATACGACCGGTCGTACAAAATCGTATGTCGGCTGTTGTGTCTCGCATACTGACATGCACTAAGCGATCGTACGACCAAGCCCAGGGTTGGTGCAAGGATTTTTGACACCCTAGGCGAAACCTCATTTTGCCGCCCCCTTTGGCTCCGCCCCTGACTCCACCCCCTTTGTCCTGTCCATGTATACGATGGAGGTGGCGGAGGGGGAGATTTTTGCAGCGTCTCTCTACCTATTTCATTAGTCATGGTCCACAGGCCTGCACCTGTGCCTCTGGACCCGGCCTTTCTTATGCCAGCTGTGGTCCGCAGGTATATGGAAAGGCTGGGGTAGTATATGGACAGGCTGGGGTAGTATAAGGACAGGCTGGGGTAGTATAGGGACAGGCTGGGGTAGTATAGGGACAGGCTGGGGTAGTATAAGGACAGGCTGGGGTAGTATAGGGACAGGCTGGGGTAGTATATGGACAGGCTGGGGTAGTATATGGACAGGCTGGGGTAGTATATGGACAGGCTAGGGTAGTATATAGACAGGCTGGGGTAGTATATGGACAGGCTGGGGTAGTATATGGACAGGCTGGGGTAGTATATGGACAGGCTGGGGTAGTATATAGACACGCTGGGGTAGTATATGGACAGGCTGGGGTAGTATATGGACAGGCTGGGGTAGTATATGGACAGGCTGGGGTAGTATAAGGACAGGCTGGGGTAGTATAAGGACAGGCTGGGGTAGTATAGGGACAGGCTGGGGTAGTATATAGACAGGCTAGGGTAGTATATGGACAGGCTAGGGTAGTATATAGACAGGCTGGGGTAGTATATGGACAGGCTGGGGTAGTATATGGACAGGCTGGGGTAGTATATGGGCAGGCTGGGGTAGTATATGGGCAGGGTATTGGCGCCCTGGGCATCAGTGCGCCCTAGGCGGCCGCCTACTATGCCTACTGGTAGAGCCGGCCCCGACCAAGCCAAACGTGGTGACGTGTTACCAGCGTATAAAGAGAAAGTTCAGCTGCATGTGATTTGTGAATTAGGAACGTAGGTTTACACGAACGGACACTTCCGAGCATTCCTGACTTCTGAGCATGCGTGTTTAGCACAGTACAACTTGTTGGACCAACTTCTCTGTACACACGATACAACGGTCGTACGATCGCTTGTTGTACAACCAAAATTTTCTAGTCTGCTCATCCAACTTCTGTTGTACGACCGTCGCATGTCAGCTGTTCTAATCATGCGTACTAACAGTCGGATGATCGTACAACAGGCGGTTGCACGATCGTTTTTATACAACCATTGCACCGTGTGTACGAGGCTCAAGTCTTTATCAGTGATTAAACGCAGTTTTTTAAGCTGGCCATACCCTGGTAGAATTTCACTTGAAATTTTTCGTTTTCAGCCATTCATTTGATTTTCTAATGGTTAGTGGGGCCAAATTGATGTTCATTTTCAACCACACTGATAAGAAAATTAGAAGGAGCAGGTTGGAAGATTTTTTCGAACAAAGAAATTTCTAACAGAGGTTTTCCTTTGGGAAATTCTATTCATGCCCAAATCGAATGTTAAAAGCAAATAATTACGAAATACTTTTGAACATCACTTGTCAAGTCTCTGTTGGCATTATTAAATGTACTAACATTCACGTGAAAAGCTACAAGTGTATGGCTAGCTTGTAGGCTTGTATATTGCAGAAGCCTGAATGTTTGGATGGCTAGACAAGGGAATGCAAAGAAAATGTTTTTTTCTTTTTTCAGGTCACCTTTTTTGTTTTACTTGATGATCAGCATATTTTTGACCAAATGAATTCGGGAGCAAAATATGGCCCAAGCTGTCCAATAAAAATGCTGCAGTGGAGGCACGCCTCACTGCAGTGTCATAGAAGGGGGTGTGTCTAAAAGGCAAAATACTCCCTTCCAGCCCAGCCCTCTTAACAAGGAAAAAACAGGCTCAGAGGCGGCTCTAGGCTTTGTGAGGCCTTAGGCAAAACCTAGACACGAGGCCCTACTCACGCCCATAATGGGAAAAATAATTCAAGCGATAAAAAAATTAACTTTATAAATTGGATATATTAAGAGCTTTAAAGTGCTGGTGTCAGTACCCTCTATCTCGGTGCTGGTGTCAGTGTCAAATTAGGCGGTTGCGAGGCCCCTGTAAGTGTGAGGCCTTAGGCAACCGCCTAATTCGCCTAATTAGAGAGCCGCCTCTGAACAGGCTTATGTGTGCAAGATTTGCCCATAATCCCATGTTTTTCTCACATAGTTAAGAGGGAGAATTAGAATCTGCTGCTGCTGAAAAGGTACAAGCTAAATCATATATTATTATGCTATACGTTATAAGATAATAGTTTATTATTTATCTATTTACTGTGAAATTACTGGTTTGAAGTTATAACTTCAAACTTCAGCAATTTGTCCATTAACCCACCTGCTTGAGTACAGCTTTTGAAAATATTGTAAATCACCTTAAAAACAATATATAATAATTATTTGTATATTTCTTACCTATGGTAATTAACCCCTTGTCACCCATGTCAATTCTGACACTTCTCTCCTACATGTAAAAATCTTTTTTTTGCTAGAATTACTCAGAACCCCCAAACATTATATTTATTGTTTTAGCAGACACCCTAGGGAATAAAATGGCGGTTGCAGCAACCTTTTATGTTGCACAGTATTTGTGCAGCAATTTTTCAAGCGCGTCTTGTTTGGAAAGAAACTATTTCATGAATAAAAAAAACAGTAAAGTTAGCCCGAATGTTTTGCATAATGTGAAAGATGATGTTACACCGAGTAAATACATACCCAACATGTCACGCTTTAAAATTGCGCGCGCTTGTAGAATGGCGCCAAACTTCAGTACTGAAGAATCTCCATAGACAACGCTTTTTTAGAGGTCACATTTTTAGCATTACAGAGGAGGTCTAGTGGTAGAATCATTGCTCTTGCTTCTAATGTTCGCGGCGTATGTAACCTGTGTGTATCTGGCTCTGATACTATCCAATGCATCACCAGCCACTGACCTCACCGCATGTCCCAGGTATGTACATTATACAAATATATACAAATTGTGATGAATTATGAGATACCCTGTTGTCTGTGGTCAAGGAATCAACACCAACTGTCCATCGTGCTTAGTTGGACGAAATTGGTTTTAATAAAAAATGTTAAAGCGATAAAGCACTTTTCTTTTTATTCTGAGAACTGGATGGGAGAGCAGGTATCTTCTGCAGTTGGAGGCTGAAAGACCTATGTGATATGCGTATAGAAATCTCCTAAATGAGCTATTGTGTTCTGACAGGGGGGCGCCCCCCCTCCCCCAGCAGGACACACTGGTCAGCGCTCTCAGCCATTGGCTGAGAGTGCTGATCTGATGCCAATTGGCAGACCTTTTTTGGTCATTACCTTTCGACAGAAGCTGGCTGAACGGTTGGCCTCTATCGGACCGGCTGCCATACACATGGGCCGAACGTCAGCAGGTTTCTATTGAACCGGCTGATGACGCCTGGTATTGGCCCTTAACCACTTCAGCCCCGGGAGGATTTACCCCCTTCCTGTCCAGAGCACTTTTTGCGATACAGCACTGCGTCGCTTTAACTGACAATTGCATGGTAGTGCAGCGCTGTACCCAAACAAAATGCACATCCTTTTTTCCCACAAATAGAGCTTTCATTTGGTGGTATTTGATCACCTCTGCGGTTTTTCTTTTTTTTTGCGCTATAGACAAAAAAAGAGTGACAATTTTTAAAAAGACTATACTTTTTACTATAATAAATATCCAAAAAAATATATAAAAAAATCATTCATCAGTTTAGGCCAATATATATTCTTCTACATATTTTTGGTAAAAAAAATTGCGTATATTGATTGGTTTGCATAAAGGTTATCGCATCTACAAACTATGGGAATAGATTTATGGGGTTTTTATTATTTTTATTTTTTTACCAGTAATGGCAGCGATCTTCTATTTTTTTTATCAGGAATGCGATATTGTGGCAGACAGATCGGACACTTTTGACACTTTTTTTGGGACCATTGACATTTATACAGCGATCAGAGCTAAAAATAGCCACTGATTAATGTATAAATGTCACTGGCAGGGAAGGGGTTAACATTAAGGGGCGATCAATGGGTTAACTGTGTTCCCTCATTGTGTTCTAAGTGTGTGGGGGCTGGGCTGGCAGGGACATAACAGATCTCACTGATCCTGATCACAGGGATCAGTAGATCTGTCATTTCCCCCCAGGGCCAGATTAAGAGCATCATGGGCCTGGTGCTGAGGATTTTGGTGGGCCTTTCATACTCCCAACTTTGTGGGAACAGTTTGGGGATGGCCCCTTCCTGTTCCAACATGACTGCGCACCAGTGCACAAAGCAAGGTCCATAAAGACATGGATGAACGAGTTTGGGGTGGAGGAACTAATTACATTTTATCACATTTTGGTTCCTATAGTGGTGCACTTGTGGTCTTTAATCACTTTGTTCTTGCATTATGTTTTTTGCACCAGGAACCACACCCCCCTATATGTAGGTGGTATATGTGTATGGGACAGGTTATGGCCAATTAAAGGCCGCCTAATACCCCTTATATTGGTCTGTACGGGTGTATTTTTACCAAATTGACTGTTTTCAGGTGGAGGAACTAACTGGCCTGCACAGAGTCCTGACCTGAACCCAATAGAACACCTTTTGGCTGAATTAGAGCGGAGACTGCGAGCCAGGCCTTCTCATCCACATCAATGCCTGACCTCACAAATGTGCTTCTGGAAGAATGGTCAATCATTCCCATAGACACACCTAAACCTTGCGGTCAGCCTTCCCAGAAGAGTTGAAGCTGTTATAGCTGCAAAGGATGGGGCAACTCAATATTGAACCCTACGGACTAAGACTGGGATGCCATTAAAGTTCATGTGCGTGTAAAGGCAGGCATCCCAATACTTTTGCCTAGCTAGTGTATCTGCCAAGATTTGCAATGGTGGTGGAACCCTCCTACACATAAATACTACATTTAGGCATAATTTAGGTAAGGCCCTGAGTCAGGAGCTATGTTTAACAACATAGAGAGAACAAGCAACATCTCTACAAGAAATGACATGGTTGGGATTCAAACTCAGGACCTGAGCAATGGTAGGCAGAATTTCTATCTTGTGAGCCACAGGGCTGCTGCATGTGGAGTCTCCAACACATATACACACACAGATACTGCATTTCCTGGATGTATAGGAATTACATTAGTCTGGAGTTTCTCTTCTTGATTTATTCTGTGATATATGGTGTTTCTTGCTGTGTGAGTGTAGAATAGTAATGTTATCCTCAGATTTTTGGGAATGACATTTTTTATTTCTGATGTTGGTACACAGATCACATTTTTGGGCTCAAATTAAAGTGGTTGTCAACTCTGGACAACCACTTTAACCTACAGGTAAGCCTCCATGCCATTTCTTGACTGAGATCGTGCCATGATTGGCGGGGATGTCGTCATGCGGCTCCAGCCTGTCACAGAGCTGGAGATCGCTGCCCCGGAAGGAAGAGGGGCAGAAGATTGGCGCGGCCTGGAGCGGGGACATTGCGAGCTTCCAATGCAGGTAAGTCACACATAATAGACTAGTATGTGATGCATACTAGCCTATTATGCTTTTAAATTACAAGGGTAACAAAGAGGAAGTAAAACCCATCAGGGTTTACTTCCTCTTTAAGATCATTTGGAAAGAATAAAAAATAAAACAAATGGGATTCATTTTAGATTTCCATAAGCAATGGTATTGTTTTTGGTTTGTAAAGACATCGGTGTGAGTTTGGGGAAATATTTTTGTGAGATAGATATCAACAAATGAAAGTGACAGAGAAAAAAATATTGTAAATATTATTTACATTCTACCATTCTTAAAAACAAAATAGATTATCAAAATTGCAACATTGTTGCAAGGACAATTTCTTTGGGAGAAAGATACATTTCATCTCAACATGAAAAGGACTTCTTTGGGGAAGTTACAATTGTATTAGAATGAATGGCTGAACATTGCATTGGGCTGCATTGCTCCAACTTTTACTCCCAAAAAACTCTCACAGCTCTCATTTTGGTATTTTCTATAGTGCCCTGTAATTACTCCATGGAAGCAAAATTTAGAGCAATTTCAGGTCTGAGCATGCTCAGCTGTGCTCTGCACCTAGGAGTACAGAGAAGGGGAATGTATCTCAGACTTTTTAAGATATTTCAGTATAGAAATCACTTTTTCACACAGTTTAAAAGCAGATTATGTTTAAACAATATCCCACCAATTTTAGTACAATTTAGGTGATTATATGATGCTCTAAAGCAGTGGTTCTCAACTCCGGTCCTCGGGACCCACTAACAGGCCAGGTTTGCAGGATAACTGAAATGCATCACAGGTGATATCATTTGCTGCTCAGTGATTGCAGTATTCTAGTCTGCATCTCCCCAAGGTAATAATTAAAATCTGGCCTGTTGGTGGGTCCTGAGGACAGGGGTTGAGAACCACTGCTCTAAACATTATTTCCATGTGCACTTCTCCAGATCTTAACTGGAGTAAGGATTTGGGTGCTATTGCCTGGGCGCTACAGTGAATACAGTTTTGGTGCTATTTAGTGCCATTTGTCGCTCAGTACCACAAATGTGCGTCTGAGCACTATAATAAATAAGCCCCACAGAATAATTGTTTTCTCTCTGTACTTATGGTAAATCTGCATCCTTCTTCCTAAAGGTAAAAAAATATATATATGTACAAAGCTTGCTTACAAAGCAGGAGTTAGGAGGAAATGGGTATTTTGTGAAAGCTGTGGGGAAGGAACAAGTGTTAGCCTCTATGTTGTGCTACACTACACTGTGTGGACTCACCTGCGGCCCGCAATTTACATAACAATAGCGCATGCTGGCCCCCCGCGATTTACATAACAATAGCGCCTGCCGGTCGTCCTTAATTTACATAACAATAGCGCTGCTCGTTTACATAACAATGGTGTGCACACACAGAGAAACAGCATTAATGACTCACTGGCATGGGCCTATTTTGAGATAGGGGCCTGGAGCTGCAGCTCCAATAGCCCCTATGTTAATCTGGCCCTGTTGTCCCCCCATCACAGAACGGGGAACCGCCAATGTAAACATGTTCTGCCTCTCTATTATGTGACCGCGGGTCACAGGCGGACATCGAATCTGCCCAACCGGTGGCCACGCCCAAGCAGTGTGCAGCAGGCGTGAGAGCACACCGCCGGCGGCTGCGAGAGCCCGCTGGGAGCACGCAAATGGGAGGACGTCCAGGGATGCCCTCCTGGCAATTCAGGTCTGCGCTATAGCCAAAAGACCTGTAGTGATTAACAAACAGGCATGGAGAGATTGGTAAACGCACAACATAAAGTGGAGTTATTGTTAGGCCTCATGCACACAGGACGTTAATGAAAAAAAGTCCTAAAAACGTCAGTAGCTTTCAGTGGATTTGTTAAGCTTTTCTGAGCGTTTTTGCAGCGGCCTTTTTTTAGCGCTGACGGTTTTAAACGTTTTTGTTTCCAAAGGATCCAAAACGTTGGTAAGTCACAGTTTTGCGTGGTTTTGGGCATTAGAAAACTAGTCTTTGTTTTTTTTTTACAGCTCAAAAACATTACTGCTCAAAACAGTTGATAACAACCTATGTGTGTATGAACATAAAATAACATGATGGGGGGTCTATTGACTGTAGGAAAAAACGTCTGCAGCTAAAAACAGAAGCTGTAAAAAGGTCAAAAAACGTCCTGTGTGCATGGGGCCTTAAAGGCAAACACCTATCTAACTGAAATAAAGCTGGCACTTATCTGGTACCGGGGGTGTCTGATGAATACAGGCATACCTATGTGATACAAATGTACATCTGTATGCATGGATTTGATGAAAGTTTGGATCAGATCGTAAGTGTCATCTCACAACTACAGCCAGATTAATATGGCTTAAGTACTGTGGTCTACAGAAAGAATTTGATAACAGTCTGCCAAAAATACAAACCCGAACAATAAATCCTATTTTTATGCACAGTTTTTGGACAATATGACAGTCATCGTTGGCAGCTGACCAATGTATTTTATAAATAAAGATAATACCTACGTTCACTGATGTAGAATAAGGGGAGCCATGCACGGATGGGTGTAGATATCTTGCCAAAAACAATGGCTGTGAGAAATCTTCATTTTCTCAAACACGCTAGGTCCTTGCTCAGTCTGAATTGCTTAATAAATGTACTGTACTAGCAAACAGCTAAATACATAATAACTGATCTGTTTTACCTGCCAAAAGATTTACAATTCTGTTTAGCTAGTCTTGTGATTCAAACACACCTGTTACAATTCATAGCCAGGAAGAGGACTCCAATATTTCCGGTTTCAGATTTACAGGTCTGTTTTACCTTCCCACTCATTAGACAATGAATCAGGCAGTGTGATGAGGCCTTTGGTGCCCTTTGGGCTCTACTAGTTGCTTTTACCTTAACCCTTGGTGTGATTCTGCTTTCTATGTGCTTGATTTTTTTTCTTAGCGAATTGCAAGAGTTTAAAGGAGATCTATAGTCACAGTATACACTTTTACACCCTAGTATACACACTACTTTAATAACATTACCATTGTAATAGCAACACTATCAATTAGTTTTATATTTGACAATCCAATATAAGCTTACTTGAAAAATCTCCTTTCATGTTATGAGTGCTGTCTATCTGCTGGCGTCTCTTTCCATAACTTCCTGAATTCCCAGCATGCTTTGCAGCTTCCCTGCTGGTTACCTGCAGATTCAAAGCACCATATATCCCATGGTACCTTGTTGCCTGTCAATGGTAATTTCTGTAATGACTCCGCCTCCTCTCAGCACCTCTGTGGCTCAGAAGGCAGGCCAGGCTCTGTGAATTCTGGGACACATCAGTGCCGACTTACAGGGCATAGGGAGTACATGTCACAGAATTCAAGGAAGTAAATGTGTCTTCACAAAGTAAGTTTACAATCTTCAAGATTGTTCAGATTTAGGCCTCATACACACGGATGTTTCTAAAAAAATAAACAAAACGTCGGGCCCGACGTCAAGGAAAAAAAGTTGGCGTTTTTCGGCGTTATGCATCGGTGTCAATAGGCGGTTTTTTAAAAAAATCATCCCTCTGCTATTTTTCAACCTAAAAACGTCGGCGTCAAAAAATGCCGGAAAACGCCGGTATAATATTAAGTGGCGTTTGTTGGCATATTGTGGCGTCGGCGTCAAAAAATGACAAAACGTTACAGCCTCAGAACGCGATGGCTGTGGGTTCTAGTTTCAGCTCACTAACGCCGACGTCATCTACAGCTCAAAAACGCCAACGTTTTTATGGGGCCATTGACTAACATGGAGAGCTGCAAAAAATGCCAGAAAACGCCGGCGTCAAAAAACGTCCGTGTGTATGAGGCCTAAAGAGAAGTTCAGGATTTGAAAAAAAAAACAAGCATTGAGGGTGGGTTCACACTATTGTGAATTGGATGTGGGTTTCCCCCGCATCCAATTTGCATGTCAGGAGATTGTGACCAGCTCTCAATGGAGCTGGTTCATACATCTCCGGAGCAGCTCTGGTGCGAATTGCATAGAGGTTCTGTGCGTCTTCTGCTCAGCTTAACCAGTTCCACACTGCGCGCAGTATATTTACTGCGGCAGTGTGCCGCTGTCCTGCGAATAGCCGTAAATAAACTGCAATTCGTGGATGCGCAGCCAGGGGGTGAGAGCATGCCTCCGCCGGGGTGCTCTTGTGCCCGGTGCACTCTGGAGGAGTGTGCCTGTGGCTCGGGCAGACCCAATGTCTGCCGGCGAGCTGCCAGAGTGAAAGAACGGGGAACTGCCAATGTAAACACAGCAGTTCCCCACTCTGTCAATGGGGACATGAGAGATCTACTGAACCCTGTCACTGGGATCAGTAAGATCTCTTATGCCCAAGGTAGCCCAGCCCCCTCACAGTTAGAACACACCTAGGGAACACAGTTAACCCCTTCCCTGCCCCCTGCAGGTTAACCCCATCATTGCCAATGACATTTACACAGTAATTAGTGCATTTTTATAGCACTGATCGCTGTATAAATGCTAATGGTCCCAAAAAAGTGTCAAAATGGTCCAACATGCCTGCCGCAATATCGCAGTACCGATAAAAATCGCAGACCGCCGCCATTACTAGTACAAAATAAAAACCCCAGAAATGAATTATCCGTAAACACGGCAACTTTTGCTCAAACCAATCAATAAACGCTGACAAGGAAGAATATAAATCGGCCAAAACCGATGAATAAATTAGTTTTTTTATATTTTTTTTTTGGATTTGTATTTTAGCAAAAAGTAAGAATTTTTTTTTTTTTTTTTGCAAAATTGTCGCTCTTTATTTGTTTATAGCGGTGATCAGATACCACCAAAAGAAAGCTCTATTTGTGGGAATAAAAAGACGCAAATTTTGTTCGGGTACAACGTTGCACGACCACGCAATTGTCAGTTAAAGTGGCATAGTGCCGAATTGCAAGAAGTGCTCTGGTCCTACAGTGGAAACTCCTTCCGGGGCTGAAGTGGTTAAGGTCTGAATTCAGGCAAAAAATTAGGCTGAAATTGGAACTGAAAACGGTGAACAGGGACGCACCGGACCCCTGCTGGGAGGTGAACCCAGCCTTATACTCACTTAGGTGCATACAGCACTGATCCGATGCTGCATCTGCCCCTGCCGATTCTGCAGTGAGTGGTGTTTGATCACTCAGTTCTCCCCTCTGCTCTGAGCAGAGATCCGGAACTGTCAGTAACGGATTCTCTTCTCTCCAGCGCTCACTGGAGCGCTGGGCTGTGGAGGGGCTGGTTTAGGCTCTCGGCAGGTTGCTGAGAGGCTGAGCCAGGTGTCGGTCCAGGCTTCTGGGCCGATACCAACCATATGGTTGAGATCTTTTCGGAGCCTGGACCGACTTTGACGTCAGGATCACAGGAGTGCACAACGAACTGCACTCCTGTGATCCATAGAAGTATGGCCAAAATAGCTTTGGCCATACTTCTCCTTTAATAGGGGTAGGCTACAAATAACTGAAATACAATGTAGAAATTAATATGTGATTTTACATTTTGACCATAAATATGCTTTAGGCATCAAGTTCTCCTTTTTAACAAGCTCTGCCTAAAAAAATATTTTATTGTAATTACATTTAACTTCCCTTCATCAATGATTTGCTCGCTGTTTTTGGGCTCCACATATTTTATAAACATTTCTTGTTGCCATGGGTAATCTATCTGCACATAGTGCCCCTATGCATATAGACATGTACGATTTAATGCTAGAATATCCACACAAAAGAATAAATATACAAGACAAAATAGTACACCTCTGTGTGGATCTGGACGTTAGTCATTGTTATCCTCTAGGCCACACAAATTATTCATTTCCACCATTCCTGGCCTACACAATGGTTTAACATCAGGATGCAAGAGCTAATTGGATGGGGTGGTCCAAGCGGCTCCTTAAATTTTAATAAAGCCTTTTTGACGCAGACTGAGAGCTTCAGAAGCTGTTTTATTCATTGTGTTTCTATTATCTCTATTTCCACACACCCACTCAGCTCATGCACTCTTTAGATGATATGAAAGCCATAGAGTAATCTGCCATTCTAAAAACTAAAGCTGGAAGCTGTCAGCTAACAGGGCAAACAAATGTGAGCAAAATAAGAACACAAAAACAACAGTGCTGTTCGGAATATTATCGCTTCTTCTATTTTCGCCGACAAACTCAAGTCAAACCTCTAAATGTTTTTAACCAAATAGAACAGCTTACTCCATTTTCTATGCAGTCAGTCCTTGGTTCCATGTTTCTTCACAATAAAAGAGAGCTGACTTTCCCAGAAGTCTTAAGACTCCCATTTTCTGATCTTACTACTGTGTTTCCAGGAGTACAAACTCCTCTCACAGTCTGAATAAACTTGTTACACTGAAAGGCCATTGTGTGATGTCTAAACACTGCAAGTACGCAATGTCCCACAAAGACTGTTCCTGCTGTGTATTTAGCCTTGTCCGGCAGGTATTTACTGTTGCGTTGTGGCGAGGAGTCTTGTGTGAGTCGGATTTAGTTCGTTCCCCTGGTTGTGGGACCCTGCTACTGAGCACACAAAAGGATCAAAGTACTGTGTGCCTGTGTTCTGGTAGATCCTGACTTTCTGTTGAGTAGTGAGAGGATTGGCAGATATCTCTCTGTTCTCAAAAAGATATGTTTCCACCTACTTCCAGCCAAAGTCCATTACGACTGAACTCCATACAAACCACAGAATACACAAATTAAAGCTAAGCTCCACATAAAAAAAGGAAACTTCCGCTCAATTGTCTCCTCCTACTCTCCGCTGACACATTTGGCACCTTTTCGGGGGGTATCTTACATGGCAAACACTATAATTCTGTCCAAACACTCTTGTGATAGAGGGTTTCCTGCCTCACAACACAGCCAGATCTCGCGACCCCCCCTTAACACACATGCAGTTAAACAATGCAGATTAGTAGTGTTGAGCGAACCCGGACTGTAACGTTCGGGTCCGTACCGAACTTTCGGGTGTCCGGGACCCGAACACGGACATTTCAAAAAATGTTCGGGTTCGGTTCTGGTAGTTGATCACGCATGTTGAATAGCTGCAGGGCAGCCAATCAACAAGCGTTTCACTGGTTTGCCCTTAGAAGCCATCACAGCCATGCCTACTAATGGCATGGCTGTGATTGGCCAGTGCATCATGTGACCCAGCCTCTTTATAAGCTGGAGTCACAGTGCTGCATGTCACATGCTCTTGGGTTAGTGTAGGGAGAGGAAGCTTCCGGCGTTTTTGTGAGGGAGAGATTGCAGACATTTTAACATCTGATCCTGCATCCTGAGATTACTACTACTGTTGCTCTGAGGGACAGATTGCAGAAATTTGAGATTTCACATACTGCTGCTTTGAGTGACAGATTGCAGATTGCAAATCAAACTCTGCATAACACAACGATCGCTACGATCGTGCACAACAATCAGATTGTTGGAGTAATTTGAGATTTCACATATTGCTGCTTTGAGAGACACATTGCAGATCAAACCCTGCCTAACACAATGATCGTTACGATCGTACACAACGATCAGATTGTGCGATCGTACACAATGATCAGATTGTGGGAGTAATTTGAGAATACACATACTGCTGCTTTGAGCGATCTGACTGCACTAGGTAGAGGCTTCTGCTTAGAGGGACAGATTATTGTTCAAAAATCATCTCCTAGTTCTAAAGGGAGAGGTTCTAGCTGCAGCTGTAAGTGACACATTCTTTTTTAAAAATCATCTCCTAGTTTATTTGATTTTAATTTATTTTCCCTAGCCCCATTTTTTTGTAGGGCACTTGCCCTACTCTTACCCCCATTTTACTTCCCTTTGCAGCCCTCTAGCACTTGCCAGGACTTTGTTACAGCCATTTTTGTGCCTAAAAGTTCGGGTCCCTGTTGACTTCAATGGGGTTCGGGGTCCGGGATAACGTTCGGGCAACGTTCGGTGCCGAACCCGGACTTTTTTCCAAAGTTCGTTCGGACCCTCCAAACCTGGACGTCCAGGTGTTCACTCAACTCTACAGATTAGGCTTGGATTTTCCATAGTCTGTGAATGGACAATTGTGGCTGAGGCCAGCCATAAGGAATGATGACCATCCTAGGTAAATGCTCGGATCTAGAAAGGGACTCAGACTTGGGACACTCAATCTACAAAAAGCTTAAATCAGGACAATACTGCTATTAATCACTATATCTACAACGTATGGTCATTGGGAAGAATTACCCGAAAAAATGTACCAATATTCAATCTGCGCAATCAAATATGTGAAAAAACAAAAATGAAAAACCAATCAGTGCTAAATGAGTTGCTAAACATCCATAAGAGATTCAAAACTTACTAAGCCAAACTATTACCCAAAACTTATGTAGCTCAACGCTCATAAAAAATACATAACTCTATGTACCCCTTGTCAAAAAAATTTAATATGTAAACAAAAACAATATGCATCATCCACTGGAACTTTTTTCGCTCCGAGAGATACCCAAGGCAAAGTTTTTATTCAAGTACCTACCAGTCTGGTTGCTCCGCTTATCTGCAGAAATATAGCTGCCTGTCTTCCTATTCCATCCTCACTGTTAACTTATTGAGCCATTTTGAGTTGAGTTTGAGGGTTCCAAGCATGAACGACAGGTAGTTATTCATATACGAAGTCATTGTCCAAAAAGGTATTAAAGTGTGTTCACAACTTATTCATCTGTTATGCTGTTCACAATCAAATCTGAGAGATGAAGGACTTGTCTAACTTATTCCGTTCTGCCTCAATGTACTCCTAATGTACCTTCTTATATCTATATATAAGTAGCCCTGCGAGTTTTCATATTCTCATGTACGATCTGTTAAACGCTCTATGTATCGCTCATCAATTTTGACTTTCATGGTGGTTTTTGGTTTGTAATTTAGCATTGCAAAATTGAAAATAATTTATAAAAAAAGAAAAAAAAATATGCATAAAAATTGTGTATACACACATTATATTTAAATATATCTAAATTATGCAAATAAAGTCCAATGAATATCCAACATGTAGAATATTGAGAAAAACGATAAAATGATATCGAACTTGAATCCTCTTCAATCACCACTGTGACATGTATATACGCAAAGTAAATTCACCACCCACGTAGATAAGCCTCTCTCCTCATTGACATGACCCCTGGATTACCAGTAGGTCTCAACACGCAGTTATCCCTGTCGGGGGGGTGAAGAAAACAGCTAATATCTCCAATTCTCCACCGACCCCAAACTTGAAAAAGATTCAAGTTGGATATAATTTATCGTTTTTCTCAATATTCTACACGTTTGGATATTCATTGGACTTTATTTGCATAATTTAGAGATATTTAAACATTTTTGTACACACAGTTTTTTTCACAGATTATTCAAGTTTTTGGCATTTAGGTATTTAAATTTATGTATTTTTATGAGAGTTGCACTACATAATTTTGGTTAATACGGAAGAATTACCCCCTCCCTAGAGATAAATGAAAAGCTCTTTGGTGTCAGTGGGAACTTATCTGACAGGCAGATATTGTTGATCACTCAAGGAACCCTAGCAACCTCCGAAGGAACCCCG
Organism: Glandirana rugosa; assembly: GCA_018402905.1. Classification (NCBI taxonomy): domain Eukaryota; kingdom Metazoa; phylum Chordata; class Amphibia; order Anura; family Ranidae; genus Glandirana; species Glandirana rugosa. The sequence continues at coordinate 116,151 of BLSH010067038.1, read as the reverse complement.
GTTGAGACACCCTATGATAGGGAATGTATTTCTTCCCTGACAGAGGTTTTACTGTATCTCAGATCTGCTCCATGACATGCATCTATCAAGATGGGTATGGCCACCACAAGCCGGTTCATTCCCTTTCAGGGAAAACCGAGATTATGTTAGGTTTCATTTTCTTAAAACAGACAGCATAGCATGGAGTCAAACCTATGAAATAAATCAAACCAGGGCCTCAAACTGGGTTTTGCGTGGGTCTAATAGACAAATACACAATAAATATGCTTCATCACCACAACAACTGAGGATTTCACTGCATACTAAATTGTTTTTAAATGAGCTATGCAGACAAATCACATTTTCCATCATCCAAGACAATCAAACTACATTACAACGGAAAACAGTAAGAATAATGAGTGCATAGATTTATTCACCCACCCTGTTCATCACAGGAGATATCCATGTACATGTTAACACTACATGATTTATTAGGGAATTCCTGCCCATATCATCCCATCTCATGTTCGGTCAATAATAGAATGGCATAACAATTTACTTGTTTTCAAGGAAGCTAAAGCTGTATTGCAAATCACACATTATCAGACAGCCATTTGTTATTCTTACCAGCAGTTTTTAGTCTGTCCACTCCATCCCCAACATGAAAGAGTTCAGTCAGCCTTCCATAACAAAAAATGTGAACATATCAAAGCACCCACTTCAGTTTCTATCAAAACGTAAAGAACTGTTGTTGGTAAGTTGCGTTCATACAGTCTGCCATTTATGCAATCAAAAGCTGGTAGAAAGTAGCTGAAGTTAATGGAAAATTGCCATGTATGGCCAGCATAAGTAAGGGGCAGCAAGAAAAATACCTTGAATCAAGTGCACATTTGTCTTATAAGTAAGAACTTAAAGCAGTATTAAAGTGTTACTAAGCCTGCGTTCACACAGGGGCGTTCCGACTTAGGAGGACTTTGCTAGGCGACTTTCAGCGCGACGTCAGGCGACTTACAACACGATTTATGCCAGGCGACTTTGCCTGTGGCCTATTAGAGAAGGGAGGGAGGGGGTTGCCCTAGATAAAATCTATTATTTTCTTTTCACTGTAAAGTTGCTTCCATGTAGATGAGGGATCCGACTTGGAGGCGACTTCCATTGAATTCTATGGGCACAAGTCGGATAGAAGTCGCCTTGAAGTCGTGCAGGAACCTTTTCTGAAGTCTGAGCGACTTCAGTAGTGTACATTAAGACGGCTCCCATTCACTTCAATGGGATTTCAGGCATCAAGCAACTTGAAGCGACTCAAGTCGGAGCGAAAGTCTTCCCTGTGTGAATGGGCTCTTAACTCAAATGTTTTTTTTTCTAATTAAAATAACAAACATGTTATACTTACCTGCTCTGTGCAGTGGTATTGCTCAGAGCAGCCTCAATCCTCCTCTTTTGGGGTCGTCGGCGGCGATCTTGGCTCTTCCTCTTCTTCTGTGGGACTACCATAGCCAGCCACTGGCTATGGGCAGAAGTAGTCCCCGCGCTCCCAAGCGTCGCTTACACAGCGGGACCTAGGTCCTCCCCCCACTTCCTCTGACATCATAGTTCCAGCAAGATGGTGCACCACCACATTATGGGTGTCAGGTCCGAGCATTCCTAGATGAAGAGTTTCCTGGAAAGTGGATTGGTCGTCATGGGCCAGTTGAATGGCCCCCAAGGTCTCCCGATCTAACCCCCTTAGACTTTTATCTTTGGGGTCATCTGAAGGCAATTGTCTATGCTGTGAAGATACGAGATTTTTGGTTGATATTCTGTCTCTATCATTTTAAATACACCTGTGATAAAATGATAGACCCTTCATTTCTTTGTAAGTGGGCAAACATACAAAATCTGCAGGGGATCAAATAATTGTTTTCCCCACTGTAACTGTTTATGAATAACTCAACCTGTATATGTTTTCACCTAAAAAACTATTCCACTTATACAGCGTAATGTACACTCTCATCAAGTGACTATAGCATGCCTATAAAAAGCTTTCGCACCCTTGGGCATTTTCATGTTTAATTTGTTGTAGAACATGGAATCACAGTGGATCATTTTAGTTTCTATTACACTGCTCAACCGAACTAAATTCCTTAATGTTAAAGCAAAAAACGGTCAAAGATAAAATGTAAAAAACACAAAACAACTGCATAGGTATATCATACATGCCAATATATTTGTCCAAGTCCTGGAACACTGTCAACCCCACCCATGGACCACATTTAACACTCACCCCCGCCAAGATCCCACTCACTTTCCTGGCAGTCCCTCTCAGATCATGCCCATTTTCCAGGTAGCCCTCCCCCCTAATTATGCGATTAGTTAGTGAATACGATATTTTTTAAATTACTTCAAATGCTCAGTAGCTCAAACAAGGGTAATGCTGCGATCTCGAGATGTAGTCCATGACACAGCATAAGCGAATAAAAAGTTTTCCCCGCACGCTTACCAGCTAGCCTGCTGAAAAAAAAAAGCCTCCATATTGGCGCATGCAGTATATACACCTTTTTTTTAGGTGCTAGTTATAAATTGGGGTGGATGCCAGGTTTAGCTTGTTGGGATTGGTGTTCTCCAGGCATACCTGCCCTTAATTTATTCATTGTCACAAAGATTAGAGTTAGGACCAGCGGCGGCCCGTCCATTCGCCCTAATCAATACACCCAGCCCCTAATCTACATGCAGGGTGCTGGATGCATGGATTCCAGAGGTGTTTTTTTTTTTTTGAAGCACATGATTAGACTTGGGGGCTCTAATTGGCTTCAAAAAAGGATGGGCTTGGGGCACAGGCAAAAGGAAATGCAGGACTTTTTGTAACGTCCTGCAAGCGCACCACCCCAGTGTGAAAGTGTATGGGGGGGGGGATGTTTTTCAGGCGCTATAGGGACGCTATTTTTAGCTCAAAAGCACCTGGAAAAATGGCCCTGTCAGGGATCCAGACGAGCGTTACGATCGCACACGCGCACACAGATTCAAACCACGGTTCCCACAACTGTCCGGAGGCACGCACATGTACGCATGCGCAGGGATGTTGCCAGGGCACCAATAGCAGGAGGACTCTAGGACCCAGAATCCGTCATAGCAGGAGGGCTTTAGGACCCAGCATCTTTGCCAGCACATCACATGGGCCTTTATAAGGAAGTCAGCCTTTGGCTTAAGTGCTGTCTGATCTGCATCTTGTCCGTACCTGAACCTGCTTCCTGCTGTTGTTACCTGATCTCCTACCTGCTTGACCATTCTGCCTTCCCCAATCCAGACTTGTTTTCACTCTGCTATTCTGCCAGCCTGATACCTGTTGCTGAAACCTGGCTTGCCTCTGACCATTCCTTGTCTGCTGATTCTGCCTGCCAGCTGATCCGTCCCCGACCCGGCTTGTCTCACACTTCTTCTGCCTGCCCAGCTTCCATCTTCTGTAATTGCTGATCTGCTGCTGCTGTTCCTGTTCCAGCTGTCTGCTGTCCAGTGTTCCAGGCTCCGCTTCCAGCATCCAGTCTACAGCTGCTGACAGAGGCACTCCTACCTTGCTGCACTCACGAGACCACTGTCCCCACTCCAGTGGGCTCTGAGCCAGAGCTGTCTACAAAAGACAGGCTCTGCTACCAGGTACGTGGTTTCACCTTACAGGCCCAGTGTGAAAGTAGCCTAATGAATTTAAGGCGTCATGTACACTGCTGCTGGTAAACTGACATTTAGAGGCATTTGGGCATTTTTTTTAGCTGCCCCTGAACTCATCTAATGTTATCTTATCAGTATATGTACACAGGGTCATTTAAAGTGTTTGTTAAGCCACTTGTATAAAAAGTTCCCATCCGCTCTGTATTATAACAAGAAGTTGCCTGTGTCTGTGTTATAACATATATATACTTTTCTGTATAGATAACACACCTTCTTACTAGGATCAGCTGTCATTTTTCAACTTTTCTCGCTCAGCTCAGAGTTCCTGAGGGTGGGGCTGAGCACTGCTGCTGAGGTCAGCTGGAGAGAGAGAGCAGTGCTGTGTTATCTATGTAGATAAGAATATTTCTGATAGAACACTGACACAGGGAACTTATTCTTCTAATACAGAGGAAATAGAAGCTTTTAGGCCTCATGCACACATGACGTTAAAAAAACCTCCTAAAAACGTCAGTAGCTTATTAGTGATTTTTTCACCATTTACCAGCGTTATATTAGCGGCATTTTTCACGTTTTTAAAGGGCCAGCGTTTTTTTTCCTCAATTGATCTAAAACGTTCAAAAACTTTGATGTTTTCCAGCTGTAAAAACGCTCTAACGCCCAAAAACGATCAATAACGCCACTCACCGTTTTTGGACGTGTATCCACCGGAAAAAAAAACGCTCAAAAACGCCAGCACTAAAAAATGCTCAATAACGCTCATTAAAGCCGCCACAAAAACATGCAAAAGGGCTGAAAAAATCACTGATAAGCTACTGATATTTTTAGGAAGTTTTTTTAACGTCCTGTGTGCATGGAGCCTTAGAGTTAATTATGAGAGCAGAGAGGAGAAGCTACAAGAGGAAGAGGAGGAGGGAGAGGGAGGAGGCAGGCATACAGGAGATAGAAGAGCTGGGAGTGACACAGCCTGCACAGACCACGGAGCTCTCAAGATAAGCTATATACAGGGGGAGTTTTTTTTGGGTTAAAGTGGTTGTCAAGTCATGACAACCACTTTACCTACAGGTAAGCCTATAATAAGGCTTACCTGTAGGTACTCTGCATATCTCCCAAACCTGTACGGTTTAGGAGATATACAGTGTAAATGCATGTGCCGACATCATCGGCACATGCGCAGTGAAGAAACGGCCCAGTGTGCCATAAATACCGCTCCCATGCGCATACGCGGGAGTGACATCAGCGCAGCTCCTGCCAATCACATCGCTGGAGTCCGTGCTGTGATTGGTCGGATCCCAAAAGACAACGGAGATAGCATGTTGACAGTCACAGCGGTGCTCGGGGACCGCTGCTACAGTGTCAATCTAAGGCAGTGGTTCTCAACTCCTGTCCTCGGGACCCACCAACAGGCCAAATTTTAAGTATTACCTTGGGGAGATGCAGACCTGAATAATGCAATCACTGAGCAGCAAATGATATCACCTGTGATGCATTTAAGTTATCCTGCAAACCTGGCCTGTTAGTGGGTCCTGAGGACTGGAGTTGAGAACCACTGATCTAAGGTAAGCATTTCATAATGGGCTAGTATGTGGTGCATACTAGTTCATTATGCCTTTCTCTTGCAGGTTTTTTTTTTTTTTTTTTATCGACTTGACAACCACTTTAACAAACGCTTTAAGGTCATTTCCAGGCAGTTGAGTTTAGAAGCATTTTTTGGAAAGCAAAAAATTGCATTCAGATAGAAGTTCAGAAGCATTTGAAACGCCAAATTCCTGTAACGCTTATAAACTCACGTCTGGGAGCGTTTCATTTACAGGTGTTTCCATTAAAAAAAAAAAAAAAACATCCTAGACGCGAACCCGGCATGCAAAACGTGGCAAAGCAGACGTTTTAGAAGCCGGTTCCTATCTGTCAAGATAAAACGTTCAGGAGAGGTTGAAAAGTGCCCCGTGTGCATGGAGCCTAAATCACTTTGCAGAGGCAGGATTCCTCAAAAATCGGATATTTCTGTTGAGCAGTGTAGGAAAACGTAAAACACGTGAAATATTTTCAGACGGTAAATACTTTTCCTAGGCACTGTACAATTAGCACTACAATGTACTTTAGACAGTTTAACAATCTGCTGTAATAAAATACCACTTACACAGACCTCCCTCTATGTCAACAGGCCAGCCACTTGTGGGTTTACAGGGCTGCCATTATCTCACCAAGAGAAGACCTAAAAGAGCAGAGAAATCTATTTGGAGACATGGATGCAGCCAGCAGGGTCAGGAGACATTGCTAGGGGGAATGTGGGATAAGGAGATGCTGAGCTGGTGAATGAAGCCTGTAACCTGAAACTGCAATGCTCAAAAATTCTACTGCAAGAATCCGAGGGGGGGAAAGTCAAACACAGGTCAATGGCAGCCTGCCTGTCTTAGAGAAAGCGTCTGCAGAACTCCTGTCTTATACAGAATACTGATCAGAAAACAAAGGAGCCTGGAAATAAGATACATTGCACAATGTGACTGAACACTTATTTAGGCTACAGCAAAGTATAAACCACGTGGGAATGGCAGCGCCTACTGCACAGCTTCCAAAGCTTTTTTTTTTCCATTGAGGAAATGACAGATCGGCTCCCAGTCAGAGGCGTAACTAGAACCTTCAGGGCCCCGGTGCAAGAAATTATGAAGGGCCCCCTGGCCAGGGCCCTTCCCTCTTCCCACTGATCCTGGGGCCCTTTACGCCTATCGTGGGTCCCTTTATTATGGTACTGCAGTGGGGCCCTTTCACAAGTTCTGCAGCAGGCCCCAGGGGGACCAGGGAAGCACACAGGGGCCCTGGGAACAGCAGAAGACAAGTAAACTGGATAGAGGAAAATGGAGGAGATCGGGTCCTCTAAATGCCACCCCTCCTACTCAGTTGTACAAGGGAGGCACATGGGCCCCCTGGACCATGGGGCCCGGTTGCAATTGCAACCCCTGCAACCCCTATCGTTACGCCCCTGCTCCCAGTTAATACTATGGCTCGGATTCAGTAACTGCAGGAACAAGGTTTACAACAGGTCACTGCTGAAAACTCACAGTAACTCTTTAATGTATTGAAATAAATATGGGAAATAAAGAACTAATGGGCAGTTATAAGCATAAAAAAGAGATTCTCTAAGAAGTAATAGAAGGCTCACCTCCCAGGGCTGGATTAACATAGGGGCTATTGGAGCTGTAGCTCCAGGCCCCTACCGTAAGATAGGCCCAGCCCAGTGAGTCATTGATGCTACCCAGCCCTGCCCTGTGTGTGTAAACATGATTGATATGTAAATCACAGGCCCACCAAAATCCTTAGCACCAGGCCCATGATGCTCATAATCCGGCCCTGTCACCTCCAGCTCCATTGTAAGCAATATGCTGCTGAGGTTTAGGGCGCAGGGCTGACAGCTACTTTACCTGCTACTTGTTGCAATACTACATGTGATCAGCAGGTGGAGGGGAGAGGGGCTACAATTTTAGCTGACAGTCATTCTTAAAGCGGACAATTACATGGTTTCCGTAGACGGGGGGGGGGGGGGGGGGGGGCG